>JAOWBW010000924.1:0-525777 GCA_026119855.1 Campanula takesimana
CCCTAAGGTTGCCTACGTTCTCCTCAAGGTGAGTGTAGATACCCTGATCTCGCACCCCTAAAAACCCACCTTGAATCGGTCTAAACCCGAAAATTGACCTAAAACCCTCGATTTGGCTGTGCGGGACTGCCGTGAGCCTTATCGGTGCATCGAATGGATAAACGGACTTCAAATTCATGATCAGAGCGAAAAAAAAACGAGAAAACAGGCAAAAAAAATCGTTTTTCGAGGTGCGAGACCGGAAACGGGGCCCGCAACCCCCCGAACTGCTCGCTGTTATCCATTATGTGCATTAAAAATATATTATTACCTTTCCTTGCTAATTGACATATTTCAGATATACCGGCGTGACCACAAAATTATTCCAAGCAACTTTCATGTTGGGCCCGCGGACAACCGGGACACCGGAGCGCGCACGACGGAGCGGAAAGCCGGAGCCGGAAAGATGGTTATCCAAATTTGGAAAATATCTCAAAATTCTTATCAACTGGTCAAGAAGAGCACAAAAAATTATTATTGTCGTTCCTTGCTCATAAAAATATTTCAGATATACCGGCCTGACCAGAAAAATATTCCGAGCAACTTTCATGTTGGACTCGGACAACCGGGACACCAAAGGCGCGCACAACGGAGCAGTTACGGAGCGAAAAGCCGGAGCCGGAAAGATGGTTATCCAAATTGGAAAATATCTCAAAATATCTTATCAATTGGTCAAGAAGAGGAAAAAAATATATTATTGTCGTTCCTTGCTCATAAAAATATTTCAGATATACCGGCCTGACCAGAAAAATATTCCGAGCAACTTTCATGTGGACTCGCGGACAACCGGGACACCGGAGACGCGCACAACGGAGCAGTTGCGGAGCGGAAAGCCGGAACAGAGATAAGGAAGATGACCTTAAGCCTTAGTCAAGAAGGATAGATGATGAATCCACCAATTTACAACCTCCCCCCCCCTCCAAGTTACAAACCAATTTACCACCTCCCTCCTCCTATATACACCCTCTCATCCATTTCAAAAAGGAGAGAGACAAAAACAAAAAGAAAAAAAAAAACCCTACCATCCTCCACTCTCATTCTCCTCAACAAGAACACCACCACCACACCATCACCACACCACCACTCATACACCACCCTACACCACCCATAAATCACCAAACAAACCACAAAAAACACATCAAAGCCAAAACTTTGATCAAACACAAAGCAAAAAGAAAAGAAAAAGTCTTCCCTTGGTTGACAAAGGGAGCACCCATAATCTCAAAATCTAGGTAAAACTCTATGTAAACCTTGGCTCTTTAGATATGTAAGCAATATTGGGAGTGGTTTGGAACCTAGTCAATAATGACTAGGTTTCCTTCATCTTCCATGTTTTTTTTAGCTTTGTAAAGCTTTGTTTATGTATATAAATGATGATCATGTGATGCTAATACTCAGTTTATTATGTTTATATATGTTCATAATAGTCATAATATTCATATGCTTTAATTTGTGTATGAAAATCTTCATGTTTCTCTCAAAGGGCGTAAATCTGCCCTCTTTGGCTTTCCTTCATGATCATGCATGTGAAAATCATTATTTGTTGAGAAATAGCTCTTGGATAATGTTGTTAACATGTTAAATATCAAATTCCTTGAGTTTCATGCCTTGGTTTGAAGATATAGTAGTGTTTTGAGGTCTATAATCATGCCTCATATAATCAGTTTTTACTTTCTGTATAGAGTCTTGATTTTGATGAGCTTTTAAATCCATCTTATAATGGTTTTATGGTTTAGGTAAAAGAACAAAAGTTGTTCATAACATGTTGAAATATATGATCCTAAAGTTTCATGTTCAGATTCCATTCCTAGATCATATTTTCATGCATAAATTTGGGTCTCAGTGATTCTGAGTTGTTTATTCACTGTGGTACCTTGCTGTGTTCTTGGGCTTCAAACTTGATGAAAAATAATTTTATGGACAAAGATCAAAACATGGATTTTGTTATAAACGATTCAGGATGATTATAATTTTTTAATACATTTTTTGGATCACTGAAGTTCTCCTTTCAAACATATGTTTCAAACTCAAAAATTCAGATTCTGCACTTCCAGTTTCTGACATTGAAATGTCAGAAACCTTTTGAACCACTAAAACTCATCCTATGAACTCCAAATTTTGGGATCTTAATTTTTATGCGTGGTGTTAAATTTTGTTCTTTGGGTTTTGTCATATTCCCAATCTAAGATGGTGAAAATTGGTGATAAACATGCTAAGGTTTCTGTTTGCCTTTTCTGGGCTGAATTTTGTGATCAACTTTATTGCATGTTTTTGGGGCCTAAACTTGGTCCAAAAAGTCTACAAAAACTCCCTTGTGATCCCTAGTATTCATGGATTAACCCCCAATTTTTATTTTGGAATCGGATTGATTTTAGGACAGGTACGACGGCTCGGGGACGGAAAGTGTCACCGAAATCAACAAAAGCACCGTCGAGGATATTTATTATTATTTGTGGGATTTGTCTCCCTATTTTTTGTATATGTGTAATTGTGTAATCTCCCCCCCCCCCCCCGTGGATGTATTATTGCTTGATATGATCAAAACTATTCTTGAAAACCAATCGGGGAATCCACTCAAACCGAGTTCCCGATTGTGAATAAAAATGAAACTTCCTAGAATAGGAAGACCTCCATATATATTTCATCACCATTTTTTGGTAGGGCATAAAATCCAAATTAAAAGGCATAAAATTGAATATAAGTGGCACGCATATAGAGACCATCACGGGCGAGAAGAGTGCCTAACCCCTTCTCTTCTCGTAACTTAGCCCCCGAACCCATTTTCTCAAAAAAGGTTTTTCTTCATTTTTCCTAAATTCAAATGAGGTGGCGACTCTTGCAATCAAATCACAGCATCAAGAGGAAACCATTGTGTGAGAACCGAGCGCATTTCCAAAAGCGCATCAGCACGAGACGGGCACGAACCGCTTTCACGGGCGGTCATTTCGCGGTGATCCGATCATCTCGGGCGGGGCTCTCACAGTGGCGACTCTGCTGGGGAGTTGTTTTAAAGTGGGCTAGACTCTAAATCTTTGTGTGTGCCATGCTTTATGTGCCTTACTTGGGGTGTATATATCTGTGCCCTAACCTCTGTTTTGCAGGGGCATTTTTTCGCTTATCTTATTTGTATATATATATATGCATTGCGTGGTGAGTGATTCCCCAAAAAGGGGTAAAACAAGTAAAAAGGAAAAAAAATGATTTTCTTGTTTTCTTTACGTGCTTTCAAAATGATTTTTCGAACTCATAAATACCTCACACACATGCACGTTTTTTGAAAAGCGTCTTAGAATCTCAAACCCGAGACGGTAAACATGGGGCATAAGGGAGCTCACTTGACTTCCCCATAGGGTCAACGGTATACTGTTTCCCCCTTAGCAGCGCCTACGGTCGCTGTGATGGGTGTAAGCCAAGCTTCAAAAGCCGAAATGCGATGTCCATATTCTTTCGAAAATAACACATCACAGACTTCATGTCGGTTTTTGTCTAAACAATTTTACTTCAATCCTATGAATTCCCAAAAGGTTATAATCGACCTCAATTGTGGATATCATGTTGAAATTCTTGGATTGACTTGAAATTGTCAAGACCCTCACATAGACCGTAACCGAATGGTGGATCCCAGAAAGAGGCCCTTCGCTAGGGGCTCGGACGGCCAATAGTACAGTACAGGTGAAAAACGTTGGTCCTATACTTTGAAGATGGTATCCACTATTCCAAGATTCATGCAAAAACATGTCAAAATAAAGCAAGTGCTTATCTGGCATTCTAGGATTGATTTTGATTTTTGAACTCCTTTTGAATCAAACTCGGAAAATCTCGATCCTTTTCACTCTCTAATCAGCCCTAAACACCATCCCTTTCAGATACTCTAAGCCTGGCATCTACTTGGAAAGGGGAGCTAGAAACAGTAAGGGGAGGTTGATCCGAGTTGCCGAGACAGTGCCTGTAACCGAAGAAGCTATTGCAATGGCCCAGAAGGAAATGAGGAAGCCTATGTGCCGCCACCAGGTCTTCAAGCATGGTTGGAGCAGAATGTGTTGGGTCAGATGAGGATTCAGCAAGATGAGCTACTGGCTACACTTGTGCAGATGCAGAATCAGAATAGTAATGGGGCTCCCAATGGCAACCCCAACAGAAATCCCAATGGCGATCCGAACGTTAATCAGACCGGAAATGGGGTTCCCAATCCTAATCCCAATGGCAATACAGGTCCCAATGGAAGTGGCATCCCTACCATCAACTTGAATCCTATTGGTAGCAACACCATCGGCCAGAGTCATCACCAGAACATCCCTCCTCAGGGTAATGTGGCTCATCCAGACTTCAGTGGCACTCACCAGCCCTTCATCCGAATCCAGCAAATTTTGCTGTGCATCCGTCTCAGTATCCGCCTGATCATAATGCCTTTGCTCAGTATATGCAGACTCTGTATCCGAATCAGCAGCCCAACGCTTATGGTGCGTTTGCTAGCGGTGCCTCTCAGATTAATCAAGGAACTTCCCAGGGGCAAGATCCTAACCTAGTCCGTCAAATGGAAGCGTTCTACAAGGGTGTCCCATATGTACCCCTTACTAAAGCTGAGATTGAAATGAGCGAAATGAAAGAAATGTTGAGAAAGGTCATGAATAAAGGGGAGTTTTCTGCAGATTCCTTGAAATTATCTCCATTTGCTGTTCTGCCTCCTAAATTCAAAATGCCCGATGTGGAGAAATTTGACGGTACAGGTTGCCCAATGGCCCACCTGAAATCTTACGCTCATGCAATGCAGTCTCGTGGGGCTAATGTTGGTGCGATGGCCTCCAACTTCCATCTGACTTTGGTAGGAGCCGCTAAGCAGTGGTTTATGACTGTGGATGCCAATCTGGTTGATAATTGGGGGAAGCTCGTGGATGAATTCCAGAAGCGATACAAAGATAACTCCAACTGGGAGAAGAGCCGTCGTGACCTCGATTCGTGTGCTCAGCGTGAGAAGGAATCCTTTTCTGAATTTGCAAGTAGGTGGAGGAAGAAAGTTGCTCAAACTCTGGAGAGGCCTGACAGTGCCGAGCAAACTCGTATTTTCCTTAAGAATCTTCAGCCGGTGTATGCAGATAAGATGAAATATCTCCCGTTTCCAGATTTTGCTTCTATTCTTGATGTGGGTTCTCGTATTGACGAAGATGTCCGAACTGGGGTGATCAAGCTAGATTCTTCTCCTAGCTCCTACAGATTCCGATCCGCTGCTAAAGCCCCGGCACCAGTTGTGAACAATGTTGCCATGACCCCTGCTCTTTTTTGGAACAGCAATGTGGGACCAAGCCGGAGCAGCTACAATAGGGCACCTCCGTGTTATAATCAAGACAGGTCTGTGAACTCTGTCACCGATCAGCGAAGGAATGGTGGAAATCGGAGAGATCGCCATTTTGATAAATTCAGCGCTCCATTGTCTACTATCTTTCAAGGATTGGTCGCCCAAGAGTACTAAAGCCGATAGAAGGATACCGCCCGCCTAATCCGCCTCCTAAGAATTGGGATGCAAGTAAATATTGTGCATACCACGTATCACCTGGTCATGCGACAAATGAATGTTGGAGTTTGAGACACACTCTGCAAGACATGATAGACGATGGACTCATTCAGAAGCCGCCCCAACCAAATGTGGTGACTAATCCCTTGCCAGGGATCCATGTGATCGAGTTTGAAGGAAACTACTCAAGGACTAGTTTCATCGTTCCGAAGAAAGCTTTGAATTACACTGTAACTCCTGTTATCTCCGAAGATTTTGAATGCCATATGATCTCTTGGGATTCGATTTTGTCTAGTGCTAAAGCTGTTAAGGAGCAAAAGGCCCCTTTTAAAAAGGCCACTTGGGTTGGCGGAAATGTGAATCACCTCACTCGCTCAGGAAGAGCCTATCAGCCTCCAAATCCCGAGGCAAGTGAATTGGGAAAGGATAAAGAAGAAGTCCCCACTCAGAAAGAGAAGGTCGCCGAGAACCTGGTCTTGACCCAGTTAAAGAAAACCCAGCTAATATATCCATTTGGGGTTTGCTCTCGTCTTCACAAGAGCACCGAGACGTGTTGGTTAAAGCTCTTGCTCAAGCTGTCATCCCGATCGAGACTTCTCCCAATGACCTTGTCCACATGATCGGCAACATTCATTTTGGGAATATCATCACTTTTACCGATCTCGATGCACCAAAAATTGGTCTTAATCATGTCGAGGCTCTGCACATCACAGTTGGGGTCGGAGGTGAGCACTTAGCTCGTGTTTTGATCGATAATGGCTCCTCAGTAAATGTATGCCCCGTGCATGTTCTCGCAGATTTGGGAATCAAGATAACTGATTTGGCCCCATCTTCTCAAGTGGTTCGTGCTTACGATAGCACCAGTTGCTGTGTTCTGGGTGTTGTCCTTCTCACTCTCACCATTGGCCCTCTTGTCATGCCGATTGAATTTCAAGTGATTGATATCAAGTCTTCATTCAGTCTACTCTTGGGACGCCCTTGGATCCATGGAGTAAGAGGGGTAGCTTCCTCCTACCATCAGTGCATCAAGTTCATCCACGACAATCATGTAGTGGTAGTTCATGCCCAAGATGATACGCAAGTTCATGACCTCCCGATTTTGGGAATTGAGCACAAAGATACTGGCATCTTCTTGAGTGGTTTTGAAGTGATCCCACAAGCTCGGATCCATGCTATTGAATATGTCAAGGAGACCGATCTAATTGGTAGAAAGCGGACCAGGTATGGAGACGCAATGGCCTTGAATATGGTCAAGAAGATGAAGTTCCTGCCTATGATGGGGCTTGGAAAAGAGAAACAAGGGTGTATTGAACCTATCAAGGATGATGTTCCATTTTTCTTCCTTCCTTTTGGGCTTGGATACAAACCGACTCCTGCCGAAGTCGCCGAAGCTGTACGTCAGAAAAGGGAGAGACAGACTGCTATCAAAAGTGGAAGGACCTATAAGCTCCCCCCACTCAGTCCTTATGAAAAGTCCTGGAAGGGATATTTTGTTTGCAAAGTTGAAGATGTCGCGTATGTTATGCCTTTTGAGCCAGTTATTGACATTAATGAAAAGCCTCATGCTGGATGGGAAGTATTTGAGAATATCAATATGGTCGATGAAAACTTTGATGTGGGGAGTTCCTATAAGCAACTGGACCCGATTATTCCGTGGAATATTGATGAAGAAGATGATGTCTTCGGGTTGTTTGAAGGAAATGGTCTTGAAGACGGATATGTGGTTATGATCGAGAATGGTAATGGTGAAGCTTATGACCCGGTGAAGCACCTCAAGCCGGCAGTGGCACCACTTAATAACTGGTCCAGAACCACTGGCCCGCTCGCTACTACTGACACTCTGGTGGAGCAGTTTGGTTATGTTCGCCCTGATGGCCCCGCTTTTGAACCCTTTGTGCTATCTAATGTTGTTTCCGGGACTCCTGAAGAGGACCTCACTGTCGAGGACCTCGACGCGGTCGCCGAGCTTGTACTCCCCTCTTTTGTGAATGAAGTTTCCTCTATTTCCGCTTACTCCTCGGTTGCCAATATTTTAAAAAATTATTTAACAAATGAAAATTTAACAACAACTAAAGTTAATCATGAATCTTTAAAAAACATAAGTCAAGATGAAAAAGACTATTTAATCGAGTTAAACAGGTTAGCAAAACAGCGTGGGGAACGAAAATTAGAAGCCTGTGGGGAAAATCTGTCTACCATCAATCTGGGGCTGAATGAAGAAGTCAAAGAAATGAAGATCGGGAGCTTCATGCAAGGGGCTGACAGGGAACAGCTGATCAGTTTACTCAAAGAATTTGTTGATGTGTTTGCCTGGTCATATGAAGACATGCCAGGGTTAGATCCGACGATCGTGGAACACCGAATTCCTACCTTTCCTGACGCCAAACCGGTCAAGCAGAAACTACGCAGAATCAAGCCGCAGTGGGCCCTTCAGGTTAAAGAGGAGATCGAGAGGCTGCTACAAGTAGGCTTCATCCGAGTTGTGGAGTATCCCCAATGGTTGTCCAATATGGTCACAGTTGAAAAGGCGAACGGCAAAGTTCGGATATGTGTTGATTTCAGAGACCTCAACAAGGCTTGCCCGAAGGATGATTTCCCGTTACCAAATATTGACATTTTGGTGGACTCGGTTGCAATGCACAAAGTGAAGTCGTTCGTTGATGGAATGGCGGGTTATAACCAAATTAAGATGGCAGTAGAAGATCAAGAGAAAACTTCCTTCATCACCCCGTGGGGGACGTTCTGCTATACTGTGATGCCTTTCGGTCTTAAAAATGCCGGAACCACTTATCAAAGAGGTGCTACGACCCTTTTTCATGACATGATCCACAAAGAGCTTGAAATCTACGTGGATGACATGATTGTGCACTCAGTTGAAGAAGGCGCTCAGCATCTGATTGACCTCAGAAAGTTCTTCGAAAAGTTGCGGAAGTACCACATGAAATTGAATCCTGCTAAATGCACATTCGGTACTGTCCGAGGGAAATGCCTCAACCTCGAACTCAAAAAGAGGTGAAAGGTTTCTTGGGAAGGATTCAATACATTAGCAGATTCATACGGCAGTTAACCATGATGTGTGAACCGCTCTTTAAGCTCCTAAAAAAGGACACCGATCGATCATGGGATGAAGAATGCCAGATTGCTTTTGAAAAGGTCAAAGAATACTTGACAAGCCCACCGGTCTTGGCGCCACCTCATTCGTACAAACCCTTACGACTGTACCTAACAGTTACTGATACTGCAGTAGGAGCAATGCTTGCACAAGAAAAAGAGGACTCCTGGGTGGAAAGTGCCATCTATTTTGTTAGCAGAAAGCTACAAGGGAGTGAATTGAACTACTCAGCGTTGGAAAAGGCATGTACCGGTTTGGTTTGGGTCTCGCAGCGATTAAAAATTTATCTGCAATCCTTACCTGTCCAGCTTATATCCCGAATGGATCCAGTGAAGTACATCCTCGAAAGGCCAACCATGTCCAATCGAGTGGCCAAGTGGGCTTTTCTCTTAAGCGAGTTTGATATGACTTACGCAACGCCTAAGTCCATTAAAGGAAGGGTGATAGAAGACCAGCTTGCAGATTTGGCTCTTGATCTTGAGCCCGGACCAGAAGCTCAGTTTCCTGATGAAGGGATCTACACTGTTGATTGTTCGGAGAATAAGTGGCAACTCTTCTTTGATGGGGCTGCCAACAAGAGAGGTTTCGGAATTGGAATCTTGCTCATTGATCCAAGTGATGCGCACACGCCCATTGCTATCCGGTTAGACTTCGACTGTTCGAATAACACAGCAGAGTATGAGGCTTGCATCGCCGGCCTGGGAGAAGCATTAAATCGAGGGGTCAAAGAAATTGAAGTGTTCGGGGACTCCGCCTTGATCATCAATCAGGTCGAGGGAAAATGGAAAATCCTGGATCCAAGACTACAGCAGTATCATATTCGACTGGTAGCACTCACAGAACGCTTCTCAGATATCTCATTCCATTATCTCCCAAGGGACCGAAACAGATTCGCAGATGCATTGGCTACCCTAGCCTCCATCATGGAATTCCCTGCAGATGTTATGGTAAAGCCGTTTGTGGTTAGTAAGAGATCAATCCCAGCCTACTGCCTGGATATTGAGCTAGAAAGCGAAGAGAATGAAGAGCCATGGTATACAGACGTATGGAATGTGCTCAGGAATGGGACCTACCCTCCAGAAAGGGACAAAAGGGCAAGGATTGCAATGCGCAGATGGGCCTCCCAATTTGTGATTTCCGGAGATCAGTTGTACAAAAGGTATCATCACGGACCAAATTTGCTCTGTGTAGATAAGACTGAGGCGAATAGAATCATGGATGAAATCCATGGGGGAATGTGTGGACCCCACATGAATGGGCACATGCTCGCTAAGAAGATAGTGAGGCAAGGGTACTACTGGACCACGATGGAAAAGGATTGTATGATGAAAGTGCGAACCTGTGATCAGTGTCAACGGTACGCTAGTCTACAACATCTGCCGCCACACGTTCTATATCAATCAAATGCTCCTTGGCCTTTCTCCACATGGGGGATAGATGTTATTGGTCAGGTCAAACCGAAAGGTTCGGGTGGGCAAGAATACGTGCTCGTAGCTATCGATTACTTCACCAAGTGGGTTGAGGCCGCTGCTTACAAAGTTTTGAATGCCAAGAAGGTAGCCGAGTTCATTCGTACCAACATTTTCTACAGATATGGGGTCCCTTATGAGATGATCTCAGATAATGGAACTCACTTTGAAGGGGAAGTCAACCGATTGCTTGACGAATTCCGGGTGGTCAGACACAAGTCATCCCCCTATCGACCCCAAGCCAATGGAGTGGTAGAAGCGGCGAACAAAACCCTGGAGAACTTCATTAGAAAGATGGCTATCACTGGAAAAGATTGGTCCGAGAAGCTGCCTTTAGCCTTGTGGCGATACCGCACATCTGTTCGGACACCGACTGGGGCTACTCCTTATTCACTTGCATATGGCATGGAAGCAGTTCTCCCGATTGAGCTTGAAATCCCATCTATGAGAGTGCTACTTGAGAATCAAGTGTCTGAAGTTGATTGGTTACAAAGTCGCCATGAAGAGTTAGCATTGCTCGATGAAAAGCGGTTGTTGGCCCTTGAGCACAATCGTGCGTACCAGCGCAGAATTGCCAGAGCATTTAACAAGAAAGTGAAAGACCGCAATATCAAAATGGGAGATCTTGTGCTGCGAGAAAAGCCACCAAGTTATGTAGACCCCCGAGGGAAATGGAAGTCTCCGTGGTTGGGCCCCTACATTGTCAAGAAGATACAGTCTGGTGGAGCCGTGTTCCTGCAAACTGAATTTGGAGAAGACCTTGTTCAGCCCTGCAACCTCAGCAAATTGAAGAAGTATTATGCGTAGAAGACGCAGAGATTTGTGTTTCCTATCGAGTCTGTAAAAAAAAAAGAAAAAAAAAAAAAAAGCGCAAAAGACAGCCCCACTAGAGGTGAAAACCCAAAAGGGAAGTTCTAGGTAAAAAACAGGAGGCGCGCAAAATTTCATGTAACTGTGTCGAACTACGTTGACCTGAGCCTCTAAAGAGGAACGTAGGCAACCTTCGGGTCCAGTCATTAAAAGTAAAGAAAGCTTTTTATTCCCCACGTTGAACTTGCAAACATTACATTCAAAAGGAAAAACAAACACAACAAACTTTGAAATAAAAACACATCATCTTGGCGTGGCAACCAAGGATTAAAGCGAAAATAACTGAAACTTTATTCAGGGACTGAGACGATCGAACACGTTCGGATAAGGACCCGTCGAGCTTTCTCCCCTTTGATTCTCAGAGTTCGTTGCATCAGGCTGGGTGTTCCTTGAAGTTGAGCCCCGATCATTTCTGCGGCATCCGGATCGATGACCGTTGCGTAGTTGACTCCCGCCAATCGGATTCTGGAAAACTGTCGGCCCTGTTATCTGGGAATAGTAATCCCCAGACAGAATTTCTGGACCTACGAGCTCCAGTACCAAAGCTGCAATGGTAGCGGTTTCTTCAGCAATTTGAGGGCCCAACCACTCAAGATATTCCAAAGTGGGTTCATAAAATGTGTCCCCTTCACCCCGGCGCCTGCCTCGACCGATGTGTGCACCATTCTGATACCAAACCTCTTTGATCAAGTTGCATATGTTGGTACTCACCGGCAAATTATCTGTGATGGGAAGGTCAGAAAAGGGGATCCCTTGGACTTGTCCGAACTGGCGAGCCACCCGTTGGCCCAAGTAGAAAGTGGTGGAGCGAAGCCCAGCCAGCCAGATGAAGGAATGACCCGCACTCGTAATGAGATACCTGCTCAAACCCCAATGCGGAGGAACCCACGTGATGTCTACCGATGTGATCCGCCAAAAGTGTCCAACCCACTCCTTGACGGTAGTGCAGTTTTGCCTGTATAAACCTCGCCTTGGAAGCATAGAAGGGGTATAGTCTGGATTTGACACCGGCCGAATGATCTTGAGATGCTCCTGAAGCCAGATCTGCAATAGAATGGGGCTGCCCGACGTGAAAGCATCACCTCTGGGATAGTAGCCGTCCAGCCCATGCAAAGTCTCAGCCAAGAGGACAGTCATCACGTTGCCGGCACCACGCTTGCAAGAATCAACGATGTCCACCATCCTTGAGTCGATGAAGCCATCGTAAGAAACGAAAAACATCTCTGCAAATAGGCACATAACCAAGGCAAAGTCCCTACGGTCGGAGTACACCGGGTTATGAGGGTCAGCCTCGCCAAAGAGTTCGGGGAAGCAAGTAATGTCAAGGTGGGTCCCATGAAGGAGAACCCTTGAGAAGTCAATATCAAAGCCGAAGGTTTCAATGAGCCACCGAGCAAGTTCCTGTGGGAAGTGGGAACCATGGCCTCGCCGTAAATGGTATTGCCTGTAATGGCGCAGAATTCCTCAAAGGTGGGACACAGTTCGTCTTGATTGAAATTGAACAAGTGGGTCCGGGTTGACCAGAAAATAGAAGCACCGCGGATCATCTCCCACTGAATGGGAAGCTTCCTCAGAGTAAAGAGCAACTTGAAATGATGGTTTTCTTCTAGCACCGCTCGTACATTATTTGGGTATGAATTCACCCAGCAGTCGAGTCCTACCCGGTATTCTTCGATGTTAACCAGGGTCTGGCCAAGATTAGCCATTTTAGAAGGGAAATGAACTAAAGGATGCAAAGCAGGAAAGAAGGAGAAGTTAGTTGGTGTGAGAAATAAGAAGAGCTCCCCCTCCCCTTTTATAACCTCCCAAAAACTCGGCCTAAATCATCAGTATTCCAAAAGGGGTTGTCTTCCCGTCCCCCCTAGCCAAAAGCAAGGTTCGAAAAGTCAAAAACCCAGCAGAAGGTGTCAGTCGTCCGTACGGCGACTCTTAGAAAAGCTGACATTTTCCTTATCCTCATCCCTAGGCATTGAACCTTGTCCCCTTTATCATGAATATAACCGCAGCCGCCCTCTGAAATCCGGGTTTGATTCAGTGTTGGTCATTAATCGCGAGTCGGTGTCATTTAAAAAAAAAAAAAAAAAAAAAGAGTATCCGGAATTTCAGAATAAAAGAAAGATTGTGTTCGGTCAGAATAATCCAATTTTTATCTGTGTGAATCACATCTGCCACTGCATGGAAATCTAACTTGCAGATCAACGGACGAAGCTGATCCTGTTATCCCTCCCAATAGCAAAAAAGAATCAGTCGGGGTTAAAACAGCACCAGTGGATCACACAAAGCGGTGGTCTCTCGCTTAAAAAAGTACAAAAATCTCATCACATAGCAAAAACAAAGGCAGAAGAATCTGGACGGCGCAGAATGCAGCGTATCCTTGATTTTAGTTTGTGTACATAAATGGCTTCAGTTGTTTATTGCCCTCGGTTTTCTCGAAAGATCGGGATTACTTCCCCCGAACTGCGCAACGTCGTAGGTCCCCCTTTTGAAAAGATATGTTGTTCCAGCTTGGTCTTCTCCGGCGCCCGAGATTACCTCCCCGAACTGCGCAACGTCGTACGTTCTCCCTTCATGATTTCCATCCCTTTGCAAAGAGAGATCAAATCTCAATGCACCCTTTACTCGGATTGTACCTTGCGTCAACCCTTGAGTCGTGTTGGTCTTAAACCTTCTCTTAATTGTTCGAGTCGGTTCTAATCAGAACTACGACTCGACTTGATTCCCATGGCGGGATACGTAGGCAGTTCACAACGTTGGACTCAGTCGCCAATTCTCGCAATTTGTTGGTCAAATACCAACCCCCCAGCAAAGAGACTTCGCTTCTCAATGCAACTCCCCAGCAATGCTATGTTGTTCCACCCTGGTCTTCTCGGGCGCCCGAGATTACCTCCCCCGAACTGCGCAACATCGTACGTTCCCCAGTTGAAGTTATGTTATTCCACCTTGGTCATCTCGGGGGCCCGAGTTGTACCTCCCCAGAACTACGCCGCGATTTGATTCCCGCAAGGGATACGTAGGCAGCTTACCTTGGTGAGCTCAGTCGCCCATTCTCATAACCATGTCTCAATGCCAACCCCCATCCCCAGCAAAGAGATATCGCATCTCAATGCTACCCCCTGCTTTAAATTTTAATAAACCTGAACTATGTTTGGTCTGATTCTCGAGAGAGATACATAGGTAAACCGGGAAACCGGAACCGACCATTGTCTGTGTTTGATTGATAGTTTGAGTTACAACTACGGAGGCTTGATTCTCGAAAGAGATACGTAGGAAGTCCTACCTTGGACCCAGCCATTACACCCTAGACGAGATCGAGTGTCTCTTAGTGAATCGTAGAATCCCCTTTAACCAGGAGATTCGACGAGGGGCTCTTTAGATACCCTGATCTCGCACCCCTAAAAACCACCTTGAATCGGTCTAAACCCGAAAATTGACCTAAAACCCTCGATTTGGCTGTGCGGGACTGCCGTGAGCCTTATCGGTGCATCGAATGGATAAACGGACTTCAAATTCATGATCAGAGCGGAAAAAAACGAGCAAACAGGCAAAAATTTCGTTTTTTGAGGTGCGGGACCGGAAACGGGGCCCGCAACCCCCCGAACTGCTCGATGTTATCCATTCTGTGCATTAAAAATATATTATTACCTTTCCTTGCTAATTGACATATTTCAGATATACCGGCGTGACCACAAAATTATTCCAAGCAACTTTCATGTTGGGCCCGCGGACAACCGGGACACCGGAGCGCGCACGACGGAGCGGAAAGCCGGAGCCGGAAAGATGGTTATCCAAATTGGAAAATATCTCAAAATATCTTATCAACTGCTCAAGAAGAGCAAAAAATATATTATTGTCGTTCCTTGCTCATAAAAATATTTCAGATATATCGGCCTGACCAGAAAAATATTCCGAGCAACTTTCATGTTGGACTCGCGGACAACCGGGACACCGGAGGCGCGCACAACGGAGCAGTTTATTATGTTTATATATGTTCATAATAGTCATAATATTCATATGCTTTAATTTGTGTATGAAAATCTTCATGTTTCTCTCAAAGGGCGTAAATCTGCCCTCTTTGGCTTTCCTTCATGATCATGCATGTGAAAATCATTATTTGTTTAGAAATAGCTCTTGTATAATGTTGTTAACATGTTAAATATGAAAATCCTTGAGTTTCATGCCTTGTTTTGAAGATATAGTAGTGTTTTGAGGTCTATAATCATGCCTCATATAATCAGTTTTTACTTTCTGTATAGAGTCTTGATTTTGATGAGCTTTTAAATCCATCTTATAGTGGTTTTATGGTTTAGGTCAAAGAACAAACGTTGTTCATAACATGTTGAAATATATTATCCTAAAGTTTCATGTTCATATTCCATGCCTAGATCATATTTTTATGCATAAATTTGGGTCTCAGTGATTCTGAGTTGTTTATTCACTGTGGTACCTTGCTGTGTTCTTGGGCTTCAAACTTGATGAAAAATAATTTTATGGACAAAGATCAAAACATGGATTTTGTTCTAAACTATCTCAGGATGATTATAATGTTTTTAATACATTTTTTGGATCACTGGAAGTGCTCCTTTCAAACATATGTTTCAAACTCAAAAATTCAGATTCTGCACTTCCAGTTTCTGACATTGAAATGTCAGAATCCTTTTGAACCACTAAAACTCATTCTATGAACTCCAAATTTTGGGATATTAATTTTTTATTCGTTTTGTTCAACTTTTGTTCTTTGGGTTTTGTCAGATTCCCAATCTAAGATGGTGAAAATTGGTGATAAACATGCTAAGGTTTCTGTTTGCCTTTTCTGGGCTGAATTTTGTGATAAACTTTATTGCATGTGTTTTGGGCCTAAACTTGGTCCAAAAAGTCTACAAAAACTCCCTTGTGATCCCTAGTATTCATGGATTAACCCCCAATTTTTATTTTTGGAATCGGATTGATTTTAGGACAGGTACGACGGCTCGGGGACGGAAAGTGTCACCGAAATCAACAAAAGCACCGTCGAGGATATTTATTATTATTTGTGGGATTTGTCTCCCCTATTTTATGTATATGTGTAATTGTGTAATATCCCCCCCCCTCCCCCCGTGGATGTATTATTGCTTGATATGATCAAAACCATTCTTGAAAACCAATCGGGGAATCCACTCAAACCGAGTTCCCGGTTGTGAATAAAAATGAAACTTCCTAGAATAGGAAGACCTCCATATATATTTCATCACCATTTTTTGGTAGGGCATAAAATCCAAATTAAAAGGCATAAAATTGAATATAAGTGGCACGCATATAGAGACCATCACGGGCGAGAAGAGTGCCTAACCCCTTCTCTTCTCGTAACTTAGCCCCCGAACCCATTTTCTCAAAAAAGGTTTTTTCTTCATTTTTCCTAAAATCAAAATGAGGTGGCGACTCTTGCAATCAAATCACAGCATCAAGAGGAAACCATTGTGTGAGAACCGAGCGCATTTCCAAAAGCGCATCAGCACGAGACGGGCGCGAACCGCTTTCACGGGCGGTCATTTCGCGGTGATCCGAACATCTCGGGCGCGGGCTCTCACAGTGTGGAGCTCAGGTCCGCGTAGTTCGGGGGAGGCCCGGATGATGATGAAGTTGGGGTTGAGTTTAGAGGTGTGAGGTTCGTTTAACTGAGGTAAGTTGTTCCTTGTCGAGGCAGGCTGCTTCATTGTAGCTCATTGCGGTGGCTTGCTCCATTCTAGATGTCATGGGCTGCTGGTGCTGTGTTAATCTTCTTTGTGGGGAAAGAAAGAAAAATAGAACATTTGAAGTGAAAAGAAAAATAGAACATTTGAAGTGAAAAGAAAATGAGACTTTTACTTTTCCATGGTGATAGCCCCTTCTATTTTTTTATTTCTTTGTGCACACCCTTTTTTTTTGCCTAAGCCGCCCTTTCGGGTTTTCAACCTAGCGGGCTTCTTTTTTTGTGCGATTCTCTAATTTTTGCCTAGGTTGCCCTTTTGGTTTTCAACCTAGCGAGCCCCTTTTTTTTTATTTATGCATGAAACATTGGGCAAGACGAGCCCCTAGTTTGCTTTCGCCTCTCTCGATTGCGAGGTAGCCTCTTTATAGTTCAAACGGCCTTTTGCTGGTGGCGGGCATCCTAGCCCCTTGATTTTTACCGGTAGAGCTCCATCGGATTATCACGTGGCACCTATGAATGGTATGAATGACCTCGTACATTCTTTTTATATTTACGATGGAATACGGACAGCCCCGGTGTATCGGCATGTAGTACTTATGAAGGGAACAAACAACCCCTTGAATTGTGGTAGCATGGATGTCTATTTGATGATGAGAAACCGTAGTCCATTTCTTTTGCGTGACTATGTGGAGAAGGGGTTTAATGGTGAGATGGGAGGTGTATGAGGGTAGTGTATGGGAGGAAGTGAAGAGTGTACATGGGGTGAGTGTATAGTGGGTATTGTATGGATAGGGTGTACATGGAGGGTGTACAAGGGGTGAGTGTATAGTGGGTATTGTATGGATAGGGTGTACATGGAGGGTGTACACATGGGGAGTGTATATAGGGAGTGTATGGGTATAGAATATAGAGAGAGGAGAAAGTGATTTGTTCATCCCAATTGATCAAAGCATTTGTTATCTTGAGATTAACTGTTTACTTAGTTATGCGAATGGTTTGTGGGTCCATTTACCTTTTAATGAGTCGTCATTAATGATTAAGATTAATTCATCATATACAGATATAGCAATCAAGTGAAAATGGTGAATAAGACAATTTTTCATGGAATTGATTTATGCAAGATTATGTCTCAAGTCTAGAGAGAAAAGAAAGAAAGACTCTTTTATTGGAACTAAAAGATTTAAACTGACTAGTCCGGAGTGGACTTTTACTTAAAGAAACAAAAATCGTCCAAGGTGGACTTTTTGACTAAAGACACTCTAGAACCTACGAAGACTGAATGACCCTCCTTTTTTTTATTTATTTAAAGGAGGTAGCCCCAATTTGCTCATTCTAGTATCCAACCACATTCCTTGGGTGCGTGGCGGCGTTGGTTTGAGTTGTCGAGATGCGGCCTCTTTGCATTGCTTCCTTTGTTAACACTGCGGGAGTCCTCCTCAATTACGTCTACATCATCTTTGGTGCGTTGAGGTGGTCTGAAGTGAATTGAAGAGAGATTTTTGCTAGCATGGTCGGAGATCTCTTGACGTTGATTCCAAACACCACCTTGGATTATCGTGGCTAGCTCTTTGAGCTTCTCGGAGATGCTTTGTCTCTCCTTTGAATGACGAGTCTCTTGTTCCTCTAGTGCTTTGGCCAACTCCGTCCTATGGCGCTTCTCTTGGGTTTCCAACGCCAAATGTAATTCTTCGGCATGACGTCTATTTCTCATGTCAATGATCATCTTCAAATCTTCTATGTGCCTCTTCTCTTGGGCGTTGAGTCGTTCGGCCACGCAGGCGAGGGCCATCTCGAAGTACTTTGACGACATGCAGGCGACCTTTGGCAGCGACAATATTGGTACATTAATCATCTTCAATGAGGTTAGGCTCATAATTAATGACAAGGCGTCGTTATAAAATCACATTTGGAAAAGAGTCGGTCTCCACATTTTCGAAATGCATTTTGTTAAAAATTTGAAAGTTTGACCGGGCCGAAGTTGCCTACGTTACCCTTATCATGAGGGAGAGGTCCCACACAATAATAGGCTCAGGTCGCCGTAGTTCGAATCAAGTTAGACTTTTAAGAAGAGGTGAGAGATGACCATAGGGGTCAAAAAGAGGGAGATGACTCGGTCTGTAGTCAAGCATGGGTGAGGAAGACCTATAGGAATCGGGTAAGGTTTGACTTAAGGTTTGACCTAATGTTTGAGACAAGAAATGGTTCAATCTAGGATGCGACGATAATGGTGGGTTGACCTAGATGGGTAAAGGATAGGCCGACCTAAATGAGAAGGGTTGGAGTGACCTATATGGTGAATGAATCAAGATAGCGGGTTGTAGCGGTTTGCCTATGGGATGATCTAAGCGGGATAGACATGGTTTGACCTAAGCGGGTCTAAGGTTGACCTATTTGGGTTGGTGGACTAAGGAAGGTTGGAGATTGACCTAGATGGATCCAAGATAGGTAAGTCGACCTAAGCGGGTCACGGGGTGACCTTGACGGGTCAAAGGTGAAGGGGTAGTTTTAACCTAAGACAGACAAGTTGACCTAAATGGGTCAAGGATGGTGTGTGGACCTAAACGGGTTGACCTAGGTTGGTCTGGACGACGGTGGGTCAAATAATGACCTAGGTGGGTCAAGATGACAGTTTGACCTATGCGGGTTAGGACCAAAGGTAATTGGGTTCACCTATGGAATCAAAGATTGACCTAAGAGGTCGAAAACGGATAAGGTTGACCTAGGAGTCCAAGTTTGACCTAAGAGGTCGAAGGTGATTGGGTTGACCTAGGAGGTCAAAGGTTGACCTAAGAGGTCAACGGGTGATAATGTTGACCGAGGGGGTCAAAGGTTGACCTAAGAGGTCAAAGGTGATAAGGTTGACCTAGGAGGTCAAGGGTAGACCTAAGAGGTCAAAGGCGGATAAAGTTGACCTAGGCGGTCAAGGGTAGACCTAAGAGGTCAAAGGCGGATGAGGTTGACCTAGGCAGTCAAGGGTTGACCTAAGAGGTCAAAGGTGGATGAGGTTGACCTAGGTGGTCAAGGGTTAACCTAAGAGGTCAAAGGTGGATGAGGTTGACCTAAGGGGTCAAAGGTCGAGGGGTGATAAAGTTGACCTAAGGGGTCCAAGGTTTGACCTAAGAGGTCGAAGGCGGATAAGGTTGACCTAGGGGGTCAAAGGTTGACCTAGGGGTCAAGGGTAGACCTAAGAGGTCAAAGGTGGTAAGGTTAACCTAGGAGGTCAAGGGTTGACCTAAGAGGTCAAAGGTGGTAAGGTTAACCTAGGAGGTCAAGGGTTGACCTAAGAGGTCAAAGGCGGATAAAGTTGACCTAGGGGGTCAAGGGTAGACCTAAGAGGTCAAAGATGATAAAGTTTGACCTAAGGGGTCAAGGGTAGACCTAAGAGGTCAAAGATGATAAAGTTTGACCTAGGGGGTCAAAGGTGATAAGGTTGACCCAGGGGGTCAAAGGTTGGTGGGATTTTGACCAAAGCGGGTCAAGATGAAGGGTAGACACGAATGGATCGCAATGATGGGTAGGTAACCTAGATAGGCCAAGATGAGGAATTTCGATAGATGGCCCAAGGTGTGAGCGATGGACCTTAGAGGTCGCCTAGATGCAATGCACATTTTATTTTGCGAAAAGTTTTGCATTTATTTACATCCTAAATGGTTGGTCCAAGGAGTGTCCTAATCTCTACGTGTGGGTTGACACGGGTAGGATAAATGTTCCCACCGCTCGTGGAACGTACACGGTGAGTGGAGTAGACGAGTGACTCGAAAAGAGTACGACAGTAGCGCACAAATTCCTGCACATCGAATACTCCGGGTAATGGGGACCTGTGCAGTGCTGACACGGACTAGTGGTAGTGTGTGGCAAGAAACTAATTCTTTTTAGGGAGAAAAGAGAGAAGCTTTTTAATTCTTGAATGATGCAATGCAATGCAAGAGAGAGAGAGAGAAGAGGGAGAGGATAAGAATGTACAAGGGAGCATAGCAAAGTCTCTTTTGACCTTAGTACTATAGGGAAAGTACAAAAAATACATGTATTGAAAAAATAAAAGGTACACATGTTAACATGGCAAAAATACAAAGTGCATGTGCAAACATGGCAAAGTGTGAGGTGCATGTGCAAACATGGCAAAGTGTGAGGTGCATGTGCAAACATGGCAAAGTGTGAGGTGCACGTGAGAACATGGAAAAGTGTGTGGTGCATGTGTAAACATGGCAAAGTGCGTGGTGCATGTGAGAACATGGCAAAGTGCGTGGTGCACGTAAGAACATGGCAAAGTGTGTGGTGCATGTGAGAACATGGCAAAGTGTAAGGTGCATGTGAGAACATGGCAAACATCATGATGTGAATGAAAGTTAGACCCACTAAGTTTGAAAAAGTTTCAAAGCAGTCCCCAGCAGAGTCGCCACTGTGAATACGTGTGTTTAAATTTGAGATATTCATTGCAACATTAAAATTATAAGAGTCGCCACGCCGTTTTAATTATAGCCAAAACATTGAGAAAAGCATGTTAATGGGTTCAGGGGTCAAATTACAACAAGAGAAGAATATTGAACGTTATCACTCCTATTGCCCGAATTGATCGGTCTTTCTATCATTATGAATGTGTTAGTAGTGTGTTAGTGATTTAGACCGGATCCGAAGATTTCCTACGTTCCTCTCAATGTGAGAAGCTCAGGTCAGTGTAGTTCGCACATAATTAGAATGTGGAGAGAGAATAGGGATCATGCATAATGAAGAGGGAGGATAAAGAAACATGCAGGATGATCACATCCTAGAATAATGACTATGCCATCAATGAGATCTCAATGAACATTCATCACATTCATCATGGGAGGATTATTGATCATGGAAGTAATTACCTAAAGTTTAGGGTTTAGAAATAGTTCCTAGATCATCTTTGGGTTGATGAACCCTAGATCATCATCGGCTATGAAATAACATGCAAACATGAAGATCGCAACCCTAAATATAGCATAAATAAGGTTTTAATTTATGAACACGATGAACATATGAAGAACATATTATGAACATATGAATGAACATGCAAAGCATATGAAGAAACTATGAATAAACATGCAAGAACATGAATATTATGAAGAACACATGAATAAACATATTAAGAATATGAATATCAAATATCTACATTAAAAATAATGCAAGAACATGAAGAAAAAGTTAGAAAACTTCCCTTTGTTGGCAAGAAATAACCTTGGATCTTCTTGGGATTCTTGAGAGTGTTTTTGGAGAGTTTTAGAGAGGTTTTGAGTTAGGAACTCGCAGGATGATAATCGGTCCCCTTTTTGAGGAGGGGAGGACTCCTATATATAGTTTTTGTGATTAGGGCAAACATGACCGCATGTCCAAGGTTGTTTCTTGGCGTGAAAATCAAGATTTGGCAAGTTTGGTAACTGGAAAACGCGTCAGAAGCAAAGATGGCCGCGTGGCCAAGGACAAACATGGCCGCCCGGCCATGGAGGAATGTGGCCGCGTGGCCAAGGTCATTTTTTCCTTGTTCTTCTTTCTCTCGCGTTCGATTTGATATGCGGTGCGTTCCGTAATTCATCCGGAGTCAAAAGTTATGATTGTTTTCGTGCCGACTGTAATTTAAGTCATTCTAGATATTCCTAAAATAATGAGCTATATTTTGGGAATCCTGGACAAGTCTTTTGCAAGGTTTATAATCCCTATAAAGTCCTTGTATATGTGGGAAAGCCCTAATAAACTCATTTTCAGATCGGGTACTAACACAATGAAGCAATCCAAAGCAACAAGCTACAACGGAGCAACCTATCGCGACAAATGAACCTCATACTCAAACCCAACTCCATCATCAGCCAGGATATCCCCGAACTACGCGGACCTGAGCTTCTCACCTTGAGGAGAACGTAGGAAACCTTAGGGTCCGGTCCAAAATATACACGACCCACCTCGTAACCGATTTTCCTTCTCTTCTCTCTTGCCCCATATTTCTAATCCTGACTTCTTCACTCACAATTGATCAAAACATTTATTATTTCGAGACTACTTGTCTAAAACATAATCATAAGATGCATAACTAATCAACGAGGTCCATTCTCGAGCAATCAAATGAGAATCTTGAATAAAACAATTTTCAAATGTCTCGACAAGTCTTCCGTTCTACAATCTAGGAAAGAGCTAAACACTTACTTTCTGTCAAGCAGGGGCTTCCTCCCTTTTGTACATATATACACTAAGTTGCCCAAAGAGTCAAAATGTGAGTACTATCTCTCTCTCTCTTACTCTCCCCAAAATGCCCCCGCATGTTTTCAAACAATTCTTTTTTCCTTTTTTGAGTCGACTGAATGATTTCAAAAAAAAAAAAAAAAAAATGATGACGCAAAAGAGATGCCCGCTAGATTGAAAACCCGCAAGGGCGGTCTAGGAAGAAAAAAGGGTGCGTCTTAAAGGAGGTAGGATACCCCGCTCTACACCCTTATCGAACTAGGGCTTCCCCAACAGAATGGGTCGACTATGTGGTTTCTCAGAGAATATCGAGGCTTCAACAAGGATATACCCCTCATCGTCAAACTCTGCACATGACGAACACTTTGAATTTGTTAGAATCATAACTAATTATAAGGCATCTTTATAAAATTATAACACTTTCAAAAGTATTCTCTTCCCTGACACTTTGTTTGTAAACCCGCACTCTCGGTCTCCACAAAATTGTAAAAACATCCTCGATCCATCTGAGACCCATCTCCGTGATTCTTGAGTTGACTCGGTCCTTTACCCTATCTCCTACACTTTAGGGAACCCCTAGACCTAAACCCTCAACTCTCTACGTCCCAATCTGAGTTGATTCAAAACCTTAGGTCCCGCACCTACCCGGTCAGTCTTACATAGGTTACATCATAACCCCTTAGCTCGACCCTCCACAAGTTAGTAGCGGGACTCCTAAAGCTTCAAACCAGTCTTATCCAAAACCTCAAGCCTTAAACCAGTCTACCGAATCCAAATCCTTAGAAGACCCATTAGGTCCCGAACCTACTGGTCTCGAGTCTACCTGATCTCTTAGATCCCAAACCTACCAATATATATTCATCCTTACCTTGTCCAGACTATGTCTCCCTTATCTTCTTAGGTCCAACCTCTTAGGTCTACCCAGTCTAACCTATTGAACGATCCCTTAGATCCCAAGTCCATTCAAGTCTACCAAGCGCCTACCTTCTAGGTCTCTAGCATATCCGATCCACACTTTAGGTCTCAACTCCTAAACCCTTTAGATCACAAGACTTTCTACCCTCTAGGTCTCTCACCTTACATCTCCACCCTTGGAACTCTTTAATTCCCAAGCCTACTTGGTCCGATTAAAAGCGACGCATCTACGTCTCCCGACTCCCGTCATATCCAAGCCATGGCCCTACCACTCTTAAACCTACCAAGTACCAACCTAGTGTCACTCATTAGCCGCAAGAGACTACCTAGTCTGACCTTTAACTCCTTACGACTCTAACCTACTTAATCCAAGCCGAGTCCAAACCTCGCCACCTGCACGATCCTCTCCTCAAACTCTTTAGATATCAAACCTTTCTTCCCCACGAGTCCAAACTTCAAACATGCTCGAACGCATAGGATCTCCCGCGTACCGTGACATGCCATAAAGATATCAAAACCCGTCCGGTCAAAACTCGTGCGCTTAACACCTTTGGGTCCCATCCCTAGCCTACCTTCACAATCGCCGAACGAGTTTGGTCACGCGCAATGACCTCTAAGACAAACTTCGGTCCTAAGCATACCCAATCCAACTTAGGCACCTATTGTACTCGAGCAAAGTCTTGGACACTCAATCCCTTTACCTAAAGCGCCAACGTGGTCACATATCCAGACCATCTCCCGCACATGGTTCGCACCTAGCACACCTTAGGACCCAAACCCGCTATGTCCGCCTTACACCCTTAACTGGTTAGGCATTAGGATCATCCAATCCTAATCCGTTGCTCTTTAGCTCCACTCAAACCTGCTTGGTCTTAACCCATAACGCGACCTTTTAGGACAAAAGACTTATCCGCTTCAAAACCTCATGTCCCAACGCTACCCTGCCTAGCCTTTGATCTCCTAGATCTCGCACGGACCAGTCCATTAGGTCCCGGTCTCCTTGGCACTTGTCTAAATCTTACCCTAGATAAACCCTTATACTTTGGTATAGTTTACTTAAGCCTAGGTCTAACCTATCAAGCCTACCCATCCTTGAGGTATCACGCTCACCTGCCCCAAACTATAACACTCAAGGACCTCAGACTTGCTTAGTCTAAACCAAGACCAACCTTCAAACTTCCGGTCTCCAAACCCTAGCCTCAAGCCTAGGTAGTCATCATTCTCTCCAAACCCTGGCCTCAAGCCTAGGTAGCCGCAGCATCCTTCCTAAACCCTAGCCTTGATCCTAGGTAGTCATATTCCCTCCAAACCCTAGCCTCAAGCCTAGGTAGTTACATTCTTTCCAAACCCTAGCCTCAAGCCTAGGTAGTCATCATTCTCTCCAAACCGTGGCCTCAAGCCTAGGTAGCCGCACCATCCTTCCTAAACCCTAGCCTTGATCCTAGGTAGTCATATTCCCTCCAAACCCTAGCCTCAAGCCTAGGTAGTTACATTCTTTCCAAACCGTAGCCTCAAGCCTAGGTAGTCGACATTCCCTCCAAACCCTAGCCTCAAGCCTAGGTAGTCGCATTCCTTTCAAACCCTAGCCTCAAGCCTAGGTAGTCACATTCCTTCCAAACCCTAGCCTCAAGCTTAGGTAGTTACATTCTTTCCAAACCCTAGCCTCGAGCCTAGGTAGTTACATTCCTTCCAAACCGTAGCCTCAAGCATAGGTAGTTACATTCGCTCCAAACCCTAGCCTCAAGCCTAGGTAGTTACATTCGCTCTAAACCCTATCCTTAAGCCTAGGAAACCACAGCATCCTCTTTAACCCTAGCCCCAAGTTCTAGGGAATTTCCAAAGACCCGTATGCAACATCCTTTCCAAAACTCCTGAAACCCTAGTCTCAAAACCTAGGAAATTTACAATCTCAATCCCCCGTCTTATTGAAACCTAGTCTTACGCCTAGGATACGATGCCCTAGCGTCGAGCTTAGGATTCAGCAATCTCTCCAAACCCTATCCTCAAGCCTAGGTAGTTGCATTCTCTCCAAACCCTAGCCTCAAGCCTAAGAAGCCGTATTCGCTCTAAACCCTAGCCTCGAGCCAAGGTAGTCCCATTCTCTCCAAACCTTAGCCTCAAGCCTAGGTAGTCGCATTCGCTCTAAACCCTAGCCTCAAGCCTAGGTAGTCGCACTCTTTCTAAACCCTAGCCGCGGGCCTAGGAGACCATATCCTCACTCAACCCTAGCGACGAGCTTAGGATCCAGCATTCCCTTCAAACCCTAGTCCTAGACCTAGGAAATTCATTCACCTTAGTCTCAAAGTATAGGGAGCTTACAATCCTTAACCTTAAAACCTAGCCTAAAGCCTAGGTTACCATGAACATTTCCAAGCCATAGTCACCAATCCCGGAAAACGGTAAACCCTAACATCAAGCTTAGTAAACCCTCCACAAAATCAATCCCTTTTTCAGCGGTCCCTAGTCTCAAGCCTAGGAAGTCACAACCTTTCTAACTCCCAGCCTTATGTCTAAAATCCAACGCCTTTGCAACCTTTGATCCTACCACAACTCTAAGCCCTAGCCTCGAATCCTAGGATATTTCTAAAACCCTAGTCCCAAATTTGCGGTCCTTAACGCCAGTTTCCCTGAACACTTCTAAACCCTAATCTTTAGGTCCTCATTCCTCAAAAGCCTTAGGTCCTACCCTAAGCAACCAACCAAAAGGTTCCTTACCTAATGCCTTGGCTTGTAGCCTCGTCTTATGCATTCCCTCCTAATTTAAGACAAGTGGAGCCCAAACACTATGCTCTCCATGATTATCCTTGCTCACAAGATATTAGAGACTCCCCGAGAGTCCCTCACCTTTGTGACTCCCCAAGAGTCTATCACCTTTGTGACTCCATAAGAGTTCATCCCTTTTGCAACTTCATAACAATCCGTCATCTTCGCGACTCATGATAAGTTCGCCAGCTTTATGACTCTGCAAGGGTCTATTGTCCTTTAGAACATCATTTGGTTTTAAAAAGCCTCAAAAAATCTCTAAATTATCCTTTGTTTAAAAACTATCGTGGTGACCGGGAGTTATCCCTACTGCACGAATGTTTCATCTCTTTAAAAACTATCGTGGTGACTGGGAGTTATCCCTACTGCACGAATGTTTCATCTCTTTAAAAACTATCGTGGTGACCGGGAGTTATCCCTACTGCACGAATGTTTCATCTCTTTAAAAACTATCGTGGTGACCGGGAGTTATCCCTACTGCACGAATGTTTCATCTCTTTAAAAACTATCGTGGTGACTGGGAGTTATCCCTACTGCACGAATGTTTCATCTCTTTAAAAACTATCGTGGTGACCGGGAGTTATCCCTACTGCACGACTGTTTCATCTCTTTAAAAACTATCGTGGTGACCGGGAATTATCCCTACTGCATGAATGTTTCATCTCTATAAAAACTATCGTGGTGACTGGGAGTTATCCCTACTGCACGTACGTTTGTTATTGTTTTGTTATATTATTGCGATGACCGAGAGTTGTCTCTACTTCGCGTACGTTCTGTTGCAATTTGCAGAAGCCCGTCCGTCTCTAATTGCGAGAGTTCCAGCATTTATTATTTTAGCCAATCTTGAGATTATTTAGACGCCGTAGTCTTTATGTCTTGCACCATTGTCACCCTTACCTTCTTTCCCCAATATTTGTTAGTTCGATCGTGATTGGCAGAGACCCGTCCGTCTCTAATTGCGAGAGTTCCAGCATTTATTATTTTAGCCCATCTTGAGATTATTTAGACGCCGTAGTCTTTATGTCTTGCACCATTATCACCCCTACCTTCTTTCCCCAATATTTGCTTAGGATTCGTATGATTGCAGAGACCCGTCCGCCTCTATGTCATGCGTATCCAAGATCGATCGTAATTGGCAGAGGCCCGTTCGTCTCTAATTGCGAGAGATCCAGCATCTATTATTTTAGCGCGATCGGCAGGAACCCGTCCGTTTCTGATTGCGTTTACCCCGGCAGTTACCATTTCCACCTTGAGGCCATTTAGACGCCGTAGTCTTTATGTCTCGCCTCGTTTCCCTTACGAATGTTCAGTCTTCATACAGGATAGTATCCGTAGGATTGTTATCCCCAGCAGAAGCCTGATGTCTCGTTTCCCTTACAAATGTTCAGTCTTCATACAGGATAGTGTCTGTAGGATTGTTATCCCCAGCAGGAGTTTGATGTCTCGTTTCTTTCTTCCTTCTTTCCCCAGTACCTCTGAACTACGACTGGCTTGATTCTTCCGAGGATACGTAGGAAACCTGAAAAGGTTCAGCCACCCGACGGACATGGTCATCTCTCATCCCCAGCAATTACATTTTCCCCAGCAAGTCACAATTTCTCCCCAAGCGGAAGGCATTGATCCCATCAGAGGACAATCATTCTCAATTTCCCCATCAGATTTGAACTACGTTTGGCTTGATTCCCCCGCGGATACGTAGGTCGCCTGCCAAGGTTCAACCGTTCCCTTACCTTTCCTCTGTTTTGAAACTCATGTTTCAGAACGGTTCCTATTTTTATCGTCGACCCCACATTGCCTTGCAAGAAGCGTCGCCGAGGGGCTACTGTTAGTACCCGATCTAAAAATGAGTTTATTAGGGATTTCCCAAATACACAAGGACTTTATAGGAATTACAAACCTTGCAAAGACTTGTCCTGGATTCCCAAAATATACCTCATTGTTTTAGAACATCTTAAAGATGGCCAAAATAGGGTTTCCATAAAACATGCAAAACCCTAGCTTAATAATTAAGTCAACCAGGAATGATGGCCACGCGGCCACATTCGTCCAAGCTCCAACTTTGGCCATGTGGCCAATGTCGCCGCCGCCCTCCATCTTGGCCACGCGGCCACATCCGCCCCGGATGATCTGGACCGTCAGATCTCTCCATCAGTTTCCTATTTAAAGACCTCCCTTGCCTCATAATTGGGGGATCCGAATTGGAGAGCTCTGAAGGGACGATTTTTCTCCCAAATCAAGTCATTCAAGCCTCCCAAAACACTCTCAAGAATCCCAAGAAGATCCAAGGTTATTTCTTGCCAACAAAGGTAAGTTTTCTAACTTTTTCTTCATGTTCTTGCCATATTATTAATTTAGATCCATAATATTCATATTCTTAATATGTTTATTCATGTGTTCTTCATAATATTCATGTTCCTAACATCTTTATTCATATTTTCTTCATGACATTCATATGTTCATAATATGTTCTTCGCATGTTCATCATATTCTTAGGTTAAAACCTTATTTATGCTATATTTAGGGTTACGATCTTCATGTTAACATGTTATTTCATAGCCAATGATGATCTAGGGTTCATCAACCCAAGGATGATCTAGGAATTACTTCTAAACCCTAATCTTTAGGTAATTCCCCCCTCATTATGCATGATCCCGATTCTTCTGCCTATTCTAAATTCTTCTCGAACTACGCTGAGCTTGTCACATTGAGAGGAACGTAGGCAATCTTCGGATCCGGTCTCAATCACTAACACACTACATACACCGCATCATGATAGAAAGACCGATCAATTCAGGCAATAGGAGTGATAACGTGAATATTCTTCTCTTGTTGTAATTTGACCCCCGAACCCATTAACATGCTTTTCTCAATGTTTTGGCTATAATTAAAACGGCGTGGCGACTCTTATAATTTTAATGTTGCAATGAATATCTCAAATTCAAACACACGTATTCACAGGACTGCGTCAACTTCAGGTATCTATATGATAGATATTCTCCTTTCTACCACTGATTCTTGGGTATTGGATACCGGATATGGTTCTCACATTTGTTTAAATGTGCAGGGATTAAAGAATAGGAGAATGCTTAAAGAGGGTGAAGTAGACCTACGCGTGGAGAATGGAGCAAGAGTTGCTGCATTAGCCGTAGAGACTTATGAAGTCACTTTACCTTCCGGTTTAATACTTGTTTTGAACAATTGCTATTATGTACCGGATTTAAGTAGAAATATTATTTCAATTTCTTGTTTGGATAATAAAGGTTTTAAGTTTCTTACTGAGAATAAGAGATTTTCTATTTATTTAAATGATGTGCTTTATGGTATTGTAAATTCATTTAATGGCCTTTATGTCTTGGATGTCAAGAATGAAAATAATGAAAATGTCTATCATATAAATAAGAAATCTAAACCTAATGATGTAAATCATACTTATTTGTGGCATTGCTGTATTGGTCATATTAATGAGAAGCGTATCTCAAAACTCCATGGGGACGGTCTCTTGGGTTCATGTGACCTTGAGTCATATGATACTTGTGAGTCATGTCTTCTTGGAAAAATGACTAAGACACCTTTTACCAAGTTAGGTGAAAGGGCAAGCGACTTATTGGGGTTGATACATTCCGATGTATGCGGACCACTAAGTAGCAATGCTAGGGGAGGATTTCAATACTTCATAACCTTCACTGACGATTATAGTAGATTTGGGTATGTTTACCTAATGAAAATAAAAGTGAAGCATTTGAGATATTTAGAATATTTCAAAATGAAGTAGAAAAACAACTTGGCAAAAGTATTAAGGCACTTCAATCGGACCGAGGTGGAGAATACTTGAGCCATGAATTTGATGATCATCTAAAAAATTGTGGAATAGTTTCACAATTGACTCCACCCAGAACACCACAATTGAATGGTGTGTGCGAGATGAGGAATCAGACTTTGTTGGACATGGTTCGATCAATGATGAGTCAAGTTGATCTTCCTTTATCCTTTTGGGGTTATGCTCTAGAAAGCGCCGCTTTCACACTAAATCGTGTTCCAACTAAATCAGTTCAAAAGACTCCATATGAGATGTGGAGCGGAAAGAAACCTTGTTTATCTTTCATGAAGATTTGGGGTTGCGAAGCTTTTTTCAAAAGACTTGTCTCAGACAAACTTGCGCATAGATCTGATAAATGTATTTTCGTGGGATATCCTAAGGAAACTAAAGGATATTACTTTTACAACCGAACGTACAACAAAGTCTTTGTTGCCCGAACTAGTATCTTTTTAGAGAAAGAGTTTCTCTCCAAAGAAATCAGTGGGAGTAAAATAAATCTCGAAGAGGTTCGAGACCCAGAAAATGACATTGAACCGATAGTGGAACAAGAACAAGTACCACAAGAAATTCTGGAACCTGTTCATAATACACAAGTAACTGGCAGATCTGGTAGGTAACGATCCGAGCTCGAGAGATATGGGGGGTCGTGACGGATATTAATGAGGTGGAAATCATTGATAATGATGAACCGACCACTTACCAAGAGGCGATGTCTTCTCCTGATTCGGAGAAGTGGCTTGGAGCCATGCAATCTGAATTGCAATCCATGCAAGATAATCAAGTTTGGAACTTGATTGATGCACCCGAAGGTATAAAAACCATAGGATGCACATGGGTTTTCAAAAGGAAGACTGACATAGATAGGAAGGTGCATACTTACAAAGCTAGACTTGTAGCGAAAGGTTATAGGTAAGTTCATGGTTTTGACTATGATGAAACCTTTTCACCCGTAGCAATGATCAAGTCTATAAGAATTTTGCTTGCCATTGCCGCATATCATGACTATGAAATATGGCAAATGGATTTCAAAACCGCTTTCCTTAACGGGAATTTGCAAGAGGATGTCTATATGACACAACCCGAGGGTTTTGAACAATGTTCTAAAGTATGCAAATTGCAGAAATCCATATATGGATTGAAGCAAGATTCTAGGAGTTGGAATCTCCGTTTTGATGAATCGGTCAAGGAGTTTGGCTTTATCAAGAACGAAGATGAACCTTGTGTATACAAGAAGATTAGTGGGAGCATAGTGCTATTCCTTATCCTATATATGGATGACATATTACTCATTGGAAACGACATTCCTACACTTCAGTCTGTAAAGACTTGGTTAGGAAAGTGCTTCGCAATGAAATATATGGGCGAAGCTGCATATATCCTTGGCATTAAGATCTACAGAGATAGATCAAAGAAGCTAATTGGTTTAAGCCAAAGTAGATACATTGATAAGGTCATTAGAAGATTCCGCATGGAAAATTCTAAGAGAGGTACCTTGCGAGTGCTACATGGAGTTTCTCTAAGCAAGACTCAATGTCCTAAGATAAAAGATGAGCGTGAGAAAATGAATGATGTTCCATATGCTTCGGCAATTAGGTTCATCATGTATGCCATGATATGTACTAGGCCGGATGTATCTTATGCTTTAAGCATGACAAGTAGATATCAATCCAACCCCGGTGAAAATCACTGGATGGCTGTAAAAGCGATTCTTAAGTACTTGAGAATGACTAAAGATTCTTTTTTTATCTATGGAGGAATGGAAGATGATCTCGTTGTAAATGGTTACACGGATGCAAGCTTCTAAACCGACAGAGATGACAGTCGATCGCAATCGGGTATTGTGTTCATGTTAAATGGTGGAGCTGTAAGTGTAGACACCCCATTTTGGATGTTCATTTATAATCACACTACTTCTGTATCTCGCCTTTGATTTGGGTCGAAACTCGTTAAGTTGGACATGTTTTGTTAAGTTTCTGACTGACTCCGTTAGTCAGGGGCCAAAATGAACATTAAAACTACTGCAGAGGGCAAAAAGTAAATTCCAGCGCTGAGATGCCTCGTACGAGATATCCCCCTTTACAGTCAGGTTTTTGGTCAGTTTCCTTGTTGATCTTAACCCCTTTTCTTGGCAAACACTTAAGCAATCCGGGAAAAACTAATGGATGATCCTAGAGTCCAAAAATACCTCTATGAGAATCAAGTCTTCGATTCCCATCACAACTTACCTTCTTGGCCAAAACCCTAGGTCCAAAACCCCTATAAATATAGTTGTTCTTGCCTAGAATGACTAATGGTCAACTCTAGACTCCTTATTCACCCAAAAACCACTCCAAATCTGATCAAAAGGTTCTCATAATCAGCCTCTCTCTCCCACCCACGAAATTCAAACCCTCATCATACCATTCAAGTTAAGTTCATTGGAGATTCAAGGCCTTTAGTCAAGGCCATGCATATGATTCTTGAAGAACGCTTAGGTAAAACTCTTTGTTTTCTATCTTCTCATCTCCTTCTTTGTCTTTAAAGTAGTGTGATTCCATCAAAAGGATCAGCCTAGAGCCTCTCCAATTCATTGGGATGGTCTCGAAGCACATGATCCGACATCCCAAATAAATAAGCAATTATTTATTTGTTTGTTTTCCTTTTACATACACTTTTCATGATTTTGAAACGGTGATGATGATTTCTTAGCAAGACCAATCCTAGATTGGGTGAATTGGGTGCTCCTTGACCTTCTCAATTCATAACTTAACCCCCGAATCCAGATATCTTGGTCCGTGTTCCGACAACAACATGGTGGCGACTCTCAATTAAAAAGGTAAATCGAAGGATGAAAACCGCCTCGAGAACAACCAACAAAACAACAAAAAACCCGCGCGCAAACAGTGGCGACTCTGCTGGGGAAGATCACAGTAAGTGAGTTAGACTTGCGTCGAAAGAAATCATCGTTGTTTCAAAATTCTGCATTCTGTACTGTAATCTGTTCCCCAACTGAGATGCCTCGTACGAGGGATCCCTTGTCTCGTACGAGACATCTCAACTCTGCCCGGCTGGTCTGACTCTCTGGTTTGAAAAAGGATTTTTGTTCAGTTCAAACATGTACACAGGGTTTCAGATCCGCTCTCCCCTCTGTTTCTGAGTCTTAGGACCTTCCTAACGACAAAGAAACTCCCCATATATTATAAGGCTAACCTTTGTTTTGCAGGAGTACTTGCTAAATGTTTCATTCTCTGCTTTGCTTATGTTTGCCTTATGTGTGAACTACGACGGCCTGAGTTCCTCCATAAGAGGGAAACGTAGGCAGGCACTTGGCCCGGCCATTGCATGTTTTTATTTTACTTTCTAAAAAAACTCTCTATTTTATCTTTGACACCTAGATCTTGACTCTCACACACGTGCACACATGTAGAATAATTGCACTACATACCCTACAAACCCGGGTCCCAATCGGAGGACGGATGTCGGTCAGCACCCCCATTCTAACGAATGGCCCTCGCCGGTCTCTCCAAAGATGGTGTACCCACTCTGTGACACGCTCCTAGATTGTGTTCATGGGGAGCCTTAGTCGTAAGCCTTGCATCAACCTCATGCATACATACTAGCTAATAAGACACTCCTCGAGACCGGTCGGTTCGATTCTTAGGGTTGTTTTAATCTTTGCCCAAGATATCGCATCTTTACAATCTATAATCCTCCCTTGTGAATATGACGAATGTCCCTTCGGTAAAATGTTGAACAAAGGATTTTAAAAGAATGGAAAACCTCTCTACGGAAATCTGAGCTTATGTTTTCCTACTTTCACTATTCTGTGCGGGATTGTGGATGCCATTTTGGCTTAGTTTCGACGGCACCGTTCAACATGTCCCTTTCGGTTGTCCCTTAAAATTCACAAGGTTTGATTGCATTAATGCGTTGTTTAACAAAGTGCAAAACAACTACGGAATCACTTAGGTTTGGTTAATTGAATGGTGGATTCCGATGAGAATATGAGACCTTTGCCCAAATCGTCCGTTTGGGAGAGTGCAATACAGGTGAAAAACAAGGGGCTCATATTCTAGGGTGACAGAATCCACTGTTCCAGGACGAACTAGAGTAGTAACCTCTTAAAATGGATTAAATTCCATCCGACCAATAGGATTTAAAAACTGCAAATATGACTGTTAGGCTGGATGCCTCGTACGAGACATCCATTGTCTCGTACGAGACATCCTCCTTTTTCTGTGAATCTGCCGTGTTGGTCAACCCCTATTTCATAAAAGCCGACTTGTTGGGACCCCAACCTGGATTTGACACAGTTTCTGCACTCTAGGTCCGTCCGATCAGCAAATTAGCTCCACACTCCCAACATAATGTCAAGCGCCAAGTTTACTCAAGAACTCAACGACCTCAAAGCTCGACTAGAGGGGGAAGTGGGTCAACTCTCTGAAGTATACGCAACGGTTCTGTACGCCCGCTTCAAGAGGGAGATTAAGAGGTATTCACGACCCGACTGCGAACACAAAAGGAATTCTTCGACAGAGAAATCAAATTTCTCCAAAATCAGTTACTAGCCCGAGAAGAGGAGGTCAATGCACTTCGAAAGGGTTTGCTCATGCAAGAAGAATACTATGAAAAGAAGGTCGACATGCTCCAAGCCTGTCTACAAGCCCAAAGAGAATGTTACAAGATGGAAGTCAAATCCAAGGCTAAAGCAAGGCAAAGGACCTATAGCAAGTTAGAAGGTATCACCCAAAGTCAAATGTTTGACACCCTTGTAGAAGCCGGCAAAATCACACCGAGAAAGCCTACGATTCCCAAAGAATTCCCTCTCAATCATGCCCACCATCTCTTCTGCAAGTTCTATAAGGCTACCGGTTACGACACCAACGCATGTCACCACCTCAATGATGTGATCCAAGATCTCATAGACTCTAAGAAGCTAGGGGTTCCTAATGTAGTGACAAACCCTCTCCCAACTGTGGGAGGAGGGATCAATGTAATAGAAATAGCTAGTGAGAAAGAGGAGACTACTCGCCTAGTCTCAAATGCGGGCGAGAGCACTCCAAAGTTTAATAATGAAATTTCTTTCTGTTACATGTTGTCTTGGGATCAAATACTAGATAGAAAGAATAATAAAGAAACGGAAGATGTTAACCTATTCACCCGCTCCGGTCAAGTCATAATAAACAAAGATCCAAGAATAGAAGAACCATCATCTTCAAAAGAGCCCGAACCCGTTGAGCTTGACGATCCACTTCTCAAGCAATTAAAGAAAACTAAAGCCAACATTTCCATATGGGAACTCTTAGGCTCATCTCACAAGCATTGAATGATGATCTCAAAAGCTTTAGCCCAAGTTGAAGTGCCCAAAGAAATAACCCCCGAAGAGTTAACGCAAATGGTAGTCCAAATCCAATTTGGCAATGTTATCACCTTTACCGACCTAGATCTACCACAGTATGGTGGAGGGCACACTGAGGCTCTCTACATAACCGCAAGGGTCAATGGACATCGAATCCCCAGAATTTTGGTAGACAATGGGTCCGCCATAAATGTCTTACCAAAGAAAGTCATGATAACGCTTGGCCTTACCTCGAGAGAGATAAAACCGTCAACTCTTACTGTACGAGGATTTGACTGCACTGCACGTTCACCTATAGGGGCGATCACTTTAACAGTTATAGTGGGAGAGATGACTACAAAGGCAAAATTCCAAGTCATTGACATCCCCTCCTCTTTCAACCTCCTTCTAGGACGCCCATGGCTACATCAAACGGGAAGAGTACCATCTACTCTCCATATATGTGTCAAGTTTAAACACAACGACACAATAGTCATCGTACTTGGGGAATTAGTCACTGCTAGCCTGATCTTAGAAATTCAGCATGAGGCAGCCGACTAACTCTTCAATGGATTCGAAATCCAAAAGCAAAGTAATGTAGAGATAGTAGCGGTGCACAATGAAAATGACTATTCTAAGGCGATTCCATTCTCCGGAACACGACCAATACTTAACATGATGCTAAAAGAAGGGTACTTCCCCGGTCTTGGACTTGGCAAGCATTTACAAGGGATAAAAGAACCACCACCTGTCGTTCTATACCCCCCAGAATATGGTCTAGGGTATGTGTCACCACTCAAGGGCATCCCTAAAGAAGAAAGGGATTGGACTTCATACATAGTACCACTAGCACCGCCCTATCGAAGGACTCTAAACGGGTACTTTGTACGCGAGGGGGAAAACTTGCCATACTTCATGTTCCCTGAACCATGGATTAACCATATGGGGAAGTACCAGCCGGGCTTTGAAATCTTCAGTGACTGTGATCCATACTCGCTTGAAACAGAACCGATGCAATTCTCGTGGCTACCTCGAGAATTAGGGGGTACCAAAGCCGAAGCATTCAGTGAGTGGGACTTTGTGTTGGGAGAAGACCTACTGCACAAATTTCTTAACATTTGCAAGCTAGTGGACACTCAGATTAATGCAATAGACAAGGGGGACGCTCCGAACCAAGACTACACCAAACTCATCAAGAAGAGTAACGAGCCTATCCAGAATTGGTATACAACTGGGGGACCCATAGCAAGTGAAGACTTCTTGATAAAAGAATTAGGATGTACTCCCCATCTCCATAGAGAAAGGAAATTTGTAAATCTTACCTTAGAGTCAGATACCGCTACCAATGAGCTCACCCAAGAGGACTTGGATGCCATCGTGGAACGTGTATTCCCCTACTTTCTTAATGAAAAAATAGATCTTTCTGAGTATCCCGAGATTGCTAGCGTCCTAAATGATGAATTAACTAATAACTCTAATGAATTAGATAATAATAAGTCATATGACGAGATAGATCAAGAAAATGAACAAATCTTAAAAGAAATTAATAAGCAAGTAGGTCTTCGTGGCGGAAATGGTCTTATTGATGCCGAAGAAATGCAAACAGTTAATCTGGGAACGGACGATGATCTGAAAGAGACCAAGATTGGCAGTTTCTTCAAGGAGAAAGACCGACAATCCCTCATAGTGCTTCTCTGAGAATTCATAGATGTGTTCGCTTAGTCCTACAAAGATATGCTGGGGCTAGCCAATTCGATTGTTGAGCACAAGATACCGCTGCTCCCCGATTCAAAGCCATTCAAGCAGAAACTCCGCAAAATTAAGCTAGAGTGGTCAGTACAAGTTAAACAAGAGATAGAGAAACTCCTGAGTGTTGGGTTCATCAAAGTGATAGAGTATCCAACCTAGCTAGCTAACACTGTGCAGGTTTCCAAGGCAATTAGAAAAGTCCGTGTCTGTGTTGATTTCCGTGATCTCAACAGAGCATCTCCGAAAGATGATTTTCCTCTTCCCAACATAAACATGCTCGTTGACAATACCGCGAAGTACGAAGTCCATTCATTCGTAGACGATTGTATTTAATTTAATCAACATGAGCAGATCCATGGCTCTTGGGTTTTGTTTTCTTATGTTGCTTCCGCTGCGCATGGCCCCTCGAAACCCAACAGTGGTACCAGAACCGCGTTCATCATTGATTATTTTAATATATCATTTTTAAAATTGTTTAATTCTATTATATGATTTTCATGATAATAAGATGAATATACGTGACTAAGGTTTTATATGAGATATAAATTTATGAGCATGAATATGAGGATTATGTGACTATTATATTGATGATATCCATATGAATAATTACATGTTAGGGGTTATCAATAAATAATTGGATTATATGTATTGATAATTTAGATCTAATTTTATATGTAATAAATTGTTTATTCATGATACTGGTTAGATCTATTTAAATTCATAATCTGTAAATTCATGTTGGTTTAATATGATTAATGCACGAAAACGATAATGGAATTGATCGAATTTAAAAATTCTAGAAATCTGGGAATTTTCGCTGGAGGCAGACATATGGATGGTACTTTGAGAATTCCCATATCTGTTCTATTTTTATGATAATCTTATTGTTCTGTAAATTGTTTACAAAATTTGAATCAGGAATTGAATCTGGTTTCAGATGGCATGCTTTTGAAACCGTGTGTTTCCTGAAATATGATTTAATCTAGAAAATTGCACAAATCAGAATTCTGAAGAGTTCAAGATTGATGTAGTCTGTAAAAAATTGATGAGACAATAAAGGATCTTGAAACAAGTTATTGTTCCAGACTGAATTGTGGTTGCCTGATATGCTTAGTTTCGGTCGTATGGGAGATTCTCTTGGTTCCTTGATTTTAGTATGGAATTGTGGTTGCCTTATATCTTCGTTTTGACCGTACGTTTTGTGCTTTCAATTTATAAATGTTCTGCGGATTCAAAAGATTCAAAATTTATCCCTATAAACTACTACAAATGAGAAGGAAACTAAATTTGAATTGATTCGTTGTAAGGGCCAATGGCAGGCTTACGCCTTATTTCTGGACATACGGATGAAACATCCAATCTGTAAATTGTTTACAGAGAATTTAGAATCTGTCCCCATAATTTTTCTACATAATTAAACTACAAAATGTTGTTTCTGTTAATTAATTTGATTAGTTAACATCCATATATGCGTGAATATATTAAATTATGTGTTACATAAATAAATATATAATGCATGTCTTTATATGAAATAACCTTCACAAAATTTTAAGCCATGTGCCAACCTACGATTAATACACATGTGAGTACACGGGTAGTTTTATGTGGACTCTACCAAAGTGAAGTGCATTAATTTTATCCTTGTATGAGCATGATGAGTGAAAGAGTGGTTCTTATACGTTTAAAGTGGTTCGACTTAATTAGGCTATCATAAGGGTTATAGGCCTAAGGCACAAGATGAGATTAAAACATATTATGACATAAGATGTCCAAATCCCATAAAAGATTTAAGAGTCATATATGATATTATTGATAAGGAGTTATCTACCAAATTAATTTAATTTTGAGAAGTATAGCCAAAGCGGACTTGAAATTAAATTAAAGTTGGATCTTAGCCCACTTAAATTATAATATAAAATTGTTGTATTAGAAGGTGTATAATTTACTGTGAGTATTTATGAAATACATTAAATATCTCTAAATGATAATGGTATGAAATATAGGTGTATATTTATTTGTATATTAATTTGTGTAAAATGTTTTAAGCTTTAATCATGTATAATTACTGCGATAGATGCCACTTAAAAAGAATGAGATTAACTTCTTTGACTTAGGGTGTATTTGGTAAAGCTGAAACTTAAGCTCTGAAAATGTAGAGCTGAAAATGTAGAGTTGAAATCATTAAGTTGCTGAATTTTGTAAGACTTCAATTTGTTTGGTACTAACAAACTACATGCATCTGAATCTAAACAAAATTGTAAATAAACACTCAAAAATTAGTCTAATCTCTTTTACTTGATTATTCTTTTTGTTTATCCTCAAACAAATATAGTCATATTTTTTTAAAATAAATAATTATAATTCAAAAATATTATTTATCAAATTATCTTTTATTTGAACAGTTTTTTATTGGTGCTTTCGTTTGTCTCACGTTAGCCCACAAAAATTATATTATACAATTGTTGTATATGAAGGTTATATAATTTAGTGGGAGTATTTATGAAATACAGCTATTTATCTCTTAAATGATTGGTATGAAATATAGGTGTATATTTATTTGCATATTTGTGTAGAATATTATATTAAACTTTAATTATGTTTGTTACTACGATCGGTTCTTTAAAAGGACAAAGTTAAAAGAGAATGAAATTAATTTCTTTGATTGGATCATGAGCTTAAGAATTGTTCTAAAGTAAGAACGAAAATTATACATTCTTAATAATCCTAAGTAACCTAAATTGCAATATTAATTTGATTAATATGTTCCGTAGGATCATCAATATTTAATTTGATTAACTTGTTGATGATCTTAGATTCATGAATAAATTGTTTATTCTTGGTTTTGATGATCATGATGATTTGATCACCGTGAACACCAAATCTTAATTGAATCAAGGAAAGAAATTTTAAGGTAAAATTTGGAAATTAATTTGTTTTTCGTGGTGCACGGTCGAGCGGGTCTTAAGACTCGACCGAGCAGGTATTGTTAAGAATTTGAATCTGAAGTTGAATCTAGTTTCAGATAGCTGGTTTTTGAAACCGTGTTTCCTGAAAAATGATGTCAATTCAGAATTCAGATAAACCGAAATCAGAATCCTGAATTTTTATTGATTGCTGAAATCAGTTAAATTGATGAGACAAAGAATATAGAAACGGACTACAGATTCATACGGAAATGTGGATGCCTTTTGGCTTAGTTTCGGCCGTATGGAATGTTCTCTAAGTTTCTGAATTTTGTACGGAAATTTGGATGCCTTTTGGCTTAGTTTTGTGCTCTCGATTTCTGAACATTAGTACGAAAGATGATGATCTAAGTCAAAAATTTGATTTTTGATTACATGAATTTCTAAAAGGAAAGAGGATTAAAAGATAAAGGTAAGACAAATGTTGTCAAACGTAAAGAAAATAATTGCGGCTAAAATTATAACTTTAAATAATGCAATTTGGTAACATGGCAATTAGATTGACCATTTTAAAATTGTAATAAAATTCTGGATGATCAAAGAAAGTGAATGGTAGTGAGACTACTACTTCGAATATTTATGTTATAAAATTAATCTTTCTACTTCTAATTATTGGGTATTGGATACCGGATATGAATTTCACATTTGTATAAATGTGCAACAATTAGTAAATAGATTCGCCGGTTACAACCAGATCCTCATGCCCGAGGAAGACCAACACAAAACAGCGTTCACCACAACTTGGGGGACGTTCTGTTATACAGTCATGCCGTTCGGACTCAAGAATGCTGGAGCCACTTACCAGAGAGCTGTAACTGCATTGTTCCATGACATGATACATAAATAAATAGAGGTGTACGTTGATGATATGATCATACACTCCAAAAGCTCCGATGGGCAGCACTTCGTCGACCTCAGAAAGTTCTTTGAGAGGTTGAGACACCACAAGATGAGACTTAATCCGGCCAAGTGCACATTTGGGGTAGTGAAAGGAAAGGTCCTTGGGTACATGGTCACTGAGCGTGGTATATAAACAGACCCCGCTAAGATCAAAGCCATCATTGACATGCCTCCACCTAAGACGCAAAGAGAAGTCAAGGGATTCATGGGTCGCCTTCAGTACATTAGTCGTTTCATTAATCAACTCACGACGATGTGTGAACCCATTTTTAAGCTCCTCAAGAAGAATGCATCCTTAGAATGGACAGAAGAGTGCCAACAAGCCTTCGAAAAGGTTAAGGAATACTTAGTGAATCCGCCCGTGTTGGTTCCACTGCATAAGGAGAAACCGTTGACCTTGTAACTCACAGTCAATGATATTGCATTAGAGGCTATGCTAGCACAAGAGCAACCCGATTCAAAGAAAGAAAACACCGTGTACTTTGTCAGTCGTCGCTTCCAAGGGGCTGAACTAAATTACTCTGCATTAGAAAAGTCGTGTGCTGCACTGGTATGGGTAGCTGAGAGACTAAAGCCGTACATGGAGGCGTTTTTGTTGGATATTATGCCCTAGGCCCTTGAGAAAGGCCTATGCGTTATATCATAGCTTCATTGTTATAGAGATAACAAACCCGATTATTATATCTTTTTCATGTTTATTATAATAATCATTGTCCCTAGCACTTATGAAGGGCTAGCATGAGTTTAATGGATAATCATATGATGATTATAGCGCATAGGATGTGTAAGTACCCCGATCCGGACAATTGGGCTTAAAATAATTAAATCATGGAATTAAGGGGTAATTTGGGACTTAATTGGGTCATTATAGTGTTCAAGGGGTATTTTTAGCATTAACGAAATTATTTTGGAAAGGGAGGGACCTTATGGTAATTTCCAGAAAGCCAGGACCAGTGGTGAATTTCCCACAAAGCCTAAAAGGACTTTGTGGGGATTATCCGAAAATCGCCCAAAGGAAACGGGTGCATGTACGTTATGCGTTTTCTCAAAGCGCACAAGGCCAGCCGACAAGCCCGCCAGGCGTCCTTCCCTCATTCGCCCAGCCACCCGCGCGTCGTCCCTCCACTCGCCTTGTCCCCGCGTGGCCTTCAAGCGCCCGACAGCCCCCCCCCTTGCTGCGCTGTGATTGGTTGGTCGCCCTTGCTGTCTCCCTCCCCTCACAGCACCCACTTGGTCTTTTCTGATTAGTTTGTCACCACCTCCTTTGTGTCACCAACATGGATGCTATAAAAAGACTTTATTCCCAGCCAAAATCCTCCATTTTGTGCCCAAAAATGATCCAATTTCAACCCAATTTGTGACCATTTTATGAGTATAAATGACCCATTTTGTGATCCAATCTTAACCCTTTTTTATGCTTAGCCCCTAAGCAAGTCACAAGACAAGTTGAGGGATTAAAGTGAAAATATCCCCTTTTGCTTGGTGCCCAAGCCCATAGTTGAAGGGATAAAATGAGACATTTTCCCCTATAAATAGAGAGGTCATCCTCTCTCATTAGGACAAGAATTTTTGATAGCAAAGTTAGTCTCCAAAATTCTCCTCACATCAAAATTGATTAATTTTCTTTGTGATAGATTATGGCCCACTTTAGATAATGGTGAAGAACTACCAAGAGTAGTATCCCTCTTATCTTTAAAGTCCCATTTAATCTAAAAGAAAACACAATGATCAAACCATGATCCCTAAGTGAAGGAAGAAGCAAACTTGGGTCAATCAATTAATGATTTACCCCAAGCTTGCTTAAAGATTGAATCTTTGTCTCATCTTCTCTTCATCTCCTCTTCTATTTTTATTTATTTCTTTATTTAATGTCTTTTAATTTATGTCCTTTAATTTATGATGTGATCCAAGCCTTGGAGTATCAATGGTGCCCTTCATGTTTAATGCATGATTGTGGGTTCAAACCAAGATATGGAGAGAGCCCTTGCATATTTACATTTCTTGCAAATTATATGAATTGGAACCAAGCCTTGATCCATGGTGCCCTTCATGTTTTATGCATGATTGTGGGTTATAAACCAAAGGGATAACCTAAGGCTTGTTATGATTTATGCAATTTATATTTATGTCTTTACTTTTGGCTTGGTGATCCATTGCACATATGGAGAGAGGCCTTGCATATTTATAATGTTTAGGCTTATTTATGCTATAATGATCAAGTTTGTGTGGTAAAGTCTCAATCTTTACCATCCAAACTTTGATTCAACCATAATTGAAAAGTCACAATTCTGTCCAGTTTCAACAGAATGCTCTGTTTCTGTTTGAAACTGGAGTGTTTCTGATAAATCTGTAAAAAACATGGGATGGCCAAACGAGCCGTACGGATGGTTTAAACCAGCCATACGGCTAGTTTGGGCAGGGAGCACTTTTTTTCAGTTTTACCCCTTTTTGTTAAACTGATTGCAAAATAAACCTTCCTTGTTAAGTTCTAACTGATTTCTGTTTGGAGTCAGTTTCTCCCATTTTCAAACACACACGCACACACACTTGCACATTTTGGTCAACAAATACAAGGGAGACTCGGCTTTGTCCGAGGCGGCTTGGGTGACGTGAAACTCTTCCCAAGACGTAACCTGACCTCCGAACTAATAGAATCTCTAACATTTCCATTTGTTGGGTTAAATAATTAACAAATGTGGCGACTCCGTTATGTTTTGCGTGTTAACCGTGTTTGGCGTTTCCCCCCCATCTCCGTCGCGACGGTCCGCGCGGGGCGGGATCCTTACAGTGGCGACTCCGCTGGGGAGTTAAATGTTCTCAAACTTCTTTTTAAAAGCTTTGGGGACATTTATGTGTGGGTCAAACTCCCGTCCCCATTTGTTGACTTTGTGCCTAATTTGTGTGTTTTGTGTTTCTGTTTTGATTTACAAGGAATGGAACTGTTCTGAAAATACAATGGACTGGGGCTTGAGGATTAGAAGATGAAAATTTGCAAAAAATAATGGACAGGGTGCATTAGCCGTACGGCTACATTGGGATGATCCACAAAATGCTTCGAGTCAACAATTTTGTGCGAGGCAGAAACGTTCTAATGGCCTTGTTGCTCCTTCTTAGCCAGGTTCCAATTTCCAGCCTCTACTTGTGTACATTTTACTTGCTTCTTCTGCCAAAAATGATTTTCAAAGCTTGGTTGTGCACAAATTCTTGGATATAAAATTGGATTTTCAAAGCCTCATTGTGCATAACCCTTTTTTTACAAAATTTTTGGTCTTCAAATTTTTCTTGTTTGAGCACAATCTTTTTAGTACAAATGACTTTCAAAAGGTTGTTCTTCTTGCAAAAAAAAATTCTGGTTTCAAAAACTTTTGGTTGTGCACAAACCTTCCATGTATAAATTGTGATCCTTACTTGTTAAGTAGCCTTGCTTACTTGCTTGTTCTTGTTTGTTCATATTTGTTCATATTTGCCCATGTTCGTTCATGCTTGTCCATACTTGTTCATAATGTTAAAACGGACCAAAAATTTCTATTTTGACTCAAAAGAGAACATAGAAGGCTTCACACTACGCGCACTTGACTATGTGAACGTTCCAAATGCCCCCGGGATGGATGCCACGATGCAGCTTGATTGGTGCTCTTGTGCCCTTCTAGCGCGCACGGGTCCATTCCACCTCCCCTTCCGAGCCGAGTCAACCACACTTGTCCGTGACACACAAATACCGAGACTTTGGTTGGTTTTTGGTCTAGCTCAGGTCACCACGTCCCTAATACGTGTCTGAGATTAATTATGGCCAAGTTAATGCCCGAGTCACGACTCCTTGTGAAAGCAAGTGTGACCATGGTCAACTTTGACCCAGTCCTTGACTTATGCGTTAATATTACCTATAATTAACCTAAGTAATGTGTTATGGATAGGGTGACGCTGTGTTGTCAAGCCCTAATGAATGGCTCATACTAATCATCCTTAAGCCCATAGATAAGATTCGAGGGCCCTCATCAAAGACGAGGTTATACCGGAAGTCCCTTAAGTCCCTAAGACGAATCTCGATCTTAACCGGAGCTTAATCATGATTGTAATGGCTCACGCATTGGGGATCTTTCGATACACTAGACCCTAGGTTCGTTTCTTTTGGTCGGTGGAAGCCGCTTGCCCTATAAGACCCTCGCCCGGGACAGTCCATCCTTGGGAGTGTGCAAGGCAGATGAAAAACGAGGGGCTTATAGGCGTAGTAGTGGCCTCCACTGATCCAGGATTTAGAATAGTTGCGAAAAAGAAGAGAAATCTTTTCCAACCATCTAGGAATAAAAATGCTTTTTAAGTAAACTTGGATGAATAAATAATTGCACATTGCATGACTTTGCTCCGTTTTTGCTTCTTGGCCTTGACGCATTGCATTCTTGCGTTAATGAGCGTCATTTCGTTAAGTCTTTGGACGGATCCCCGTTATCCTCCAAGACCTCCATAAAGGCGTTTCGTCAAGTCTTTGGATGGATCCCCGTTATCCTTCCAAGACTCTCGTTAGAGTCCCTAGGCATAGTTCCCTAGGAGGTTAGTTAAATCTTTGGATGGATCCCTACTATCCTTCCAAGGTTCCCGTTGTGATCCCGTTGTGATCCCCGTTATGATCCCCATTGTGATCCTGTTGTGATTCCCAGCTGTGATCCGTTGTGATCCCCGCTGTGATCCCCGTTGTGATCCCCGTTGTGATCCCCATTGCGATCCCGTTGTAATCCCCGTTGTGATCCCCGTTGTGATCCCATTGTGATCCCGTTTGTGATCCCCGCTGAAACCTCCGTTAAACCCCTAGGTGTTGTCCCCTAGGTCCCCGTTGAGATTCTCGTTGGAACCCTAGGTGTTGTCCCCTAGGTCCCCATTGGAATTCCCGCTAAACCCCTAGGTGTTGTCCTCTAGATCCCCGTTAAGATCCCCGTTAAACCCCTAGGCGTAGTTCCCTAGGAAGTTAGTCAAGTTTTTGGATGGATCCCTGTTATCCTCCAAAGCGTCTGTTAAAGAAAAGAAACAAAAGGTGCCTAGGGTAACTCTCTCCCCTTTCCTTGGGCCGTCACATGATGACCAATTCTGCACCCCTCACGCCATTTCGTTCCCGTCAGTGTCGTCGCGTGACCATGACCCCTTCGAGTTTAGTTGTTATGGCACCACATGGTAATATACCTTGGTCAAGCATTGGCCTCCTCATTTTGCACCTCCATGTGATGACCATCTCAGTTGCTCCGATCGCCTTGATGGCTCGAACTAGTGTGAGTACCATTTGGTCCCAAGCCAGTAAGGTTTTGTCCCATGTTATCCTGACTATATTCCGACAAGCCAAGGAGGCTCCTTGTCCCCATAACCTTTACGTTAGGTCCCTTAGGGCCGCTCTCCGTCACCCTAGGAAGTCCGTTTGGAAAGTGAGTCAATCACTCACCTCTTCCCAGAAGCCCATTTGAATTAGGCCTACTTAAGTCATGTTTGTCTCTTCGTTAAACCCATTTGAATGTGTGAGTCTGTTACTCAAATGAAATGTGTGTGTCAATCCTTATGAAAAAAAAAGGGGGAATGTGTGAGTCTTTTACTCAAATAGAAAAATGCGTGTGTCAATCCTCATTCAAAAAATTGGAAATCAAGTTTTCTTAAAATAAGAGGTCAACTCTTTTCCAAAAGGAAAATCTGCTAATGAGGCGTTCCTCTCAAATCATGGTTATAATTTCACCTCGAGGTTTAAAATGCTAAAGTTCTTTGCGGTCTTGTCCACCGAAAACATCAACCAAGGAGCCCACATCCGAATTGGCGCCCACATGAACAAGAAGATCAAAACAAGTTGGGACACCGCCCACAAGGAGAGGCCCATGCTTCGAAAGACCAAGGTTGGGTACATCAAATGGAGAACCATACCCTCGCCGAATGCCATGCATGAGGTTACGCACCTCGAAAGGAAGTTGCCAAAAGGAGATGGCCAAAGACGAACTCGGTAATTGCAATGCCAAGCCAAATGGAAGCCTCGCAACATCTTTCCCGATGACACGGAGCCCGAGTTCCCCGTGGAAGACATGGAATGTGCCGCCGACAACCCTCCAACAATTGAAGAAGAAAATGGACTATCGCACTTTATAGGAACCCATTCCCAAAAAAAAAAAAAGTGATAAGTCTTCTAGCCTCGTAGGATCTAGACTTTCATCAAAGTTCATCCCGGACTGTGTCTTTTTATTTTTGCGAAGGTCCGCACTTGGACATGTATGTACAAAGTTATCTCAATAAAAGAGTCATTTTCATTCTCTTCTCTCTAGACTTGAGACATTATTTGCAATATACATTTACTCTTGAAATTTCCTTGCTTGTTATGATCAATTGATTGCTACGTCCCCAAAATGATGAATTGATTTCTAAGCATGACGACTCATTAAGGGTGAATGGACCTAACACGAGTGAGAAACGCTAAATGCAAACAACTAATCTTGATGTGAATAAATGTTGTGATCAATTGGCATGAAGAAACCATTAATGGCAAGTCTTCCCTCATACACTTCCCCGATACACAACCCGATACACCTTTCCAAGACTAATTCTTGATGCACATCGAAGGCATCCCGAGACAGTGAAAAGGTGAGGACGTTGTTGCTCGACCACCGAGATTTGACAGTGCTCACACGTATGCGACCAAGCATAGGGCTTCCCAGAATCTTCAAAGTCAGCCCAAAGTAACAGGCACGCCACCAAGGGGCTACAAAGGAGCCAATGCCCGAGAAAGCGAGTTGGGGTTAATGTTTACCTCCTCCCAAAAAAAAAACAAAAAAAAGAGAAAAGAAAAAAAGGAGAAGAGGGAAAGGAAATGAATGTATGGAAAGAAGCGAAGGAAATGGCGGAAACAAAGGCCCGTTCACACCAAAGAGGGTTCACCCCAAGAGGTCCATCTCAAGGAATTCACCGCAAAGCAAAGTGAGCAACAACGTCCTCCGAGACAACATCGAAAGAAAGCCAATTTCAGCAAAAGACGGCCTAAGGCCGAACTACGGTGACCTGAGCTCCTCAAACTGAGGGGAACGTAGGCAACCTTCGGGTCCGGTCATAGCATGAAATGAATCCATCAAACCTCGGTCCTCCCAAAATGACCCGGTTCTCTTCCCTTGGTCCCATCAATGACGAATTTCCCAGATAATGACCCATCTCTCCTAAACACATTTTGATCTTGCCATTGATCGAATCTTAATCTCAATTGATCACAGCATTTATACATGTCAAGGCTAATTGCTTGTTATAACCCTGACTTAATAATGAACATGGTCCGTTCAAGCAATCATTTTGATGATATTGACTAAGGCTGATTTCAAATGTCTCGACAAGTCTTCTTCTCTACATCTTAGGAAAGAGCTAAACACTTGTATTCTGACAAGCAAGGGCTTCCTCACGTTTTGTGATACATTGTTCACCAATATAAAAGGACTCTCTCCCGCCAAAATAGAGGCCCTTGCATGTTTCCCCCAAAAGGACATATTAAGTCCCCGTCCCGTCAAGTCGGTTGGATCACTCATGAAAGAGAGAGAAAAATAGAAAGAAAGGCACCAAAAAATTAGCCCGCTAGGTTGAAAACCCGCAAGGGCGGCCTAGGCAAAAAACAGGGTGTGCCATGAAAGACGCAAAAAAGTAGCTCGCTAGGTTGAAAACCCGTAAGGGCCGCCTAGGCAAAATAAAGGGTGCGTCATGAAAAAGGGATGGGTTCCTGACTGTCAAACGATGACATTAGGCTACGCCGGCCGGAAACATGGGGCTATGCCACCACCAACGCCAACAAGGACATGGGGCTACACTAACATTGATAATTACCAGGACATGGGACTACCCCAACATCGACGACAAAAGGGTTCTCCACTCCCGATCGCTCCTAAGAATTGGACAAAGCTGCAAAGGAATTTATGCGTAACAAACCTCGCGGTTAAGTTAAAATAAAATTTTGACTGGCATGCTTCGTTAAAAGATTTGCCTTGAGGAATGAGCACTTTTAAAATTTACCCTTTTAGCGCCATACTTTTGAAAAATGAATGTTTTGTCCCCCCCCCCCCCTTTCAAGTCGCGTCGGGCACTTGAGGGTGTGTTTTGTGAAAATGTGTGTTTTTCCCCTTTCAAGTCGCGTCGGGCACTTGAGGGTGTGTTTTGTGAAAATATGTGTTTTTCCCTTTCAAATTGCATCGGGCATTTGAGGGATTGTTTTGTGTTAAGATATGTTTTTCCCCTTTCAAATTGCATCGGGCATTTGAGGGAGTGTTTTGTGTTTTGATATGTTTTTTCCCTTTCAAATTGCATCGGGCATTTGAGGGAGTGTTTGTGAAGAGATATGTTTTTTCCCTTTCAAATTGCATTGGGCATTTGAGGGAGTGTTTTGTGAAACAATGTTTGTGACGGCAGTCCTTGGTAGGACGTAAGACCAGTATAGTCATGTTAGGTTAAGAAAACCTTTGTCCCCGAGAGTGGTCAGGTTAGAGAAAACCTATCATTGTGACGGCAGTCCTTGGTAGGATGTAAGACCAGTATAGTCATGTTAGGTTGGGAAAACCTTTGTCCCCGAGAGTGTCAGGTTAGAAAAAACCTATCATTGTGCCGGTAGTCCTTCGTAAGTCCAACCATTTAGTTAACCCTCTCCCATAGAGCCAAGTTGACCATATCCCGGCAGTCCCTAGATGGACGTAAGACCAGCTTTATTGAAATTAACCCGGCCGTACTTCGTAAGCCCAGGTTAAGAATGAGAATTAGCCCGGCCGTACTTCGTAAGCCCAGGTTAAGAATGTAATTTAACCCGGCCGTGCTTCGTAAGTCCAGGTTAAGAGTTTGAATTTGGGAAGTTAACGTGGCCGTTCTTCATAAGTCCAGTTAAAAATTTGAAAAATTGTCCTTTGGCGGTCCGGCGTGACATAAGACCATTAGATTTTGAGATTGTGTCCTTTGGCCATCCGGTGTGACGTAAGACCATTAGGTTTTGTGAGATTTTCCCTTTGGCCATCCGGCGTGACGTAAGACCATTAGGTTTTGTGAGATTGTGTCCTTTGGCCGTCCGGAGTGACGTAAGACCATTAGGTTTTGTGAGATTGTGTCCTTTGGCCGTCCAGTATGACATAAGTCCATTAGGCTCCGTGAGATTCATCCTTTGGCCGTCCAGCGTGACGTAAGACCATTAGGATCTGCGAGATTCGTCCTTTGGCAGTCCAGAATGACATAAGTCCATTAGGCTCCGTGAGATTCGTCCTTGGCCGTCCGGCGTGACGTAAGACCATTGGATTTTGTTGACCCGGCTGTACTTCGTAAGTCCAGGGTAGAAAGTGAAATCGTTAATGTCCCGGCCGTACCTCGTAAGTCCAGGATGAAAGTTAAGATGTTATCGCCTCGGCAGCCCTTGGTAGGGCGTAAGACCAGTATAGTCATGATTAGGTTAAGAAAACCTTTGTCCCCGAGAGTGGCCAGGTTAGAGAAAACCTATCAATATGTCCCGGCAGTCCTTAGTCGGATGTAAGACTAGTTACCCTTGAGTCGACCCTCCGCCATGAGAAAAGTTTACCAAATTGACCATGTGTCCCGGTAGTCCTTAGTCGGATGTAAGACCAGTTACCCTCGAGTCGACCCTCCGCCATGAGAAAAGTTGACCAAATTGACCATGTGTCCCGGCAGTCCTTAGTCGGATGTAAGACCAGTTACCCTCGAGTCGACCCTCCGCCATGAGAAAAGTTGACCAAATTGACCATGTGTCCCGGCAGTCCTTACTCGGATGTAAGAACAGTTACCCTCGAGTCGACCCTCCGCCATGAGAAAAGTTGACCAAATTGACCTTGTGTCCCGGCAATCCTTAGTCGGATGTAAGACCAGTTACCCTCGAGTCGACCCTCTCCGATAGAGCCAAGTAGATCGAGTCCAGCCTCTGAGCCATGTCCATTATTTGAGCCTCTGAGCCATGCCTATTCCTTGAGTTGACCCTCTCCGATAGAGCCAAGTCGATCGAGTCTAGCCTCTGAGCCATGCTCATTATTTGAGCCTCTGAGCCATGCCTATTCCTTGAGTCGACCCTCTCCGATAGAGCCAAGTCGATCAAGTCTAGCCTCTGAGCCATGCCCAACATTTGAGGCTCTGAGTCAACCCCCTCCGAATAGGGCCAAGTTGACCAAGCCCGGCCTTTGAGCCATGCCTATTTAGGAAAGGATGAATGGATATCCACCTAAGGCCCATAGGTTTGAGTAGCCTTAAACCCTCTCACCCAAATCGGCCAAGCCGTCCTCCCATCGAATTGGAATGCCTATAGGTTTGATTAGCCTTAAACCCTCTCACCCAAATCGGTCAAGCCGTCCTCCCATCGGATTGGGATGCTTATAGGTTTGAGTAGCCTTAAACCCTCTCACCCAAATCGGCCAAGCCGTCCTCCCATCGGATTGGGATGCCTATAGGTTTGAGTAGCCATAAACCCTCTCACCCAAATCGGTCAAGCCGTCCTCCCATTGGATTGGGATGCTTATATGTTTGAGTAGCCTTAAACCCTCTCACCCAAATCGGCCAAGCCGTCCTCCCATCGGATTGGGATGCCTATAAGTTTGAGTAGCCTTAAACCCTCTCACCCAAATCGGCCAAGCCGTCCTCCCATCGGATTGGGATGCTTATAGGTTTGAGTAGCCTTAAACCCTCTCACCCAATTCGGTCAAGCCGTCCTCCCATCGGATTAGGATGCTTATAGGTTTGAGTAGCCTTAAACCCTCTCACCCAAATCGGCCAAGCCGTCCTCCCATCGGATTGGGATGCTTATAGGTTTGAGTAGCCTTAAACCCTCTCACCCAAATCGGCCAAGCCGTCCTCCTATCGGATTGGGATGCCTATAAGTTCGAGTAGCCTTAAACTCTCTCACCAGAACTACGACCGGCTTGATTACCTCGAATAGGGATACGTAGGAATCCTTTAAAGATAAGGGTCCAGCCACTTGACCACTTTGTTCACCATCTCTCCCATCTTGGTAGCTCGCCGGATCGGGATTCTTTTTTTATCGACAACCCCGCTTTCTCCAAAAGCAACGTTGCCGAGGGGCTCTGTAAGTACCCCGATCTGGACCATTGGGCTTAAAATAATTAAATCATGGAATTAAGGGGTAATTTGGGACTTAATTGGGTCATTATAGTGTTCAAGGGGTATTTTTGGCATTAACGGAATTATTTTGGAAAGGGAGGGACCTTATGGTAATTTCCAGAAAACCATGACCAGTGGTGAATTTCCCACAAAGCCCAAAAGGACTTTGTGGGGATTATCCAAAAATCGCCCAAAGGAAACGGGCGCATGTACGTTATGCGTTTTCTCAAAACGCACAAGGCCAGCCGACAAGCCCGCCACGAGTCCTTCCCTCGTTCGCCCAGCCACCCGCGCGTCGTCCCTCCACTCACCTTGTCCCCGCGTGGCCTTCAAGCGGCCGACAGCCCCCCCCCCCCACTTGCTGCGCTGTGATTGGTTGGTCCTTGTGAATACGTGTGTTTGAATTTGAGTTATTCATTGCAACATTAAAATTATGAGAGTCGCCACGCCGTTTTAATTATAGCCAAAACATTGAGAAAAGCATGTTAATGGGTTCGGGGGTCAAATTACAACAAGAGAAGAATATTCACGTTATCACTCCTATTGCCCGAATTGATCGGTCTTTCTATCATGATGCGGTGTATGTAGTGTGTTAGTGATTGAGACCGGATCCGAAGATTACCTACGTTCCTCTCAATGTGAGAAGCTCAGGTCAGCGTAGTTCGAGAAGAATTTAGAATAGGCAGAAGAATCGGGATCATGCATAATGAGGGGGGAATTACCTAAAGATTAGGGTTTAGAAGTAGTTCCTAGATAATCCTTGGGTTGATGAACCCTAGATCATCATTGGCTATGAAATAACATGTTAACATGAAGATCGTAACCCTAAATATAGCATAAATAAGGTTTTAACCTAAGAATATGATGAACATGCGAAGAACATTTTATGAACATATGAATGTCATGAAGAAAATATGAATAAAGATGTTAGGAACATGAATATTATGAAGAACACATGAATAAACATATTAAGAATATGAATATTATGGATCTAAATTAATAATATGGCAAGAACATGAAGAAAAAGTTAGAAAACTTACCTTTGTTGACAAGAAATAACCTTGGATCTTCTTGGGATTCTTGAGAGTGTTCTTGAAGGCTTGAATGACTTGATTTGGGAGCAAAATCGTCACTTGGAAGCTCTAAAATTCGGATCCCCCAATTATGAGGCAAGGGAGGTCTTTAAATAGGAAACTGATGGAGAGATCTGACGGTCCAGATCATCCGGGGCGGATGTGGCCGCGTGGCCAAGATGGAGGGCGGCGGCGACGTTGGCCGCGTGGCCAAGGTTGGAGCTTGGACGAATGTGGCCGCGTGGCCATCATTCCTGGCTGACTTAATTATTAAGCTAGGGTTTTGCATGTTTTATGGAAACCCTATTTTGGCCATCTTTAAGATGGTCTAAAACAATGAGGTATATTTTGGGAATCCAGGACAAGTCTTTGCAAAGTTTGTAATTCCTATAAAGTCCTTGTGAATTTGGTAAATCCCTAATAAACTCATTTTTAGATCGGGTACTAATAGTAGCCCCTCGGCGACGCTTCTTGCAAGGCAATGTGGGGTTGACGATAAAAATAGGAACCGTTCTGAAACGTGAGTTTCAAAACAGAGGAAAGGTAAGGGAACGGTTGAACCTTGGCAGGCGACATACGTATCCACGGGGGAATCAAGCCAAACGTAGTTCAAATCTGAATTGAGAATGATTGTCCTCAGATGGGGAGAAATCTGATCTGCGGGAAAAATGCATCCATCGGGGAAAATGCAACTGCTGGGGATGAGAGATGACCACATTGGTCGGGTGGCTGAACCTTTTCAGGCTTCCTACGTATCCTCAGAGGAATCAAGCCGGTCGTAGTTCGGATGTACTGGGGAAAGAAGGAAGAAAGAAACGAGACATCAGACTCCTGCTGGGGATAACAATCCTATGGACACTATCCTGTATGAAGACTGAACATTCGTAAGGGAAACGAGACATCAGGCTTCTGCTGGGGATAACAATCCTACGGATACTATCCTGTATGAAGACTGAACATTCGTAAGGGAAACGGGGCGAGACATAAAGACTACGGCGTCTAAATGGCCTCAAGGTGGAAATGGTAACTGCCGGGGTAAACGCAATCAGAAACGGACGGGTTCCTGCCGATCGCGCTAAAATAATAGATGCTGGATCTCTCGCAATTAGAGACGAACGGGCCTCTGCCAATTACGATCGATCTAGGATACGCATGACATAGAGGCATGGGTCTCTGCAATCATACGAATCCTAAGCAAATATTGGGGAAAGAAGGTAGGGGTGATAATGGTGCAAGACATAAAGACTACGGCGTCTAAATAATCTCAAGATGGGCTAAAATAATAAATGCTGGAACTCTCGCAATTAAAGACGGACGGGTCTCTGCCAATCACGATCGAACTAACAAATATTGGGGAAAGAAGGTAAGGGTGACAATGGTGCGAGACATATAGACGGCGGGGTCTAAATAATCCCAAGATGGTAAAATGGTAATAGCCGGAGCTTACGCAATATAAAGATAGACGGGCCTCTGTCAATCGCAATTTATAAAATAACAAGTGCTGGATATTACGCAATATAGAGGTAGACGGGCCTCTGCAAATTACAACAGAACGTACGCGAAGTAGAGACAACTCTCGGTCATCGCGATAATATAACAAAGCAATAACAAACGTACGTTCAGTAGGGATAACTCCCAGTCAGCACGATAGTTTTTATAGAGATGAAACATTCGTGCAGTAGGGATAATTCCCGGTCACCACGATAGTTTTTAAAGAGATGAAACAGTCGTGCAGTAGGGATAACTCCCGGTCACCACGATAGTTTTTAAAGAGATGAAACAATTCGTGCAGTAGGGATAACTCCCGGTCACCACGATAGTTTTTAAAGAGATGAAACATTCGTGCAGTAGGGATAACTCCCGGTCACCACGATAGTTTTTAAAGAGATGAAACATTCGTGCAGTAGGGATAACTCCTGGTCACCACGATAGTTTTTAAAGAGATGAAACATTCGTGTAGTAGGGATAACTCCCGGTCACCACGATAGTTTTTAAAGAGATGAAACATTCGTGCAGTAGGGATAACTCCCGGTCACCACGATAGTTTTTAAACAAAGGATAATTTAGAGATTTTTTGAGGCTTTTTAAAACCAAATGATGTTCTAAAGGACAATAGACCCTTGCAGAGTCATAAAGCTGGCGAACTTATCATGAGTCGCGAAGATGGCGGATTGTTATGAAGTTGCAAAAGGGATGAACTCTCATGGAGTCACAAAGGTGATAGACTCTTGGGGAGTCACAAAGGTGAGGGACTCTCGGGGAGTCTCTAATATCTTGTGAGCAAGGATAATCATGGAGAGCATAGTGTTTGGGCTCCACTTGTCTTAAATTAGGAGGGAATGCATAAGACGAGGCTACATGTCACGACCCGAAAACTAGGCTCTATTTTATTAGTGATAAATAATTATTATTTATTTATTTGCTTAATTATGTATTTAAATTATTGTTTATTAAAAATAATTTATGTGGGCATTTTATGTGTTATAATAAAGTATGTCTAGCATTTTATTTGGGTCATTTGTACTCGTGTAGTATTATTTGGTCTTAGTTGTTAGTAGGAAGTATTAGAGTTTGTATAGTTAGTGGGGAGGGGGTCTAAGTGTAAGTTTTTGGAAAATAACTCATCTTCTCCCTACTCCCTCTCTTTCTCCCTCACCTCTCCCTCATTTCCCAGCCACTCTCTTTCTCTCTCTCTCCAAGAAAGGTAAGTTCTTCTCTCTCCCTTCTCTCTTCATTCTACCTATCTTCCTCTCATTGTTTCTCATTTCTCATAAAATGAAACTTGTTTAGATCGTCGATAGGATCGTAGAGGGCTAAGAATATTCGAATTCCGTCAACTTTGAGAAAATTCGGGTAAGTTACTTTCCCCCATTTTTATGTTAGAAATGTCATTCCATGTTTGTATGATGATCAGAATGCCATTTATTGCTTCTTGGGTTAAATTGAGAGTGATCTACATTTTTGTTCATTTTGTTGTAAAATTTTGCTATTTGAATCATCCCTTGATTGGGGTTGTCCAGACGATGTTCTAGGGTCCTTTTGGCTTCTAAATGGTTTGGGTACATTGGGTTACTACTTGGTAGTGCTAGCTTTGAATTTGGGTATGAAAATGGTGGATTTGTGTTGATTTTCGGGGTAAGAACCCAGGATTAAAGGGTGTAAAATTAATATCATTAAGATATCCCATAAAATACATTTATTAGATTTAGGTGTGATTTTGTCCAAGCCAAAACTTTTCTCAAAAGTATCACATCACAAATCTTTATGAAAGACAAACCAAGTTTTCTTTCATACCATATCTTACATGGTATAACGAACATCCTTAGACGAATCTCAATTTAGTGTAATCGCAGCTGTTTCCAGCACATAATCCAGAAGGATAATTAAAAATCAGTTTGACTTATCATGAGGCGAAAAACTGCAGTTTTAGACAATCTGTAAACTTCTGGAACGGGGTCCGTATGACTTTAGATTAGGCGTACTCCTGATATTCAGCCGTACGGATCTTGTTTCCAGTTTTAGTTTTTTCTTTTTTTGCAGACTTTCTGCAGAATACTCGTAAAGTCCAGGGCTCAAATATTCATTACTTTGATCAGAAGAGAGTACTTAATACTTTTGTCATGAAATACCGAAAACCTTTCCAAGCATTGTTACTTTAATGAACTTTATACATCAATATGTATTAATCCAAAAGAGTTCTTCCTTCTACTACCATTAGTAAAAGGTGTCTTCATCAATTTCTAAGATTCACATATATCACATGATTCGAAATCATGTGAATTTAAAACTCCATCCCATGGAATTTTATATATGTATTTCTTATCATTGATATAGACATCTATGCTTTAAGAATGTAACGCTTACATCCTAAGATTCAGATTTCTTTTATTTAAGTTTATACTCATTATTTTGTTCTTCCAAGATAAGGATATAAAGTCCAATTTACATGATTAGCAATACAATAAAGCAAATCATATTTAATGGAACACTTTTTTATTCGAAATAAGAGATATCCATAATCTTTTAACGAAGAAACCAAAATAATATTTCTACTTAAAAATAAGAACATGGCACCATTTGTTCAAAACAAATATGAACTTATTAGGTAAAGACACTTCGCAAGTTCCTATGAATAATGTTGCAACCATTGCATCATTATTGCCACATAGGTTAATCTTTACATTCCTTAAGTAGAATTTTAACATAAATACTTAAAGTGGTAGTCCAACTACCCTTCCTTTTGATCTTTTAATTCAAATTGTAATTTCTCCAACGGTCAATCCTATTGCCAAAGTAAAAATTACTTTCTTTGGATTTTAGGTTTTAGCCACAAATATTTCTTTTAGGCTTGACAACTCTTGTCTTGCCTTTATCTTAAATCCTCGTCCTTATTTACCTTTAGAGTTTGAGAAGGTTTCCATTTGATATTAAGACATAGTATTTTAAACAACAAATGTCGCTTATGAATTAATGTCAAATCCGTTTGTTAGTTCCAAACTAACTTGATTATCAAGCCATATCAAGGTAATTAATATGTCTTTCCATGTTCGAAACATGATAACTTATTGACATACCTTTCATTCATCAAATGAATGTTAGACTCTAATCAATCTCAAACTTGTCTTGCCTTTCTTGCTTGTAGGAACGCTTCCTACGAGCATCCATGTGTTTCAGATACTTCTAAAGCTCTAAACATATGGTAGCAAGTCATAAGATAATTGACATATATAGAATCATCCACATGTTTCTAATAAATGTCTTTGTCCATCCTTAAGCATTAGGTTTCTTAAAAATAGGATTTATTAAGAATTCATAACTTCCGTTCTTGCATTAGAACAATTCTTAAGCTCATGACTAGGTCAAGGAAGTTAATCTTATTCTCTTGAAGTGGGGTCAATTGCAGTAATTATACATGATTATAGTTTAAGACATTCTACCAAAATATGCAAATAAATATACACATATATTTCATACTATTATCATTTAGAGACATACAATGTATTTCATAAATACTCCCACTAAATTATATACCTTCAAATACAACAATTGTATAATATAATTTAAGTGGGCTAAGATCCATATTTCACCTAACTTTGAGTCGGCTAGGGCACGACTGCTCAAAATATGTTATTTAGGTAGATAACTCCTTATCAATCACATCATATGTGACTCTTAGATCCTTTATGAGATTTTAGACATCTTATGTCTAACATGTTTTAATCTCATCTTGTGCCTTAGGCCCAAAACTGTTTTGATAGCCCAATTAAATCAAACCATTTTAAACGTATAGGAATCATTGTTTCCTCGTCTTGCTCATAGATGAATAGAACTAATGAACCTACGCTAGGGCGTAACCCACATAAAACTACCCATGTACTCACAAGTATTTTAATCATGGATTGGCACATGACTTAAGTTTTTAAGAAGGTTTATTACATAGAGATATGCATCATATATTTAATTATGTCAAACATAATATAATATAGTCTTTGCATAACTGATGTAAACTAATCCAATTAATTAACAGAAGAAAAATCTTGTGATTTAATTATGAAGCAACATAATGGGGACGGAATCTAAATTATATGTAAACAATTTACAGATTGGATATTTCATTCACATTCTCAGAAACAAGGCGTAAGCCTGCCATTGGTCCATGCAATGAATTAATCCAAATTTAATTTCCTTCTCTTGGAAACGATTTGCACTTTGTATAGGGGTAATTCTGAAACTTTGAGATTACGCCAATCTTAAACTCCTTTAAGATTCTGATCTCATTATACTAATATACCCAAAATAATGGTACAATTTTATATTATACTAATATATGCATGTTATTACAAGTAAGGGGGAGTTAATAACTTACCTAGTCAAAAATCAAGTTGACCCAAATTAATTTCTGATCGGCCTGGAACGCTCTATTCAGCGCCACGAATATTTATCCGGGACCAGAATCACGAACAGAGGACTAATTAATCGCGAGGAGTCGAGAATAGGGTAAAATTGAACTCCATTCTAGGAAACAGAGAGAAAGTACGAGAAACTTTGAGAAAACTGAATTGCCTTTCTCAGGCAACAACATTATATACTTGGAACTTTCCAAGAATTGCACCTAGGCCCCTCAAGTTCTAACTTTGACAAAAAGGCCCTAAACTTTCAACTTTGACATTTAACCACCTTAATTTTCTAAAGTAACTAAATAATTAACTCAAATAAAATAGCATATAAATATGCTAGTCAAGAATTTAACAAGCAAGTCAAAAATTTAACAAATAAGTCAAATATTTAACGAGATTAAGGATGGGCGTTACATCCTCCCCACCTTAAAGAAAATTCGTCCTCGAATTTTTACTGATCAAGATTATAACATATATAATCAACAAATAGAACTCAAGAGCATCAAGACTATACCCATATATTCACAAATAGATATTACACGTATGCTCACAAATATTTTATGCAATCAAGATGTATCAATTATATCATCTAAACACATAAAGTCAAACAGACTCGATTAGTCAATCCACTATATTGGTGAAACTTGACATATCCACTAAAATAATAGAACTGGTCATATCCTCCAGATCACTGTAATACTAGTCAAATCCACTAGGCAATCTCAAATACTGAGTCGTGGTCATCCATCGTTTCAATATTCAAAACTGACTTCACGTATATCAATCCATTAAGACAATCCATCAAAAGATGTAGCTCTCGGTGTCAAATAGTTAACAATGGAGCTGTCTTCGAAATTCATTCATGAATCTCTAACAATACCACGAAATCTCAAGAACACACGTACCTTGGTTGTTTCCACTTATAGGTCAACACAGATACTCACTTCAGACATCCACTACAAGGTAGATATATCCTCTATCAAGAAATTCTCAAGTTGAATCTTCAACTCTTTTAACTCAATCGAGATCAAGAACATTAATCCAGATGTCAGCACTGTATTCGCACTGTAACAACTCAAGATAACCCAGTTTCTCATCAAGAATGGATACATCCATCTGGTTTGGTGTAGAAATTCCACTGTCAATCACGTAGGTTAAATACCCAGTACAATCTCGATAACACTGTTCGAACTCTCAATGCAGAACATGAATGTTATGCATAAATCTATCATGCTCACATATATAGTCAAGCATACTAGCATAGAAATAATTACCATCTATTGTGGTAAACAAGAATGACCTAACACATAGAAAGTCAAGTCATAACACGTAAGAGCCAAGCTATATCACGTATCACATCAATGTCCCATATCGGTGACACAACCCAGTCAACATAGAACGTATAGGGTGTTATCACCCACACTTCTATCAAGCTCTTACTAATAACAATATCAACACGTAGTCTCTTACTAGAGAATACACTTCCACGTAATTCACGAGATAAGGACAAGCATGCATATATAGCACGAAACAATGTCCACAAGACAAGATAAATACGCCTAAGTCTTTAAAGACTCGCGCTCTCGATTCTCAAACCATCTAATCCAATTGGATCAACACTATCAACACCAGTCCTATGCCTGGTATAACAACAAGTAACGAAGCACTCGGCGTCGAAAACACACCCAAGACTAACCCAACCTAGGCCATAGACCCTATCCAGGCTAAGAGCTAAACTATAGCTCTGATACCACACTGACACGCCCCAAGTCCCGGGATTCCCTAATAGAACCTCGAACCTGGTGCGCGTAACTAACAAGAAACAAGAAACTAACGGAAAACACGAATAATACCTGTTAAAAACAAAACTGACATGATATGTATACTCAAGAGTAGGGAGCTAAGATAGCTCACACGAGTTCTAGACCAAGAAAATTAAAACCAAACAAGGTTACATACAGCGGAAGACATGCCTAGCAAATAAGCTGCCATCAAGAACTGTCTAGGGACAACAAATACTACCCCAACACAAGCCCAGAGTTTATAAACTCATACAAGATCGTCCTTACCAAAATATAAAAGGACACTAACTTCGAACAAGAATATCCTGCTGAGTAAGTTCCCAGCTAAGTCGAGCCTCACTGCGTACTATCCCCTGCTTTCCTGGGGGGGGAACAATTAAACAAATAAAGGGTGAGATAAATCTCAGTAAGCTATTAACATGTAACTATATGTCATGTTATCATGCAATACATGTAGATACTCAACTAATCATATATCAAGTATCATCAAGTAACAAGTATAGGAGAGGCTAAGCCAACCAAACAAGTAATCAAGCTCAAGAAAGGTTCAGGTAACAAGTAGTCAAGTAGTGCGAGAGGCTAAACCAGCTCACCAAGATGCACATAGGCCTATCACGCATTGTACCTGAATCCTTCCTTATTTCTCCCAAGAATACCATTTGTTATCGATGCTTTTCTAGCTGAGGACAACCAAGAACAAGAACAAGAACTGCTGTGCAATATATAAGAAGACCTGGTAACCAGTGTCATCCACAAGAACAAGATCCACGTGGTGTTCAAGACAAGAGTTAGCATTCACTTAGGTCAGGCTTATTGCTCCAACCAAGGAAGCTATGCCCTTACTATGGCCGGTAGTAAGGGGTCAAGCGGAAATACATAGGGACCCGATTGTCACTTAAACCCCAGCTCTCGCGACAAGCGTGAACCTATATATTTTAGAACAAGCAAGGAGAACCAGCTGGACTCACCAAGAATGCACAAGTAGATGTTTACTTGAACTACGAGAATAGAACTCAGTCCCTTATTAGTGGACTATTCTTTATGCACCATGTAATCATGTATCATGTGCTCACGAGAATATGCACCATGTAATCATATATCATGCGCTCACGAGAATATGCACCATGTAATTATGTATCATGTTCTCACGAGAATATGCACCATGTAATTATGTATCATGTGCTCACGAGAATACAAGTACCCATACGCAATTATTGCGAATACAAACCAAGATAACACTGGCACATAAGGTGTCCATGTAACACGATCAATCCAAGTAAGAGTCCATTAATAACAGACTTCAATCGCGTAGTAGGGTATATCATTTAGTCACATGCCAAGTTTGCACGTACATATTTATGTCACGTTTAACACATTAAGGTGTCTATCACGATACCCTTACTATCAAGTAGAGCCCAATACCTTAGACTCTAAACACGTAATAGAATAGGTCACATCATACCTAGTCACAGTCATATCTCACGTATATGTATCGTTAGTAATCGAATACATTTTCTAACACATATTGTGTTCTGTAGTTATTCTTATTACTTAAATCGTGATATTCACGATTATATGAATTATCTTCATATTACACTAGTCCCTATTTTCTTTAGGAACCATTTCAAGACAAGATATCTGCTTTATATTTTATATACTTCATTGAGTATATACACGATTAAAAACTAAATCATTTACACTTTAGTGCTTATTTATAGCACTTCTAATATACACGTATCAAGTTCAAGTATGTAGTAGAGTTAATCATTCTCTATCTAGTTCCATAACCCAATTCTTTGGTTATTCATACCATGTACCAATCAATCAAGAAGCCACATTCTATCAAGTAAATATATGCAAGATTTGCATATACACATCAAGACTCTTTCAAGTTTATTACCATACACCTATATTGGTGTCAAGGCACGTACAAGATTTTATAATCTTATATTCAAGTCTTAATCCAATTATTTGGATGTTCAAGTCATGTACGAGATTTTATTGTCTTATACTTCAAGTTACTGTCTCATCTTAAGACATTCAAGACATTCAGGACATTCAGGACATTCAAGACATTCAGGACATTCAGGACATTCAAGACATTCAGGACATTCAATACATTCAAGATATATACAAGATTTTACCATCTTATATCCAAGTTCTCAATCCATTTCTTTGGATGGTTAAACATGTACAAGAGTTAATTATCTTATACTTCAAGTTCAAGCTAGGAAGATGAATTATACATCTTTCACGAATTATTTTCCAATCCTTTTCTTAGGACATTCAGGCTCTAGACATTAGTTGGTGCCCCTAAGGTACACAAACATTGACTTCAAGACACATAAAAGAATTATTACTCTTATATTCAAGTTATCATTTAGTTATGATTCAAGTCCACATTTCATTTGTTCACAAAGGAACTATTTTTCAATATTAGAGTGTTCTACAACACTCATCTAGGCCATCTAGGGTAGTACCCTAAACCTAGACCAAGAATAATTCGAGTTCAAATTAAGTAAATGAGCTAGACAACTCATACTTACGAGTTCTTAATCCCCTACATAGGATATTCGAGTTCAAGACACTAATTTGGTGCTCTCACGGTGCACAAACATTAGTTCCAAGACAAGCATAACACATAAGTGCTTGTTCATAGCACTTTCAAGACATATAAAAGAGTTATTACTCTTATACTTAAGTTCTCATTTGAGTTCTATAAGTGTCCATGTTCAAGACTAAGTTCTCATTTTAATTCAATGAGTATACACATTTAAAACCAAGTTCTGATGCCCCTAAGGTGTCACAACACTTGCTAGGACATCTTATACTAAGGTTATATACCTTAACTAGAGTTACTTCCAACTTATACAAACTTTAAACAACATTTTGTTTTTCAGGTAACTGTGCGGTCGCCCAAAATGGACTGTGCGGTCGCACACAAGCAGGTCAATTCCTTTGAAAAACCTTTCAGAAAGATGGGCGGTCGCCCAAGTATTTTTGTGCGGTCGCACAAGGTACCAAAATGCGAAATTTTTATTTCTTTCCCAGGTTAAGAAATTTCCCGTCCCAAGCGTAGGAGTAACTTTTATTAACTCTTAGGCAATACCCAAAACATTATTTCAGGCTCAATTCATTTCTTTTACCGTCCCCTAAATAATAGGACAATTTCCTTTTATTCCAATTTAATATTTCACCGACCCCAAAAGTATAAGTACAATTTTATATTATACTAATATACCCATTTAGAGATACTTCCATTCATTTCCCCGTACCACAAATAATGGTACAATTTTTCTAATAATATTTAAATCAAGTTACTATTTTACCGTCTCACGAATAGGAGTAACTTTTCTAAACTTTTCTTTTGACAAAACCCAGTAGCCTACTTTTTCAAGTTTCCTTCATATGCACTGCGTATATTTATACTCCCTTCGTCCCAAAATTACAAGTATCACAATAATTGCTCAAAACGCAATTTTAACAAGAACAGGTAGCGGGAATAACATATATGCATGTTATTACAAGTAAGGGGGAGTTAATAACTTACCTAGTCAAAAATCAAGTTGACCCAAATTAATTTTTGATCGGCCTGGAACGCTCTATTCAGCGCCACGAATATTTATCCGGGACCAGAATCACGAACAGAGGACTAATTAATCGCGAGGAGTCGAGAATAGGGTAAAATTGAACTCCATTCTAGGAAACAGAGAGAAAGTACGAGAAACTTTGAGAAAACTGAATTGCCTTTCTCAGGCAACAACATTATATACTTGGAACTTTCCAAGAATTGCACCTAGGCCCCTCAAGTTCTAACTTTGACAAAAAGGCCCCTAAACTTTCAACTTTGACATTTAACCACCTTAATTTTCTAAAGTAACTAAATAATTAACTCAAATAAAATAGCATATAAATATGCTAGTCAAGAATTTAACAAGCAAGTCAAAAATTTAACAAATAAGTCAAATATTTAACGAGATTAAGGATGGGCGTTACATCCTCCCCACCTTAAAGAAAATTCGTCCTCGAATTTTTACTGATCAAGATTATAACATATATAATCAACAAATAGAACTCAAGAGCATCAAGACTATACCCATATATTCACAAATAGATATTACACGTATGCTCACAAATATTTTATGCAATCAAGATGTATCAATTATATCATCTAAACACATAAAGTCAAACAGACTCGATTAGTCAATCCACTATATTGGTGAAACTTGACATATCCACTAAAATAATAGAACTGGTCATATCCTCCAGATCACTGTAATACTAGTCAAATCCACTAGGCAATCTCAAATACTGAGTCGTGGTCATCCATCGTTTCAATATTCAAAACTGACTTCACGTATATCAATCCATTAAGACAATCCATCAAAAGATGTAGCTCTCGGTGTCAAATAGTTAACAATGGAGCTGTCTTCGAAATTCATTCATGAATCTCTAACAATACCACGAAATCTGAAGAACACACGTACCTTGGTTGTTTCCACTTATAGGTCAACACAGATACTCACTTCAGACATCCACTACAAGGTAGATATATCCTCTATCAAGAAATTCTCAAGTTGAATCTTCAACTCTTTTAACTCAATCGAGATCAAGAACATTAATCCAGATGTCAGCACTGTATTCGCACTGTAACAACTCAAGATAACCCAGTTTCTCATCAAGAATGGATACATCCATCTGGTTTGGTGTAGAAATTCCACTGTCAATCACGTAGGTTAAATACCCAGTACAATCTCGATAACACTGTTCGAACTCTCAATGCAGAACATGAATGTTATGCATAAATCTATCATGCTCACATATATAGTCAAGCATACTAGCATAGAAATAATTACCATCTATTGTGGTAAACAAGAATGACCTAACACATAGAAAGTCAAGTCATAACACGTAAGAGCCAAGCTATATCACGTATCACATCAATGTCCCATATCGGTGACACAACCCAGTCAACATAGAACGTATAGGGTGTTATCACCCACACTTCTATCAAGCTCTTACTAATAACAATATCAACACGTAGTCTCTTACTAGAGAATACACTTCCACGTAATTCACGAGATAAGGACAAGCATGCATATATAGCACGAAACAATGTCCACAAGACAAGATAAATACGCCTAAGTCTTTAAAGACTCGCGCTCTCGATTCTCAAACCATCTAATCCAATTGGATCAACACTATCAACACCAGTCCTATGCCTGGTATAACAACAAGTAACGAAGCACCCGGCGTCGAAAACACACCCAAGACTAACCCAACCTAGGCCATAGACCCTATCCAGGCTAAGAGCTAAACTATAGCTCTGATACCACACTGACACGCCCCAAGTCCCGGGATTCCCTAATAGAACCTCGAACCTGGTGCGCGTAACTAACAAGAAACAAGAAACTAACGGAAAACAGGAATAATACCTGTTAAAAACAAAACTGACATGATATGTATACTCAAGAGTAGGGAGCTAAGATAGCTCACACGAGTTCTAGACCAAGAAAATTAAAACCAAACAAGGTTACATACAGCGGAAGACATGCCTAGCAAATAAGCTGGCATCAAGAACTGTCTAGGGACAACAAATACTACCCCAACACAAGCCCAGAGTTTATAAACTCATACAAGATCGTCCTTACCAAAATATAAAAGGACACTAACTTCGAACAAGAATATCCTGCTGAGTAAGTTCCCAGCTAAGTCGAGCCTCACTGCGTACTATCCCCTGCTTTCCTGGGGGGGGACAATTAAACAAATAAAGGGTGAGATAAATCTCAGTAAGCTATTAACATGTAACTATATGTCATGTTATCATGCAATACATGTAGATACTCAACTAATCATATATCAAGTATCATCAAGTAACAAGTATAGGAGAGGCTAAGCCAACCAAACAAGTAATCAAGCTCAAGAAAGGTTCAGGTAACAAGTAGTCAAGTAGTGCGAGAGGCTAAACCAGCTCACCAAGATACACATAGGCCTATCACGCATTGTACCTGAATCCTTCCTTATTTCTCCCAAGAATACCATTTGTTATCGATGCTTTTCTAGCTGAGGACAACCAAGAACAAGAACAAGAACTGCTGTGCAATATATAAGAAGACCTGGTAACCAGTGTCATCCACAAGAACAAGATCCACGTGGTGTTCAAGACAAGAGTTAGCATTCACTTAGGTCAGGCTTATTGCTCCAACCAAGGAAGCTATGCCCTTACTATGGCCGGTAGTAAGGGGTCAAGCGGAAATACATAGGGACCCGATTGTCACTTAAACCCCAGCTCTCGCGATAAGCGTGAACCTATATATTTTCGAACAAGCAAGGAGAACCAGCTGGACTCACCAAGAATGCACAAGTAGATGTTTACTTGAACTACGAGAATAGAACTCAGTCCCTTATTAGTGGACTATTCTTTATGCACCATGTAATCATGTATCATGTGCTCACGAGAATATGCACCATGTAATCATATATCATGTTCTCACAAGAATATGCACCATGTAATTATGTATCATGTGCTCACGAGAATATACACCATGTAATTATGTATCATGTGCTCACGAGAATACAAGTACCCATACGCAATTATTGCGAATACAAACCAAGATAACACTGGCACATAAGGTGTCCATGTAACACGATCAATCCAAGTAAGAGTCCATTAATAACAGACTTCAATCACGTAGTAGGGTATATCATTTAGTCACATGCCAAGTTTGCACGTACATATTTATGTCACGTTTAACACATTAAGGTGTCTATCACGATACCCTTACTATCAAGTAGAGCCCAATACCTTAGACTCTAAACACGTAATAGAATAGGTCACATCATACCTAGTCACAGTCATATCTCACGTATATGTATCGTTAGTAATCGAATACATTTTCTAACACATATTGTGTTCTGTAGTTATTCTTATTACTTAAATCGTAATATTCACGATTATATGAATTATCTTCATATTACACTAGTCCCTATTTTCTTTAGGAACCATTTCAAGACAAGATATCTGCTTTATATTTTATATACTTCATTGAGTATATACACGATTAAAAACTAAATCATGTACACTTTAGTGCTTATTTATAGCACTTCCAATATACACGTATCAAGTTCAAGTATGTAGTAGAGTTAATCATTCTCTATCTAGTTCCATAACCCAATTCTTTGGTTATTCATACCATGTACCAATCAATCAAGAAGCCACATTCTATCAAGTAAATATATGCAAGATTTGCATATACACATCAAGACTCTTTCAAGTTTATTACCATACACCTATATTGGTGTCAAGGCACGTACAAGATTTTATAATCTTATATTCAAGTCTTAATCCAATTATTTGGATGTACAAGTCATGTACGAGATTTTATTGTCTTATACTTCAAGTTACTGTCTCATCTTAAGACATTCAAGACATTCAGGACATTCAGGACATTCAAGACATTCAGGACATTCAGGACATTCAATACATTCAAGATATATTCAAGATTTTACCATCTTATATCCAAGTTCTCAATCCATTTCTTTGGATGGTTAAACATGTACAAGAGTTAATTATCTTATACTTCAAGTTCAAGCTAGGAAGATGAATTATACATCTTTCACGAATTATTTTTCAATCCTTTTCTTAGGACATTCAGGCTCTAGACATTAGTTGGTGCTCTTAAGGTACACAAACATTGACTTCAAGACACATAAAAGAATTATTACTCTTATATTCAAGTTATCATTTAGTTATGATTCAAGTCCACATTTCATTTGTTCACAAAGGAACTATTTTTCAATATTAGAGTGTTCTACAACACTCATCTAGGCCATCTAGGGTAGTACCCTAAACCTAGACCAAGAATAATTCGAGTTCAAATTAAGTAAATGAGCTAGACAACTCATACTTACGAGTTCTTAATCCCCTACATAAGATATTCGAGTTCAAGACACTAATTTGGTGCTCTCACGGTGCACAAACATTAGTTCCAAGACAAGCATAACACATAAGTGCTTGTTCATAGCACTTTCAAGACATATAAAAGAGTTATTACTCTTATACTTAAGTTCTCATTTGAGTTCTATAAGTGTCCATGTTCAAGACTAAGTTCTCATTTTAATTCAATGAGTATACACATTTAAAACCAAGTTCTGATGCCCCTAAGGTGTCACAACACTTGCTAGGACATCTTATACTAAGGTTATATACCTTAACTAGAGTTACTTCCAACTTATACAAACTTTAAACAACATTTTGTTTTTCAGGTAACTGTGCGGTCGCCCAAATGGACTGTGTGGTCGCACACAAGCAGGTCAATTCCTTTGAAAAACCTTTCAGAAAGATGGGCGGTCGCCCAAGTATTTTTGTGCGGTCGCACAAGGTACCAAAATGCGAAATTTTTATTTCTTTCCAGGTTAAGAAATTTCCCGTCCCAAGCGTAGGAGTAACTTTTATTAACTCTTAGGCAATACCCAAAACATTATTTCAGGCTCAATTCATTTCTTTTACCGTCCCCTAAATAATAGGACAATTTCCTTTTATTCCAATTTAATATTTCACCGACCCCAAAAGTATAAGTACAATTTTATATTATACTAATATACCCATTTAGAGATACTTCCATTCATTTCCCCGTACCACAAATAATGGTACAATTTTTCTAATAATATTTAAATCAAGTTACTATTTTACCGTCTCACGAATAGGAGTAACTTTTCTATACTTTTCTTTTGACAAACCCAGTAGCCTACTTTTTCAAGTTTCCTTCATATGCACTGTGCGTATATTTATACTCCCTTCGTCCCAAAATTACAAGTATCACAATAATTGCTCAAAACGCAATTTTAACAAGAACAAGTAGCGGGAATAACATATATGCATGTTATTACAAGTAAGGGGGAGTTAATAACTTACCTAGTCAAAAATCAAGTTGACCCAAATTAATTTCTGATCGGCCTGGAACGCTCTATTCAGCGCCACGAATATTTATCCGGGACCAGAATCACGAACAGATGACTAATTAATCGCGAGGAGTCGAGAATAGGGTAAAATTGAACTCCATTCTAGGAAACAGAGAGAAAGTACGAGAAACTTTGAGAAAACTGAATTGCCTTTCTCAGGCAACAACATTATATACTTGGAACTTTCCAAGAATTGCACCTAGGCCCCTCAAGTTCTAACTTTGATAAAAAGGCCCCTAAACTTTCAACTTTGACATTTAACCACCTTAATTTTCTAAAGTAACTAAATAATTAACTTAAATAAAATAGCATATAAATATGCTAGTCAAGAATTTAACAAGCAAGTCAAAAATTTAACAAATAAGTCAAATATTTAACGAGATTAAGGATGGGCGTTACATTTCTAAAACCCGACTGCACACATATATAATAGGGTATAAACCTAATTCCTTTTGGGATCAGAATTCCTTGTCAAACAAGAGATCTGAACAAACTATTTTCCGTCTGGACAAACCATCCGTACGGATTGGTTGGGTGGCTCCCAAACCATCCGTACGGATCCTTCCAGCAGGATCCAGTTTGTTTCCCGTTTTCTGTGCCTTATTCAATCCGTTCTATTGTGTGTGACCCAATAGGATTATACTAAGTTGGCAACGAGTCCGAACGAGTCAGAACCCGTAAGTCATAAGCGGACTCTAGCAAGCCATTATGACTACCCAATTAGTATAACTTTGAAAGCCCAAAGTAACCTTATAGAACATATCACAATCCCTTTATCACACGATATCATATTGGACATAAGTCATGGTCCACGTCAACTTATGTTGTCCAATGCTTTCTCTGACACGCCCCAGGTCCCGGGATCCCCTAATAGAACCTCAAACCTGGATGCGCGTGACTAACAAGGAACAAGAAACTAACAAGAAACTGGATGACATCTGTCTATAACAAACTGACATGATATATATACTCAAGAGTAAGGAGCTATACTAGCTCACAACACGAGTTCTAGACAAGAAAATTAAAACCAAACTTAGATACACACACAGCGGAAGATATGCCTAGCACATAAGCTAGCATTACAAGATGTCTAGAGAAACAAGAGACAACAAGTCTACCCAAAAATACTGAGGTACATAACCCATAATACGTCGTCCTCACCAAAATGTAAAAGGACACAAGCCCCAAAAGAATAACCACCTGCGTAGTAAGCTCCCAGCTATGTCGAGCCTCACTGCGCACTATCACTAGCCTTCCTTTGATCTAAGGAAAACAATTAAACAAGAAACGGGGTGAGATAAATCTCAGTAAGCTATTAGATGCAACTACATGACATGTTATCATGCAATTCAGGTAGATACTCAAGTAATCATATATCAAGTATCATCAAGTAACAAGTATATGAGAGGCTAAGCCACTCATCAAGTAGCACATAAAGCTAAACAAGCAAGTTATAAAGGATATTGCTTCCTTCCTTATTCCTCCCAAGAATACCATTGTTGTCGTAGCTTGTATTACTTTGACAATCACGATCAATAACAAGAAACTGATTATTCAGTATATATCAGAAGACCCGGTAACCAGTGTCATTCCCAAGATCAAGACTCACGAGGTGTTCAAGAGTTTAGCATTCACTTAAGTCAGGCGTATTACTCCAACCAAGGAAGCTATGCCCTTACTATGGCCGGTAGTAAGGGGTCAAGCGCAAATACATAGGGACCCGATTATCACTTAAGCCCCAGCTCTCGCGATAAGCGTGAACCTATATATTTCCGAACAAGCAAGGAGAACCAGCTGGACTCACACAAGAATTTACAAGTAGGTATTTGCTTGAACTACGGGAGAATAACTAATCCAAAAGTAGTGGACTAGCTCAACAAGGAACATGCTTCAAGTAATCAAGAAGTCACCTTGTTATCAAGCAACTATATGCAATGTTTGCACATACACATCAAGAATATGTCTCATACAAGTTAGTGCTTGTTCATAGCACTTTCTAATTCATTACCATACATATGTATTGGCATCAAGTCATGTACAAGATTTTATTATCTTATATTCAAGTCTTAATCCAATTCATTGGATGTTCAAGTCATGTACAAGATTTTATTGTCTTATACTTCAAGTTATAATTCACATCTTTAGACATTCAAGCATGTATAAGAGTTATACATTTTACTCTTACAAGATCCCAATCCTATTCTTAGGATGTTCAAGTCTAAAACTTTGTTCTAATGCCCCTAAGGTGCACAATTATTGGTTTCAAGACAAGCATAACACATTAGTGCTTATTCATAGCACTTTCAAGACATAAAGAAGAGTTGTTACTCTTATACTTAAGTCTCATTTTAATTCAATAAGCACTCATGTTCAAGGCCAAGTTCTAATACCCCAAAAGGTACATATACACTTGCTAGGACATCTTATACTAAGGCTATATGCCTTAGGAGAGGTAAGCTTTCATTTCAATTTAGATTTAAAACACTTTTGTTGAAACAGGGGACCGGGCGGGCGCCTACAAGGGACCGGGCGGCCGCTCATTATAGCACTTTTGAAACCAAAACTTCTGATGAAATGGGCGGGCGCTTGGTGACTATGTGGGCGGGCGCCTGGTACAATTTTCAGCAAACACCAAATTTCTTTCCAGGCTTAAGAATTCTCCGTCCCAAGCGTAGGAGTAACTTCTACTAACATTTTTAACAATACCAAGGAGTATTATACCAGCTTAAACTAATACTTTCAAGTTCCTTTCATGATTTAACACAGAGGGTTATACTCCCTTTGTCCCAAAATTTCAAGTACCACAAAAGTTGTCCCAAACACAAAATTAACATTCACAAGTATCAGGAATAACATTTATGCATGTTATTACAAGCAAGGGGGAGCTAATAACTTACTTAGTCTGAAATCAAGTTGACCCAAATTTATTTATGATCGGCCTGGAATGCTCTAATCAACGCCACGAATCTTTATCCGAGACCGGAATCACGAACAGAGGATTAATTAAACTCGAGGAGTCGAGAATAGGGTAAAAACCTAACCCTAACTTTGAAACAGAGGAAACAACGAGAATGTTTGGGGATGAAATGCCTTTCTCAGGCAAACAAACAAGTTGATATACTTGGAACTTTCCAAGAATGACACCTAGGCCCCTCAAGTTTCACTTTTAACAAAAAGGCCCCTAAAGTCAAATTTTTACAAATGACCTAAAAGTCAAAACTAGACATTTAACCACCTTTATATTCTAAAGTAGCTAACAAATTAAGCCAAGTAAAACTAGCACATAATATGCAAGTTCAAGTATTTAACAAATAAATCAAATATTTAACGAGAATAAGGATGGGCGTTACATCCTCCCCACCTTAAAGAAAATTCGCCCACGAATTTTACTTACCAAAATTTTAAAATAGGCTCGGGTATTTATCTCGCATCTCTTTCTCAGTTTCCCAAGTAGCCTCTTCTATTTCATGATTCCTCCAAAGGACCTTCACAATAGGAATCCTTTTGGTACGCAAGACTTGCTCTTTCCAGTCAAGAATTTCAACAGGTCGTTCCTCATAAGACAAATCAGGCTGAAAGGGAATAGCCTCATACTCAAGAACATGCGACTCATCTGCCATATACTTGCGAAGCATAGACACGTGAAACACATCATGAATACCAGATAAAGAAGGTGGTAAGTCCACTCTATAAGCCAACTTCCCAACTCTTTCAAGAATCTCGAATGGACCGATATAACGAGGAGATAATTTTCCTTTCTTCCCAAATCTCTTAATACCTCTACAAGGAGAGACTTTCAAGAATACAAAGTCACCTACCTGGAATTCAAGATCCCTTCTACGATGATCAGCATAACTCTTTTGTCTACTCTGAGCTGTGCGCAATCTATTTCGAATGAGTTTCACACTCTCAACTGATTGTTGAACCATTTCAGGACCCAAGAGTCTAGCTTCTCCCACTTCCTCCCAGCATATAGGAGATCGACATTTTCTGCCATAAAGAGCTTCATATGGAGCCATTTCAATGCTAGACTGATAATTGTTGTTATAAGCAAACTCAGCCAAAGGAAGATGAGTATCCCAACTGCCTTTAAAGTTAACAACACAAGCACGTAACATATCCTCAAGAATTTGTATAAGTCTCTCAGATTGCCCATCAGATTGAGGATGAAAAGTTGTACTGAAATTCAATTTAGTACCCATGGCACCCTGAAGAGCCTGCCAGAATCGAGAAGTAAAACGAGGATCTCTGTCAGATACAATACTCACAGGAACTCCATGGAGTCGAACAATCTCCTGAACATACAAAGATGCCAACTGAGACAATGAATATCCCATAGAAACAGACAAGAAGTGAGCTGATTTAGTCAGTCTATCCACTATAACCCACACAGCATCGTGGCCTCGTCTGGTACGTGGCAAACCAATCACAAAATCCATCGTGATATGCTCCCATTTCCACTCTGTAATTTCTAATGGTTACAACAAACCAGCTGGGCGTTGATGTTCCACTTTTACTTGTTGACAAGTCAAACATTTGGACACATACTCAGCAATTTCTCTTTTCATGTTGTTCCACCAGAAATGTTTCTTCAAATCTTGGTACATTTTAGTGCTTCCAGGATGAATAGTATACTTGGCTTTGTGAGCCTCTTCAAGAACTCTCTTTTTAATCTCAAGATCAACTGGAATACAAACTCTGCCTCGAAAGGTAAGAATTTCATCACTGTTGAAAGAAAAATCTGGTTGCTTTCCTTCATTCATTCCACTAATAATTTTCTGCAATTCAGAATCAGTTACCTGAGCTTCTTTGATCTGTTGGAGTAAATCTGAAGTAGCCTTTATATTAGTAAGAATAATTCCATGATTTGATTCACAAGGACTCCAATCACACAAGTCTTCTAACAATTTCCATTCACGAATCATTAAGCAAGAAATATAAGTCTTTCTGCTCAGTGCATCTGCCACAACATTTGCTTTTCCTGGATGATAAAGGATAGTACAATCATGATCCTTCAATTTCTCCATCCATCTACGTTGTCTCATGTTAAGTTCTTTCTGAGAAAACAAGTACTTCAAGCTTTTATGATCTGTAAAGACTTCAAATTTGGTTCCATACAAGTAATGCCTCCATTTATGCAAAGCAAAAATAATCGCAGCCAACTCTAAATCATGAGTAGGATAATTCTTTTCATAAAGAGATAATTTTCGAGAAGCATAAGCTATTACCTTGCCATCTTTCATAAAACACAACCCAATCCTTCTTTAGAAGCATCAGTATAAACCATGAAATTTTCAGAACCACTAGGCAAAGCCAAGACTGGAGCTGTTGTTAAGCGCCTTTTAAACTCTTGAAAACTTGCTTCACATTTGTCATTCCACTCAAAAGAAATAGCTTTTCGAGTCATATTAGTCAATGGAGTAGCAATTTTAGAGAATCCCTCAATGAACCTCCGATAATAACTAGCCAAGCCCAAGAAACTACGGATCTCTGTCACTGTAGTTGGCCTCTTCCAGTTTACAACTGCTTCAACTTTGGAAGGATCTACTACAATACCAGTAGCAGACACAACATGTCCCAAGAATGAAACTTCTTCTAACCAGAAAGCACATTTGCTGAATTTTGCAAATAATTGTTTCTCACGAAGAACTTGCAATACCACTCTGAGATGTTGTTCATGCTCAGCCCATGATTTAGAATACACAAGAATATCATCAATGAATACCACCACGAAACAATCAAGATATGGTTTGAAAATACGGTTCATCAAATCCATAAATACAGCTGGAGCATTTGTCAAACCGAATGGCATAACAATAAACTCATAATGCCCATACCTGGTACGGAAAGCTGTCTTTGGTATATCCTCAGATCTGATTTTCAACTGATGATAGCTACTTCTCAAGTCAAGCTTCGAGTATACTACTGAACCCTGAAGTTGATCAAACAAGTCATCAATATGAGGTAACGGATATTTGTTCTTGATAGTTACCTGATTAAGATCTCTGTAATCAATACACAATCGCAGAGTCCCATCTTTCTTTCTGACAAACAACACTGGTGCACCCCACGGTGATACACTAGGCCTGATGAAGCCCCTTTCAAGCAATTCCTCAAGCTGTGTTTTTAACTCTCTCAACTCAGCTGGAGCCATTCTATAAGGTGCTTTAGAGATTGGTGCTGTACCTGGTAATAACTCAATACAGAACTCAAGCTCTCGATCAGGTGGCATGCTATACTCAGAAGAGAACACATCTGAAAATTCAGACACAACAGGAATATCCTCCATCTTGGGAATAGATAAACTCTGGTCAAGCACACATGCGAGATACCCGGCACAACCACGAGATAAAAGTTTTTTAGCTTTTAAAGCAGAAATAACATGTATAGCACATAAAGGCCTATCACCTTCAAAGGTAAAATCAGGCAAACCAGGTATAGAAAAAGCTACTACTTTTCTATAACAATCAACAGATGCATGATGCACATATAGCCAATCCATGCCAAGAATCATGTCAAAGTCCCTTATAGGTAACACGACTAGGTCAGCAAGAAGGGCATGATCACCCACAAGAACCTCACATTTCTTGTAAACCTCAGAAGCAAACATGCAATCTCCCATAGGGGAAGATACTTCTAGCACATAAGGCATAGAATCAGGAAAAACATGCAAATGCGACACAAAATGAGATGCCACATAAGAATGAGATGAGCCTGGATCTATCAGGACTCGCGCTCTCGTACTAGAAGGTAATATAGTACCTCCTATGACCGCAGAAGACTCAGCTACACCCTGCTGATCTAGAGCAAACACTCGACCCTGAACTTTAGGTCGACCCCCACTTTCTCTCTTAGTACCTGAGGCCTGTTGACTTGTACCCCCAACTTGACTTCCTTTGCCTTTAGGACAATTTTTGATAAAGTGGCCAGTTTCACCACAAGATAAACATTTTCCTTGCTTTAGCCAACACTTGTCTTCAGAATGGCCTTCTTTCAAACAATAACCACATACTCTCCTGGAACCTTGGACTGTTGTCCTCAAACCAGTTGATACACTACCTTTACTTTCAGATGGCTGTCAGAATCGACGATCTTGGCGGCTAGATTTACCACCCTTTGAACCAGATCCCTGTGCTTTCTCTGATACACGACCAGTCATGGTTGTTCCCAACTTCACCTTGTGTTCTTCAATGTCATTTTCAATAGCATATGCCTTCTCCACTGCTTGATGATAACTAGTAAGCTGTAGAGAAAGAAGTTGCTTCCTATACTCAGTCCTCAACCCCTTCACAAACCTCTGTGCCTTCTTGGTCTTATTTGGAACTAAGTGATCACAATACCTAGCCAATTCTGTGAACTTGGTTGAGTATTGCCCCACTGTCAAGCTTCCCTGTTCCAGATTAAGAAATTCCATCTCTTTTCTGTCTTAGACCACTATTGGAATAAACTGTGACTTGAATGCTTGAAGAAAATTCTCCCAAGTCTGTGGTACCCCTTCCAGTTCCCAACTTTTATTCAACACTTGCCACCAATGTTCAGCGGCTTTCTCAAGTTTAAAGGTTGCAAAGGTTACTTATCACCACCTGCACATCTCAAGGCTGTAAAGATCTTCTCAATACTCTCAATCCACTCCTCTGCCTTCTTAGCATCAAATTCCCCGTCAAAACTACGAGGTTTTAGCTTCAAGAACCTTGTAAGTCGATTAGGATAATCCCAGTCTATATTATCAACCATCTCTTCTTGAGGATTTATAGATCTCAGCTGATTACTACCACTTGTACCTTCAGAACTCATTGTACCTGTAGGTAAACACTCGGCGTTAATAACACCCCAAGACTAACCCATACCTAGGCCATAGACCCTATCCAGACTTAGAGCAAACCAAGGTAGCTAAACAGGGTAGCTAAACCAGGGTAGCTCTGATACCAACCTGACACGCCCCCAGGTCCCGGGATCCCCTAGTAGAACCTCGCACCTAGTGGGAGTGACTAACAAGGAACAAGAAACTAACAAGAAACAGGATGACATCTGTCTATAACAAACTGACATGATATATATACTCAAGAGTAAGGATCTATACTAGCCCACAACACGAGTTCTAGACAAGAAAATTAAAACCAAACTTAGATACACATACAGCGGAAGATATGCCTAGCACATAAGCTAGCATTACAAGATGTCTATAGAAACAAGAGACAACAAGTCTACCCAAAAATACTGAGGTACATAACCCATAATATATCGTCCTCACCAAAATGTAAAAGGACACAAGCCCCAAAAGAATAACCACCTGCGTAGTAAGCTCCCAGCTATGTCGAGCCTCACTGCGCACTATCACTAGCCTTCCTTTGATCTAAGGAAAACAATTAAATAAGAAACGGGGTGAGATAAATCTCAGTAAGCTATTAGATGCAACTACATGACATGTTATCATGCAATTCAGGTAGATACTCAAGTAATCATATATCAAGTATTATCAAGTAACAAGTATATGAGAGGCTAAGCCACTCATCAAGTAGCACATAAGGCTAAACAAGCAAGTTATAAAGGATATTGCTTCCTTCCTTATTCCTCCCAAGAATACAATTGTTGTCGTAGCTTGTATTACTTTGACAATCACGATCAATAACAAGAAACTGATTATTCAGTATATATCAGAAGACCCGGTAACCAGTGTCATTCCCAAGATCAAGACTCACGAGGTGTTCAAGAGTTTAGCATTCACTTAAGTCAGGCGTATTGCTCCAACCAAGGAAGTTATGCCCTTTCTATGGCCGGTAGTAAGGGGTCAAGCGCAAATACATAGGGACCCGATTATCACTTAAGCCCCAGCTCTCGCGATAAGCGTGAACCTATATATTTCCGAACAGGCAAGGAGAACCAGCTGGACTCACACAAGAATGTACAAGTAGGTATTTACTTGAACTACGGGAGAAGAACTAATCCGAAAGTAGTGGACTAGCTCAACAAGGAACATGCTTCAAGTAATCAAGAAGTCACCTTGTTATCAAGCAACTATATGCAATGTTTGCACATACACATCAAGAATATGTCTCATACAAGTTAGTGCTTATTCATAGCACTTTCTAGTTCATTACCATACATATGTATTGGCATCAAGTCATGTACAAGATTTTATTATCTTATATTCAAGTCTTAATCCAATTCTTTGGATGTTCAAGTCATGTACAAGATTTTATTGTCTTATACTTCAAGTTATAATTCACATCTTTAGACATTCAAGCATGTATAAGAGTTATACATTTTACTCTTACAAGATCCCAATCCTATTCTTAGGATGTTCAAGTCTAAAACTTTGTTCTAATGCCCCTAAGGTGCACAATTATTGGTTTCAAGACAAGCATAACACATTAGTGCTTATTCATAACACTTTCAAGACATAAAGAAGAGTTGTTACTCTTATACTTAAGTCTCATTTTAATTCAATAAGCACTCATGTTCAAGGCCAAGTTCTAATGCCCCAAAAGGTACATATACACTTGCTAGGACATCTTATACTAAGGCTATATGCCTTAGGAGAGGTAAGCTTTCATTTCAATTTAGATTTAAAACACTTTTGTTGAAACAGGGGACCGGGCGGGCGCCTACAAGGGACCGGGCGGCCGCTCATTATAGCACTTTTGAAACCAAAACTTCTGATGAAATGGGCGGGCGCTTGGAGACTATGTGGGCGGGCGCCTGGTACAATTTTCAGCAAACACCAAATTTCTTTCCAGGCTTAAGAATTCCCCGTCCCAAGCGTAGGAGTAACTTCTACTAACATTTTTAACAATACCAAGGAGTATTATACCAGCTTAAACTAATACTTTCAAGTTCCTTTCATGATTTAACACAGAGGGTTATACTCCCTTTGTCCCAAAATTTCAAGTACCACAAAAGTTGTCCCAAACACAAAATTAACATTCACAAGTATCAGGAATAACATTTATGCATGTTATTACAAGCAAGGGGGAGCTAATAACTTACTTAGTCCGAAATCAAGTTGACCCAAATTTATTTATGATCGGCCTGGAACGCTCTAATCAACGCCACGAATCTTTATCCGGGACCGGAATCATGAACAGAGGATTAATTAAACTCGAGGAGTCAAGAATAGGGTAAAAACCTAACCCTAACTTTGAAACAGAGGAAACAACGAGAATGTTTGGGGATGAAATGCCTTCCTCAGGCAAACAAACAAGTTGATATACTTGGAACTTTCCAAGAATGACACCTAGGCCCCTCAAGTTTCACTTTTAACAAAAAGGCCCCTAAAGTCAATTTTTTACAAATGACCTAAAAGTCAAAACTAGACATTTAACCACCTTTATATTCTAAAGTAGTTAAGAAATTAACCCAAGTAAAACTAGCACATAATATGCAAGTTCAAGTATTTAACAAATAAATCAAATATTTAACGAGAATAAGGATGGGCGTTACATTCTCGATCCCGAGTAGATTGATATGAGAAAATAACATTGAACGCTTCAATTCATTTGGGTACGGCCGTACACTATTATCAATCTCACTCATCGAGTGGACAAGCAGATATCTCTCTTGAGAGAGGGACAAATCCCATCTTGACTTATCATTCTTCCCTACAAGAATCTGATTATGCCAATCGTAGCCTTTATAACTTCCCGGTTAGGGGTAGCGTTTGAGTACGTCAAAAATAATATTCATCATGTGGAAGACTATGATAATCTCAGGTCTAAGGATGAATGATATAACTATTATGAGATTTAATTTTGACATTTGACCATGACATAAATCTCATAACGGGTCTATCCAGTACTTGTTCTCCAACATGTACCCACAAGTTTAATCCGCATCCTATGCGCTATAACCATCATATGGTTATCCATTAAACTCATGCTAGCCCTTCATAAGTGCTAGGGACAATGATCATTATAATAAACATGCAAAAGATATAATAAACGGGTTTGTTATCTCTATAACAATGAAACTATGATATAACGCATAGGCCTTTCTCAAGGGCTTAGGGCATAATATCCAACAATGGCATACATAACACAAAATGCATTCTAGATTACATCCACTCAGATTGTTGGGGATCTTTACGTCAGGAATCACTAAGGGGGCACAGATATTTCTTGTCTATGGTTGATGATTATTCGAGGAAGACTTGGGTGATTATCATAAAGCACAAGAATGAGGCTCTAAGGAATTTCAAGGACTGGAAGACGTTAGTGGAGAATAAGACAGGGAAGAAGATCAAAAAGCTCCGGACAGATAATGGTTTAGAGTTCTGCAGTACTGAGTTCGATTCATTTTGCAGGGAGGTGGGGATTTCTAGACATCTCACCATTAGAGGTACGCCACAGCAGAATGGTGTAGCAGAGCGGATGAATCAGACATTGCTTGCGAGGGCAAGGTTCATTCTCTCCAATGCAGGGTTGTCTAAGCGGTTCTGGGCAGAAGCGGTTAGTACAGCATGTTACTTGATAAATCGTGGACCTCACGCCGGTATTGGCCTCAAAGTTTCCTATGACGTATGGACTGGTAAACCTATTGATTATTCTATTTTAAGAGCTTTTGGGTGTACTGCTTATTATCATGTAGATGATGGGAAGTTAGAACCTAGTGCTAGAAAGGGAGTATTCATGTGGTAAAGGACGGTGTCAAGGGATACCGTATTTGGTCTCCATCAGAAAATAGGGTAATTATCAGTAGGAACGTCGTATTTGATGAGAATTTTGTTATTAACCCTATTATGAGATATACGATTATTTCAAGTGTTGGCGGTGTTGATAAACAGGTGGAGCAACAAGATATTGAAGAGTTACTTGTCCCACAGTCAGATGTTGATCAGGATACACCAACAGAGATAGAGACTGAAGCACCAAAAAGTTCAAGTTCAATTCCCGAAGAACATGGGTTAGCACAAGGAAGGTCTAGAAGAGCTAATTTTGGGAAGCTTCCGGAGAGGTATGGATTTGAAGATATGGTGTCTTATGCACTGCAGGTTGCTGAGGAAGTGGAGCCCGATCTTACGAAACCTTCTACTTTCAAGGAAGCAGTTACATGTTCAGAGTCATCTCAGTGGTATGCGGCTATGGGTGATGACATGGAGTCTCTTCACAAGAATTAGACTTGGGAGTTGACCAAAAGGCCAGAAGGTAGAAAGATTGTGACTTGCAAGTGGATTTTCAAGAAAAAGGAAGGTATGTCACCGGCAGAAAGGGTTAAGTATAAAGCTCGCGTTGTTGCAAGGGGTTTCACACAGAGAGAAAGGGTGGACTATAATGAGATCTTCTCACCAGTGGTCAGACACACTTCGATCGGAGTGTTGCTAGCAATAGTAGCACAGAGGGATATGGAGCTTGAGCAACTAGACGTCAAGACAGCTTTCTTGCATGGAGAGTTGGAGGAAGAGATATACATGACACAGCCGGAAGGATTCCAAGTTCCTAGTAAGGAAGATCAGGTTTGTAGGTTGAAGAAGTCCTTGTATGGACTTAAGCAGTCGCCTAGGTAGTGGTATAAGAGGTTTGACAGCTATATGACAGTGATCGGATACACAAGATGTCGCGCCCCAGACCCGTGGTCCTACTTGGCCCCATGCTCGGGACACGATTAGAAGACGTCATAAAACACTTTTAGAAAAAATTTTGAAATATACTTTCATAAAGTTTAACAAAATCCACACTCGAAGTTCAAAGACTTCCATTTAACTTTCAAACAAACTGTACAAACAACTTTCACAAACGAAAGTACTTAGCCCGAAGGCTTACAAACTCTTATACAAATGTACAATTACCACAATTTAACAAAACAGGTGATACACGGATACAGTCTCGGGTACACTACCCCAAAGGTTATACATTTATATAATGTAACCTTTAAACCATACTTACTTTCCAAAATGGATTATCAACCCGACGTCCTCCCTTGTGAAGTAACCTATCCCCTGGACTCGCCTTTATCTAAAACAGTAAACAAATAAGGGGTGAGAATGAATCTCAGTAAGCTACTAAAATGCAACTACGTTTCATGCTAAAATGATAAGCATAAAGAACAATATCATAAGCATCACATAGCACATAGTATGAGAGGTAAAACCAACTCATATACCACAAATGCCACACTCAGGTGGATACCAAGCTACGGTTTACCCAATAAACATAACTGTCTGAGAATACCATCTGAGAAAACCATCTGAGCAGCATAAATAGCTGAAGCCGGGATCCCAAAAACCAAACTATAACCATAAGAACCAAAGTAACAACGGGGGGAATATGACACAAAGTCATAACCCAAGGCTCACGTAAGGGAGCGATTCATCCCATCCAAGGCCAATCTGGTCTGGGGAAAACAGAAAAGGCAACAGTGGAAAACCTTATAGTGAACTTGGCTTGTGTGCCACTATAATTCTCCCACTGCCTGACTCAAGGTACCAATGGAAAACCTTATAGTGAACTTAACTTATGCCACTATAATTCTCCCACTGCCTGACTCCACAACAAGTACCAGCTGGACTTTAAACACGAGCATAGTAATGAATACTTGCTTAAACAACAACTGGGGGCAATGATTCCAAAGTAGGGAACCAAGCCAAACACATCACAAAGATGAACCAATTCAATTAACATTTAGTCCAATTCCACAATACATATGTTCACAAAGGAACCAATTTCAAACACTAGAGCGTTCCACAACAACCCTCTAGGTACTCTAGGATATCACCTAAGACCTAGACCAAGATTGAACTCTAAATCACTTGGATTGAAACAACTCAAACTTTTCAGAAGCCCTGGGCGGTCGCCCACACCAGCCTGTGCGGCCGCCCAAAATGCCATGCTCCAAGATAAAAGCCTTACAGATAGATGGGCGGTCGCACGCCCTATTTGGGCGGCCGCCCAACACACTCGACAGGCTAAAATGCACTAAATTTTACTCCCTTCGTTTCACCGTCCCAAACTTAGGAGTATACTTTCAATAACATTATAACACTACTATCACTACCCAGAAGTGCAATACATGCCCAAGACACCGCTTTCAAGACTAAACTGTAACACCCGTCCTAATTCTTGTTAAATTCTTGACTTGCTTGTTAAATTCTTGACTAGCATATTTATATGCTATTTTATTTGAGTTAATTATTTAACTACTTTAGAAAGTTAAGGTGGTTAAAAGTCAAAATTGAAAGTTTAGGGGCCTTTTTGTCAAAGTTAGAACTTGAGGGGCCTAGGTGTCATTCTTTGAAAGTGGCAAGTATATCTTGTTGTGTTTTGCAGAGAAAGATTCCCAAATCTTTCTTCTCGTTCTTTCTCTGGTTCTTGAAAGCTTGGTTTAGGATTCTTCCTATTCTCGACTCCTCGAGCTTAATTATCCCTCCGTTCGTGATTCCGGTCCCGGATAAATATTCGTGGCGTTGAATATAGCGTTCCAGGCCGATCAGAAATTAATTTGGGTCAACTTGATTTCGGACTAGGTAAGCTATTGACTTCCCCTTACTTGTAATAACATGCATATATGCTATTCCTGATACTTTAATTGCTAATTTTGTGTTTTGGGTGATTTTTGTGATACTTGTAAATTTGGGACAAATGGAGTATAAATATACTGTACGTGAATGTAAGAGTAAATTTGGAATAATGTTTTAAGCTTGTTAAGGCACTTTGGGAATGTTAAAATATTAGTGCACTCCTGGGGTTAGTAGAATGTTAGTAAAAACAAAATATACTCTTATTCGTGGGACGGAGAAATATTAACTTGATTTAAATGTTATTAGAAAAATTGTACCATTATTTGTGGTACGGGAAAATGAATGGAAGTATCCCTAAATTATTATATTGGTATATTAGGAAATTATACTTATACTTTTGGGACGGTGAAATATTTAATTGGGAATAAAAGAAAATTATTCTATTACTTGTGGGACGGTGATAAATTAATAAAGTGTCCCTATAGAAGTGTTCTGAGCATGTTAAAATGTACTCTTGAATGTTAGGAAGTGTTAGTGGGTTTATACTCCTACGCTTGGGACGAGAAATTTGTAAGTTTAAAAGTCTCTGTTGAAATAAGAAAGTATAATTGAAATAAGTGATTTAAGCTTATTATTATGTCCTGGGTAATGTTAAATTGTGAGTAAAAGTATACTCCTACGCTTGGGACGGAGAATTATAAGTCTGGAAAAATTTTTGGTATTTGCTGAAAATTGTACCAGGTGCCCGCCTGGTGGTCCCTCGCGCGCCCGCCTATTTCACCAGAAGTTTTGGTTTCAAAAGTGCTCTATTGAGCGGCCGCCCGGTCCACTGTAGGCGCCCGCCCGGTCCCCTGTTTCAACAAAAGTGTTTTAAATCTAAATTGAAATGAAAGTTTATCCCTCCTAAGGCATAGAGCCTTAGTATAAGATGTCCTAGCAAGTGTATATGTACCTTTTGAGACATTAGAACTTAGTCTTGAACATTAATACTTATAAAACTCAAATGAGCTTGAATATCCTATGTAGGGGATTAAGAACTTGTAAGTATGAGTTGTATAGCTCATTTACTTAATTTGAACTCGAAGTATTCTTGGTCTAGGTTTAGGGTACTACCCTAGATGGCCTAGATAAGTGTTGTAGAACACTCTAGTACTGAAAATAGTCCCTTTGTGAACAAATGAAAGGTGGACTTGAATCATAATTAAATGATAACTTGAGTATAAGAGTAGTAACTCTCTTTTATGTGTCTTGAAGTTAATGTTTGTGTACTTTAGGGGCACCAACTAATGTCTTGAGCTTGAATGTCCTAAGAAAAGGATTGGAAAATAATTCGTGAAAGATGTATAATTCATCTTCCTAGCTTGAACTTGAAGTATAAGATAATTAACTCTTGTACATGTTTAACCATCCAAAGAAATGGATTGAGAACTTGAATATAAGATGATAAAATCTTGTACATGTATTGAATGTCTTGAATGTCTTAAGTTGAGACAGTAACTTGAAGTATAAGACAATAAAATCTTGTACATGACTTGAACATCCAAATAATTGGATTAAGACTTGAATATAAGATTATAAAATCTTGTACGTGCCTTGACACCAATATATGTGTATGGTAATAAACTTGAAAGATCCTTGATGTGTATATGCAAATCTTGCATATAGTTACTTGATAGAATGTGGCTTCTAGATTACTTGATACATGGTATGAATAACCAAAAGAGTTGGGATATGGAACTAGATAGAGAATGATTAACTTTACTACACATTTGAATTTGATAAGTGTATATTGGAAGTGCTATGAATAAGCACTAAAGTGCTAGTGATTGGTTTTAATCGTGTGTATACTCAATGAAGTATATAAAGAATAAAGAAGATATCTTGTCTTGAAATGGGTTCCTAAAGAAAATAGGGACTAGGGTAATATGAAGATAATTCATATAATCGTGAATACTCCGATTTAAGTTAATAAGAATAACTACAGAACACATTATGTGTTGGAAAATGTATTCGATTACTAACGATACATATACGTGAGATATGACTGTGACTAGGTATGATGTGACCTATTCTACTACGTATTTAGAGTCTAAGGTATTGGGCTCTATTTGATAATAATGGTATCGTGATAGACACTTTAATGTGTTAAACGTGATATGAATATATACGTGCAAACTTGGCATGTGACAAAGTGATATAGAATGATATACCCTACTACTTGTTTGAGGTCTGTTATTAATAGACCCTAACTTGGATTGACCGTGTTATATGGATACTCTACGTGCCATTGTTAGATTGATTTTTCTTCGCAATGATTGCGTACGTGTACTTGTATTCTCGTGAGCACATGATACATGATTACATGGTGCATAAAGACTGGTCCACTAATATGGGACTTAGTTCTATTCTCGTAGTTCAAGTAAACATCTAGTTGTGCATTCTCGTGTGAGTCCAGCTGGCTTATTTGGTTCAGAGGGGTGTATAGGTTCACGCTTATTGCGAGGGCTGGGGCATAAGTGATAATCGTGGGTCTATACATTCGGTCTGTTTTTCCCTTACTACCAGCCATAGTAAGGGCTTAGCATCATGTATTGGAGCAATACGCCTGATATAAGTGAATGCTAAAGTCGTGAACACCTCGTGAATCTTGTTCTTGTGAATGACAGTGGTTACCGGGTCTTCTTATATACTGCATAGCAGTCTCTTGATCTTGATCGTGGTTGTCATCAGCTATACAAGCATCGGCAACAATGGTATTCTTGGGAGGAGTAAGGAAGGATTCAGGTAATGATACGTGATAGGCCTATGTGCTTCTTGGTGAGTTGGTCTAGCCTCTCACACTACTTGACTACTTGTTACCTGATCATATCTTGAGCTTGATTACTTGTTGAGTTGGCTTAGCCTCTCCTATACTTGTTACTTGATGATACTTGATATATGATTACTTGAGTATCTACTGGAATTTCGTGATAACATGTCATGTAGTTGCACGTTAATAGCTTACTGAGATTTATCTCACCCTTTATTTATTCCCCCCCCAGGAAAGCAAGGGATAGTACGCAGTGAGGCTCGACATAGATGGGAACGTACTTCGCAGGATGTTCTTGTTTGAGACTAGTGTCCTTTTACACTTTGGTAAGGACGATGTTGTATGAGTTGTTAAACTCAGGGCTTGTTTGGGGTAGATTTGTGTAGTACTTGTTGTCTCTAGACATCTCTTGATGTCAGATTATGTGCTAGGCATGTCTTCCGCTGTATGTAACCATGTTTGGTTTTAATTTTCTTGGTCTAGAACTCGTCGTGAGCTATCTTAGCTCCTTACTCTTGAGTATATATATCACGTCAGTTTGTTTCTAACAGGTATTGTTCCTGTTTCCCGTTAGTTTCTTGTTCCTTGTTAGTTACGCGCACCAGGTTCGAGGTTCTATTAGGGGATCCCGGGACTTGGGGCGTGTCAGTTTGGTATCATAGCTATTGTTAGCTCTAAGACTGGATAGGGTCTACGGCATTCGTGGGTTGGCTTATGGGTGTGCTTCTGACGTTGAGTGTTCCTTTACTTGTTGTTACACCAGGCATAGGACTGGTGTTGATAGTGTTGATCCAATTGGATTAGATGGTTAGAGAATCGAGAGCGCGAGTCTTTAAAGACTTAGGCGTATCTATCTTGTCTAGTGGACATTGTTCCGTGCTATATATGCATGCTTGTCCTTATCTCATGAATTACGTGGAAGTGTATTCTCTAGTAAGAGACTACATGCTTGATATCGTTATGTATAAGAGCTTGATAGAAGTGTGGGTGATAACACCCTATACGTTCTATGTTAACTTGGTCATGTTACCTAGATGGGACATTGATGTGATACGTGTTATGGCTTGGCTCTTACGTGTTATGATTTGGCTTTCTATATGTTATGACATTCTTGTTTGCCACAATAGATGGTGAATAGTTCTATGCTAGTATGCTTTACTATTTTTATGAGCATGATATAATTATGTATAATATTCATGTTCTGCATTGAAAGTTCGAACAGTGTTATCGAGATTGTACTGGGTATTTAACCTATGTGATTGACAGTGGAATTTCTATACAAAACTAGATGGATGTATCCATTCTTGATGAGATCTCAGCTATAATTTCTACTGAGTAATACCTGTTACTTGATGAGAAACTTGGATTATCTTGAGTTGTTACAGTGCGAATACAGTGCTGACATCTGGATTAATGTTCTTGACCTCGATTGAGTTAAAAGAGTTGAAGATTCAACTTGAGAAATTTCTTGATAGAGGATATATCTATTTTGAAGTGGGTTTAGTTCAGGCATCTTTGTTGACCTATAAGTGGAAACAACCAAGGTATGCGTGTTCTTGAGATTTTCTTGATCTTGTTAGAGATTCATTAATGAATTTCGAAGGCAGCTCTATCTTTAATTATTTGACACCGAGAGCTACACCTTTTCGATGGATTGATAAACGTGAAGTCAATTTTTAAATATTGAAATGATGGATGACCACGACTTCAGTATTTGAGATTGCCTAGTGGATTTGACTAGTATTACAGTGATCTGGAGGATATGACCAGTTCTATTATTTTTAGTGGATATGTCAAGTTTCACCAATATAGTGGATTGACTAATCGAGTCTGCTTGACTTTATGTGTTTCGATGTTATAATTGATACATCTGGATTGCATAGAATATTTGTGAGTATATGTGTATAGTCTTGATGCTCTTGAGTTCTATTTGTTGATTATATATGTTATAATCTTGATCAGTAAAATTCGAGGACGAATTTTCTTTAAGGAGGGGAGGATGTAACGCCCGTCCTAATTCTTGTTAAATTCTTGACTTGCTTGTTAAATTCTTGACTAGCATATTTATATGCTATTTTATTTGAGTTAATTATTTAACTACTTTAGAAAGTTAAGGTGGTTAAATGTCAAAGTTGAAAGTTTAGGGGCCTTTTTGTCAAAGTTAGAACTTGAGGGGCCTAGGTGTCATTCTTTGAAAGTGGCAAGTATATCTTGTTGTGTTTTGCAGAGAAAGATTCCCAAATCTTTCTTCTCGTTCTTTCTCTGGTTCTTGAAAGCTTGGTTTAGGATTCTTCCTATTCTCGACTCCTCGAGCTTAATTATCCCTCCGTTCGTGATTCCGGTCCCGGATAAATATTCGTGGCGTTGAATAGAGCGTTCCAGGCCGATCAGAAATTAATTTGGGTCAACTTGATTTCGGACTAGGTAAGCTATTGACTTCCCCTTACTTGTAATAACATGCATATATGTTATTCCTGATACTTGTAATTGCTAATTTTGTGTTTTGGGTGATTTTTGTGATACTTGTAAATTTGGGACAAAGAGAGTATAAATATACTGTACGTGAATGTAAGAGTAAATTTGGAATAATGTTTTAAGCTTGTTAAGGCACTTTGGGAATGTTAAAATATTAGTGCACTGCTGGGGTTAGTAGAATGTTAGTAAAAACAAAATATACTCCTATTCGTGGGACGGAGAAATATTAACATGATCTAAATGTTATTAGAAAAGTTGTACCATTATTTGTGGTGCGGGAAAATGAATGGAAGTATCCCTAAATGATTATATTAGTATATTAGGAAATTATACTTATACTTTTGGGACGGTGAAATATTTAATTGGGAATAAAAAAAAATTATTCTATTACTTGTGGGACGGTGATAAATTAATAAAGTGTCCCTATAGAAGTATTCTGAGCATGTTAAAATGTACTCTTGAATGTTAGGAAGTGTTAGTGGGTTTATACTCCTACGCTTGGGACGAGAAATTTGTAAGTATAAAAGTCTCTGTTGAAATAAGAAAGTATAATTGAAATAAGTGATTTAAGCTTATTATTATGTCCTGGGTAATGTTAAATTGTGAGTAAAAGTATACTCCTACGCTTGGGACGGAGAATTATAAGTCTGGAAAGAAATTTGGTATTTGCTGAAAATTGTACCAGGCGCCCGCCTGGTGGTCCCTCGCGTGCCCGCCTATTTCACCAGAAGTTTTGGTTTCAAAAGTGCTCTATTGAGCGGCCGCCCGGTCCACTGTAGGCGCCCGCCCGGTCCCCTGTTTCAACAAAAGTATTTTAAATCTAAATTGAAATGAAAGTTTATCCCTCCTAAGGCATAGAGCCTTAGTATAAGATGTCCTAGCAAGTGTATATGTACCTTTTGAGACATTAGAACTTAGTCTTGAACATTAATACTTATAAAACTCAAATGAGCTTGAATATCCTATGTAGGGGATTAAGAACTTGTAAGTATGAGTTGTATAGCTCATTTACTTAATTTGAACTCGAAGTATTCTTGGTCTAGGTTTAGGGAACTACCCTAGATGGCCTAGATAAGTGTTGTAGAACATTCTAGTACTGAAAATAGTCCCTTTGTGAACAAATGAAAGGTGGACTTGAATCATAATTAAATGATAACTTGAGTATAAGAGTAGTAACTCTCTTTTATGTGTCTTGAAGTTAATGTTTGTGTACTTTAGGGGCACCAACTAATGTCTTGAGCTTGAATGTCCTAAGAAAAGGATTGGAAAATAATTCGTGAAAGATGTATAATTCATCTTCCTAGCTTGAACTTGAAGTATAAGATAATTAACTCTTGTACATGTTTAACCATCCAAAGAAATGGATTGAGAACTTGAATATAAGATGATAAAATCTTATACATGTATCGAATGTCTTGAATGTCCTGAATGTCTTGAATGTCTTAAGTTGAGAGAGTAACTTGAAGTATAAGACAATAAAATCTTGTACATGACTTGAACATCCAAATAATTGGATTAAGACTTGAATATAAGATTATAAAATCTTGTACGTGCCTTGACACCAATATATGTGTATGGTAATAAACTTGAAAGATCCTTGATGTGTATATGCAAATCTTGCATATAGTTACTTGATAGAATGTGGCTTCTTGATTACTTGATACATGGTATGAATAACCAAAAGGGTTGGGATATGGAACTAGATAGAGAATGATTAAATCTACTACACATTTGAATTTGATAAGTGTATATTGGAAGTGCTATGAATAAGCACTAAAGTGCTAGTGATTGGTTTTAATCGTGTGTATACTCAATGAAGTATATAAAGGATAAAGAAGATATCTTGTCTTGAAATGGGTTCCTAAAGAAAATATGGACTAGGGTAATATGAAGATAATTCATATAATCATGAATACTCCGATTTAAGTTAATAAGAATAACTACAGAACACATTATGTGTTGGAAAATGTATTCGATTACTAACGATACATATACATGAGATATGACTGTGACTAGGTATGATGTGACCTATTCTACAACGTATTTAGAGTCTAAGGTATTGGGCTCTATTTGATAATAAGGGTATCGTGATAGACACTTTAATGTGTTAAACGTGATATGAATATGTACGTGCAAACTTGGCATGTGACAAAGTGATATAGAATGATATACCCTACTACTTGTTTGAGGTCTATTATTAATAGACTCTAACTTGGATTGACCGTGTTATATGGACACTCTACGTGCCATTGTTAGATTGATTTGTCTTCACAATGATTGCGTACGTGTACTTGTATTCTCGTGAGCACATGATACATGATTACATGGTGCATAAAGACTGGTCCACTAATATAGGACTTAGTTCTATTCTCGTAGTTCAAGTAAACATCTACTTGTGCATTCTCGTGTGAGTCCAGCTGGCTTATTTGGTTCAGAGGGGTGTATAGGTTCACGCTTATTGCGAGGGCTGGGGCATAAGTGATAATCGTGGGTCTATGCATTCGGTCTGTTTTTCCCTTACTACCGCCCATAGTAAGGGCTTAGCATCCTGTATTGGAGTAATACGCCTGATATAAGTGAATGCTAAAATCGTGAACACCTCGTGAATCTTGTTCTTGTGAATGACACTGGTTACCGGGTCTTCTTATATACTGCATAGCAGTCTCTTGATCTTGATCGTGGTTGTCATCAGCTATATAGCATCGACAACAATGGTATTCTTGGGAGGAATAAGGAAGGATTCAGGTAATGATACGTGATAGGCCTATGTGCTTCTTGGTGAGTTGGTCTAGCCTCTCACACTACTTGACTACTTGTTACCTGATCATATCTTGAGCTTGATTACTTGTTGAGTTGGCTTAGCGTCTCCTATACTTGTTACTTGATGATACTTGATATATGATTACTTGAGTATCTACTGGAATTTCGTGATAACATGTCATGTAGTTGCATGTTAATAGCTTACTGAGATTTATCTCACCCTTTATTTGTTTCCCCCCCCCCAGGAAAGCAGGGGATAGTACGCAGTGAGGCTCGACATAGATGGGAACGTACTTCGCAGGATGTTCTTGTTTGAGACTAGTGTCCTTTTACACTTTGGTAAGGACGATGTTGTATGAGTTGTTAAACTCAGGGCTTGTTTGGGGTAGATTTGTGTAGTACTTGTTGTCTCTAGACATCTCTTGATGCCAGATTATGTGCTAGGCATGTCTTCCGCTGTATGTAACCACGTTTGCTTTTAATTTTCTTGGTCTAGAACTCGTCGTGAGCTATCTTAGCTCCTTACTCTTGAGTATATATATCACGTCAGTTTGTTTCTAACAGGTATTGTTCCTGTTTCCCGTTAGTTTCTTGTTCCTTGCTAGTTACGCGCACCAGGTTCGAGGTTCTATTAGGGGATCCCGGGACTTGGGGCGTGTCATAAACCATTGTTTTTCTTCACAGTATATTAATACTCCCTTTGTCCCAAAATTACAAGTATCACAAATATTATCCAAATCACAAAAATAACAATTACAAGTATCAAATATAACATATATGACCATTTTAACATTTAAAAGGGGAATTAGTAACTTACCTATTCCGGGGAAAGTATAAATGAAATATATTTTGATCGGGTAGAAATGGCCTACTCAACGCCCAGAACATTTTTATATAATTAGATTTTAAAACGGAGCAATAATTAAAAAGATAGAAATTAAAATATGATGAAACTTACCTTTTTTTCCATGGATACAGAGAGAGTAGAAAATTTGGGAAATTAACTAGGTGTGTGTGTGTGTGTGAATGTGGCGCAGAGAGGGAGAGGTGTGAGATAAGTATGAATTGATTTTTATAAAATTTCCACTTTGGTCCTTCTACTTTCAAGTTGAACAATTAAGCCCTTATAGTTATATTTTCACAAAGGACCCTATAGTTTCTACTAATTCAATTAACTCCCTTAACCATTATTACTACTAACCAAATAAATAGCATATTTAATCATACAATATGTGCAAGTCATAAAATATGATGCAACACATAAAATGCACACATAAGTTCAAATTAAAATCCCCAAAAATATAAAATAAATTGGGACGGGTTTTGGGGTCGTTACAATCACTCCTCCTTAAAGAAATTTCGTCCCGAATTTTAGGGTAATTTACCAAACAAATCAAATAACCAGGGATATTTCCTTTCTATTTCCTCCTGAAGTTCCCAAGTTGACTTTTCAACATTACGATTCCTTCATACCATTCTAACAAGCGGAATACACTTGTTTCTCAATTCTTGAACTTTGGTATCAATCACTCGAACTGGTTGCTCTATATAAGACATATCGGGTTCTAGATCCTCTGGTATCTCTGATAACACATGAGATGGATCGTACAAATTTTTGCGAAGCACGAAGATATGAAGTTATGAATTTACCCAAAGAAGATGGCAACGCAAAATAATACGCAAGATTTCCAACTCTTTCTATAATTTCAAAAGGCCCATTATGACTTTTCCATCGAATAGCCAATCTCAATAGGTAGAAAATGAGCGGATTTTGTCAACTATCCACGATTACCCAAACTGCATCATGCTTTCTTCAAGTACGAGGCAATCCTGTTACAAGATCCATCACAATATGTTCCCATTTCTACTCAAGTATCTTTAGAGGTTGAAGTAAACCGGCAGGTCTTTGATGTTTAGCTTTAATCTGTTGATAAGTCAAACACTTTGATACGTAATCCGCTATTTCCCATTTCATATTATTCCACTCAAAATATTGTTTAGATTTCTGATACATCTTGGTATTCTCGGGATGAATAATATACTTGAACTCGTGATCCTCATCAAGAGCTTGACGTTTAATTCAATCAATATCGGGTACACATAGCCACCCTCTATAAGTTAATACTCCTTCAAGATTAAAAGAGAGATCTTTAAATTTTCTATCCTCGATTTTATCCACTAATTTTCTCAACTCGGAGTCATCCTTCTGAACATCTTTTATCTATTGAATTAAAGTTGGCAATACTCTATTATTCGCAAACATACTCCATATCTCAATTCATAAGGACACCAATCTCGAGCATCTTCCATTCTCGGACCATCCTCGAAACTATGTAAGATTTTTGACTAATAGTATCTGCGACCACGTTTGCCTTGCCCAGATGATAAGAGATGGTACAATCATAGTCCTTCACAAGCTCCATCCATCTACGCTGTCGGTTGTGCAACTCTTTCTAGAAGAAAAGATATCTCTACTCTTATGATTTGTAAAAATCTCAAACATTGTTCCATAAAGATAATGTTTCCACTTATGTAACGCAAAACAATCGCAACAAGTTCCATGTCATGGGTCGGATAGTTCTGTTCACAAATAGTTGACTTCCTCGAAGCATCACTGTAAATAACCAAATCATTATTTCCATTAGGTAACGCAAGAATAAGTACAATGGTCAATCTCTTCTTCAATTCCTCAAAACTGACTTGACATTTTTCATCCCACATATATGGTACATTCTTTTAAGTCCACTGAGTGAATGGTGTAGAAATCTTGAAAAACCCCTCAATAAATCTTCAATAATACTCCGCTAAACCCATAAAATTTCGCAAATAACTGCTTCCATCGGAGTCCAGACAAAACCATTCGCAAATGTTGTTCATGTTCCTCTCGAGATTTAGAATAAACAAGGATATTACCGATAAAGACAACCACAAAGGTATCAAGATAAGGTTTGAAAACCCGATTCATCATATCCATAAGAACAACGGGAGCATTAGTTAACCCGAAAGGCATGACAAGAAACTCATAGTGACCATATCTACTACGAAAAGTAGTCTTAGAGATGTTTTCAGAATGAATCTGCAACTAATGATAACCACTCCTCAATATCAAACTTCGAAAAGACAACAGACCCTTGAAGTTGATCAAATAAATTATCAATATGAGGCAAATGATATTTGTTCTTTACAGTCACCTGATTCAACTCTCTATAATCGATGCATAGTCTCAAGGACCATCTTTCTTCTTTACAAACAACACAGAAGCTCCCTAAGGTGATACACTGGGTCGGATAAAACCACTATCAAGTAACTCTTACAATTGAATTTTCAACTTTTTCAATTCAGATGGAGCCATTCTGTAAGGTACCTCAAATATCAGGGTAGTACCTGGAAGTAAATCAATACAGAACTCGATTTCTCTATCGGGAGGCATAGAATACTCAGTAGAGAACACATAAGGAAACTCTTTAACAATATGCACATCCTCTATTTCAAGCAACCTTTTTAGTAGTATCGAGAACACTGGCCAAGAATCCCACACAACCATGGTGTAACAATTTCCTAGCTTTCATATAAGAAATAATACGAATCCCCCTACCCAAAGGAGTAGCCTCAAAAATAAATTCAGGCACATCAGGAATAGAGAATGTGACAACCCTTTTATAATAATCAACTGAAGCATGGTAATTATTTACCCAATCCATTCCCAAGATAATATCAAAATCTTGCAATGGCAAAACAACTAAATCAGCAAATAAAATATGCTCCCAAATATGCACATCACAAGTACGCAACACTCTATCAGTTGCCAAACACTCCCCCCATAGAAGTGGACATCTCTAACACATAAGGTAGAGACTCCGGAGACAAATGTAACTGAGATGAAAAAATCACAAACACATATAAATGCAATGAGCCGGGGTCTATAAGTACACGTGCCCTCAAACTAGACATATAAATTATACCTCCTATCACGGTAGAAGAATCTGAAGCCTGTTATTGATTAGTAGCAAAAACACAACCCTGCACCTTAGGCTTTCCCGAGGCATCCCTCTTCTGACCCTGTGATGATCCAGCTCCACTCCCATAGGATACATTCCTGGTTCTAGGACAATCCCTTTGAAAATGATCAAACTGACCACAATTCAAACACTTACCCAACTTCTTCCAACACCTTTCTTCAGAATACCCTTCCTTCTGACAATAATTACATATCCTTCTACTTTGATTTCCCGAGGTGTTACCTTGATTGTTGGCAATTGATTGCCCCTGAGGTTGTCCTTTGTTTTGTAATGATATTCCCTGACCTCCTCGATTGTCACCGTACTGTGGTTGAGGTCTTCCTTGCCTTTCCGCACCTGATAGTTCAACTTTCCTCTTATGTTCTTCAATATGGTGCTCCACTTGATAAACTCTATCAACTGCATCTTGAACATCCTGTAACTTGGGAAATACTAGTTGAATTCGGATCACAGTTCTCAATCCTTTCACAAATCGCATTGCCTTCCTCTCCTCAGTTGCAACTAAATGAGTACAGTACCTGGATAACTCTGTGAATTTAGATGTATACTGAGCCACAGACATAACATTTTGCTCTAAGTTGAGAAACTCCATTTCTTTCTTGTCTTGATCCACCCGGGGAATAAAATGTTCCTTGAACTTATTTTAGAAAATTTTCCCAAGTATAGGGTACATGAGTCTCATCCCAATTGGTCTTCAAAGCTTTCCACCAATACTCAGCAGCTCCACTCAATTTATAAGTAGCAATCCTGATTTGATCTTCATCAAAACATCTCAGAACATCAAATATTTCTCCATCGATTCAATCCACCTTTCCACTTTAGCCACATCTGGTTCTCAATCATTGCCTATTGATTTCATTTTTAAGAACTGTTCTAACCCACATCTCGGAGGTACTTGATATTCTCCTTGTCTTTAATCATTTAAGGTTTTCATGGCTGCTTCAAACATTCCCTTGCCTTGAAGGCCCTGACTGATCTCTTTCTGTCCCAACCATTTTCAATAAGTACCTGCATAAGACTCTCAACGTCACTCACTCTATACACAACTACCCTCCTAGGTCACTTAGTCATTCTAGACCATCTGCAACCTAGCTCTGATACCAACTGTCGCGCCCCAAACCCGTGGTCCTACTTGGCCCCACGCTCAGGACACGATTGGAAGACGTCATAAAACACTTTTAGAAAAAATTTCGAAATATACTTTCATAAAGTTTAACAAAATCCACACTCGAAGTTCAAAGACTTCCATTTAACTTTCAAACAAACTGTACAAACAACTTTCACAAACGAAAGTACTTAGCCCGAAGGCTTACAAACTCTTATACAAATGTACAATTACCACACTTTAACAAAACAGGTGATACACGGATACAATCTCGGGTACACTACCCCAAAGGTTATACATTTATATAATGTAACCTTTAAACCATACTTACTTTCCAAAATGGATTATCAACCCGACGTCCTCCCTTGTGAAGTGACATATCCCCTGGACTCGCCTTTATCTAAAACAGTAAACAAATAAGGGGTGAGAATGAATCTCAGTAAGCTACTAAAATGCAACTACGTTTCATGCTAAAATGATAAGCATAAAGAACAATATCATAAGCATCACATAGCACATAGTATGAGAGGTAAAACCAACTCATATACCACAAATGCCACACTCAGGTGGATACCAAGCTACGGTTTACCCAATAAACATAACTGTCTGAGAATACCATCTGAGAAAACCATCTGAGCAGCATAAATAGCTAAAGCCGGGATCCCGAAAACCAAACTATAACCATAAGAACCAAAGTAACAACGGGGGGAATATGACACAAAGTCATAACCCAAGGCTCACGTAAGGGAGCGATTCATCCCATCCAAGGCCAATCTGGTCTGGGGAAAACAGAAAAGGCAACAGTGGAAAACCTTATAGTGAACTTGGCTTGTGTGCCACTATAATTCTCCCACTGCCTGACTCAAGGTACCAATGGAAAACCTTATAGTGAACTTAACTTATGCCACTATAATTCTCCCACTGCCTGACTCCACAACAAGTACCAGCTGGACTTTAAACACGAGCATAGTAATGAATACTTGCTTAAACAACAACTGGGGGCAATGATTCCAAAGTAGGGAACCAAGCCAAACACATCACAAAGATGAACCAATTCAATTAACATTTAGTCCAATTCCACAATACATATGTTCACAAAGGAACCAATTTCAAACACTAGAGTGTTCCACAACAACCCTCTAGGTACTCTAGGATATCACCTAAGACCTAGACCAAGATTGAACTCTAAATCACTTGGATTGAAACAACTCAAACTTTTCAGCAGCCCTGGGCGGTCGCCCACACCAGCCTGTGCGGCCGCCCAAAATGCCCTGCTCCAAGATAAAAACCTTACAGATAGATGGGCGGTCGCACGCCCTATTTGGGCGGCCTCCCAACACACTCGACAGGCCAAAATGCACTAAATTTTACTCCCTTCGTTTCACCGTCCCAAACTTAGGAGTATACTTTCAATAACATTATAACATTACTATCACTACCCAGAAGTGCAATACATGCCCAAGACACCGCTTTCAAGCCTAAACCATTGTTTTTCTTCACAGTATATTAATACTCCCTTTGTCCCAAAATTACAAGTATCACAAATATTATTCAAATCACAAAAATAACAATTACAAGTATCAAATATAACATATATGACCATTTTAACATTTAAAAGGGGAATTAGTAACTTACCTATTCCGGGGAAAGTATAAATGAAATATATTTTGATCAGGTAGAAATGGCCTACTCAACGCCCTGAACATTTTTATATAATTAGATTTTAAAACGGAGCAATAATTAAAAAGATAGAAATTAAAATATAATGAAACTTACCTTCTTTTCCATGGATACAGAGAGAGTAGAAAATTTGGGAAATTAACTAGGTGTGTGTGTGTGTGAATGTGGCACAGAGAGGGAGAGGTGTGAGATAAGTATGAATTGATTTTTATAAAATTTCCACTTTGGTCCTTCTACTTTCAAGTTGAAAAATTAAGCCCCTATAGTTATAATTTCACAAAGGACCCTATAGTTGCTACTAATTCAATTAGCTCCCTTAACCATTATTACTACTAACCAAATAAATAGCACATTTAATCATACAATATGTGCAAGTCATAAAATATGATGCAACATATAAAATGCACACATAAGTTCAAATTAAAATCCCAAAAAATATAAAATAAATTGGGACGGGTTTTGGGGTCGTTACACAAGAAGCCCGTATGATTGTTGTGTGTATCATAATAAGTTGGTAGATAGGTCGTACATCTATTTGGTGCTTTATGTAGATGATATGTTGATAGCAGCAGTCAAGAAGTCAGAGATTCAGAAGCTGAAAGGCTTATTGTCCGCAGAGTTTGAGATGAAGGATTTGGGTAGCACGAAGAAAATTCTGGGTATGGAGATTTATAGAGACAGAGCCAAAGGAAAACTGTTCTTATCCCATAAAGGTTACATTAAGAAAGTTTTAGAGAGGTTTGGTATGTCGACAGCTAAGGTTATAGATACTCCGAGTGCAGCGAATGCACGGTTGTCAGTCGCGTTTGGGCCCAAGTCGGTGGAAGACAAAGAGTATATGGCTCGAGTACCCTATGCTAGTGCAGTTGGTAGTTTGATGTATGCTATGGTGTGCACTAGGCCGGATCTTTCACAGGCAGTTAGTGTTGTTAGTCGGTTCATGGGTAATCCGGGTAAGGAACATTGGCAGGCTGTGAAGCGGATCTTTAGGTATCTTCGGGGTACCAGTGATGTCGGTCTCATCTATTGTAACGCCCATCCTTAATCTCGTTAAATATTTGACTTATTTGTTAAATTCTTGACTTGCTTATTAAATTCTTGGCTAGCATATTTAGATGCTATTTTATTTAAGTTAATTTATTTAACTACTTTAGAAAATTAAGGTGGTTAAATGTCAAAGTTGAAAGTTTAGGGGCCTTTTTGTCAAAGTTAGAACTTGAGGGGCCTAGTAGCAATTCTTGGAAAGTTCCAAGTATATCACCTTGGGTTTCTCTCTCTGAGAAACCATTTTACCCAAATTGCTTTACGTATACTCCTTCTGTTCTAAAGAAGGTTTAGAATTCTCCCTATTCTCGACTCCTCGAGCTTAATTATTCCTCTGTTCGTGATTCCGGTCCCGGATAAATATTCGTGGCATTGAATAGAGCGTTCCAGGCCGATCAGAAACTAATTTGGGTCAACTTGATTTTTGAATAGGAAAGCTATTGACTCCCCCTTACTTGTAATAACATGCTTATATGTTATTTTTGATACTTGTGCTTGTAAATTTCGTGATTTGGGGTGATTTTTGTGATACTTGTAATTTTGGGACAGATGGAGTATAAACCCTCTGTGTGTGAAAATGATGAAAGAACTTTAGTATAAATTTCAAAGCATGAAATTTAACTTAAAAGTGTCCTGGTAATGTGAAAAGGAAATTATACTCCTATTCGTGAGACGGTAAAATAGTAACTTGATTTAAATATTATTAGAAAAATTGTACCATTATTTGTGGTACGGGGAAATGAATGGAAGTATCTCTAAATGGGTATATTAGTATAATATAAAATTGTACTTATACTTTTGGGGACGGTGAAATATTAAATTGGAATAAAAGGAAATTGTCCTATTATTTATGGGACGGTAAAAGAAATGAATTGAGCCTGAAATAATGTTTTGGGTATTGCCTAAGAGTTAGTAAAAGTTACTCATACGCTTGGGACGGGAAATTTCTTAACCTGGGAAAGAAATAAAAATTTCGCATTTTGGTACCTTGTGCGACCGCACAAAAACCCTTGGGCGACCGCCCATCTTTCTGAAAGGTTTTTCAAAGGAATGGACCTGCTTGTGTGCGACCGCCCAGGACATTTTAGGCGACCGCACAGTTACCTGAAAAACAAAATGTTGTTTAAAGTTTGTATAAGTTGGAAGTAACTCTAGTTAAGGTATATAACCTTAGTATAAGATGTCCTAGCAAGTGTTGTGACACCTTAGGGGCATCAGAACTTTGTCTTAAACATGAATACTCATTTAATTAAAATGAGAACTTAGTCTTGAACATGAACACTTATAGAACTCAAATGAGAACTTAAGTATAAGAGTAACAACTCTTTTATATGTCTTGAAAGTGCTATGAACAAGCACTTATGTGTTATGCTTGTCTTGAAGCCAATGATTGTGCACCTTAGGGGCATTAAAACAATGACTTGAAATTGAATATCCTATGTAGGGGATTATGAACTTGTAAGTATGAGTTGTATAGCTCATTTACTTAATTTGAACTCGAATTATTCTTGGTCTAGGTTTAGGGTACTACCCTAGATGGCCTAGATGAGTGTTGTAGAACACTCTAGTACTGGAAAAATAGTCCCTTTGTGAACAAATGAAATGTGGACTTGAATCATAATTAAATGATAACTTGAGTATAAGAGCAGTAACTCTTTTATGTGTCTTGAAGTTAATATTTGTGTACCTTAGGGGCACCAACTAATGTCTTGAATGTCCTAAGAAAAGGATTTGGAAAATAGTACGTGAAAGATGTATAATTCATCTACCTAGCTTGAACTCGAAGTATAAGATGTTTAACTCTTGTACATGTTTAACCATCCAAAGAATAGATTGAGAACTTGGATATAAGATGATAAAATCTTGTATATGTATTGAATGTCCTGAATGTCTTGAATGTCTTGAATGTCTTGAATGTCCTGAATGTCCTGAATGTCTTGAATGTCTTAAGATGAGACAGTAACTTGAAGTATAAGACAATAAAATCTTGTACATGACTTGAACATCCAAATAATTGGATTAAGACTTGAATATAAGATTATAAAATCTTGTACGTGCCTTGACACCAATATAGGTGTATGGTAATAAACTTGAAAGAGTCTTGATGTGTATATGCGAATTTTGCATATATTTACTTGATAGAATGTGGCTTCTTGATTGATTGGTACATGGTATGAATAACCAAAGAATTGGGTTATGGAACTAGATAGAGAATGATTAACTCTACTACATACTTGAACTTGATATGTGTATATTGGAAGTGCTATAAATAAGCACTAAAGTGTAAATGATTTAGTTTTTAATCGTGTATATACTCAATGAAGTATATAAAATATAAAGAAGATATCTTGTCTTGAAATGAGTTCCTAAAGAAAATAAGGACTAGTGTAATATGAAGATAATTCATATAATCGTGAATACTACGATTTAAATTAATAAGAATGATTACAGAACACAATATGTGTTAGAAAATGTATTCGATTACTAACGATACATATACGTGAAGTATGACTGTGTCTAGGTACAAGGTGGCCTATTCTACTACGTGTTTAGAGTCTAAGGTGTTGGGCTCTACTTGATAGTAAGGGTATCGTGATAGACACTTTAATGTGTTAAACGTGATATGAATAGTACGTGCAAACTTGGCATGTGACAAAGTGATATACCCTACTACTTGACTGAAGTCTGTTATTAATGGACTCTTACTTGGATTGATCGTGTTACATGGACACCTTATGTGCCATTGTTATCTTGGTTTGTATTCGCAATAATTGCGTACGTGTACTTGTATTCTCGTGAGCACATGATACATGACTACATGGTGCATACTCTCGTGAGCACATGATACATGACTACATGGTGCATATTCTCGTGAGAACATGATACATGATTACATAGTGCATATTCTCGTGAGCACATGATACATGATTACATGGTGCATAAAGACTGGTCCACTATTATGGGACTTAGTTCTATTCTTGTAGTTCAAGTAAACATCTACTTGTGCATTCTTGTGTAAGTCCAGCTGGTTCTCCTTGCTTGTTCGAAAATATATAGGTTCACGTTTGTCGCGAGAGCCGGGGCTTAAGTGACAATCGGGTCCCTATGTATTTCCGCCTGACCCCTTACTACCGGCCATAGTAAGGGCATAGCTTCTTTGGTTGGAGCAATAAGCCTGACTTAAGTGAATGCTAAACTCCTGTCTTGAACACCACGTGGATCTTGTTCTTGTGAATGACACTGGTTACCAGGTCTTCTTATATACTGCACAGCAGTTTCTTGTTCTTGTTCTTGGTTGTCCTCAGCTAGAAAAGCATCGACAACAAATGGTATTCTTGGGAGGAATAAGGAAGGATTCAGGTAAAAATGCGTGATAGGCCTATGTGCATCTTGGTGAGCTGGTCTAGCCTCTCACACTACTTGACTACTTGTTACCTGATTATATCTTGAGCGCCTCTCCTATATTTGTTACTTGATGATACTTGATATATGATTAGTTGAGTATCTACTTGTATTGCATGATAACATGACATATAGTTGCATGTTAATAGCTTACTGAGATTTATCTCACCCTTTATTTGTTTAATTGTTCCCCCCAGGAAAGCAGGGGGTAGTACGCAGTGAGGCTCGACTTAGCTGGGAACTTACTCAGCAAGATATTCTTGTTCGAAGTTAGTGTCCTTTTATACTTTGGTAAGGACGATCTTGTATGAGTTAATAAACTCTGGGCTTGTATTGGGGTAGTATTTGTTGTCCCTAGACAGTTCTTGATGCAGCTTATTTGCTAGGCATGTCTTCCGCTGTATGTAACCATTTTGGTTTTAATTTTCTTGGTCTAGAACTGGTGTGAGCTATCTTAGCTCCCTACTCTTGAGTATATATATCATGTCAGTTTTGTTTTTAACAGATATTGTTCCTGATTCCCATTAGTTTCTTGTTTCTTGTTAGTTACGCGCACCAGGTTCGAGGTTCTATTAGGGAATCCCGGGACTTGGGGCGTGTCATCTATGGAGGTGGAGCAGAGTGTGCATTAGAGGGGTTCTCAGATTCGGACTATTCGGATAATGTTGATACAAGAAGATCGATGACCGGATATGTATTCACGCTTGGTGGGTCAGTTGTCAGTTGGAAGGCTACATTGCAGGCGACAATGACGTTGTCTACAACAGAGGAAAAATACATGGCATTGACAGAGTCCGTTAAGGAAGGAATATGGTTGAAGGGATTGATCAGCGATCTTGGGATATATCAGGATCAGGCTATTATTTATTGCGATAGTTTGAGCGCGATTTGTTTGGCCAAGGATCAAGTTCATCATGAGAGGACCAAGCACATTGATGTCAGATATCATTTCTTAAGGGATGAGAAACGGGTAAAGGTGAAGAAAGTAGGGACGGCGAACAACCCTGCAGATATGTTCACAAAACCCGTGACGGGAAGCAAGTTCCAACATTGTTTGGATTTGCTGAATGTTCGCAGCTATTAGATAGCAGAAGAGGCGATTTGTTATTTGGGAGATTCAAAGTCAATGTGGAGATTTGTTAAGTTTAATGCCTTTGAAATTGGAGACGCCTAATTTAGTGAGTTAAATTATCAAGTTCGTAATTCCGAGACAGAAGGAGTATAATGAGAGGAAGTGACTTTTAGGCTAAGGCTCAAAGCCAAATCCATAAAATCAGGGAGTACCCAGTTCATATGGCCTAAGTTAAGAGAGCAGGCCATATTCATGTTCTCATTCACGCCAAGGATTTGAGTGGGCCGGACGTGTTGGGCTTTGGCGTGGAGCAGCTTAAGTAAACAAGGAATTTGAGATTCCTTATTGAAACACAATTACTTGTGTTGGCCGAATTAGTTTTAGGGAATTATGTGGCAACGTATATTTATACTCCCTCTGTCCTCACTACAACAAAAGTGACTTTTCCCGGCACTTTAAAAAGTGCCGAAAATTGAAAAAAGGTGCCGGAAAAGCTATTCCCGGCACTTTTTTCGGCACTTTTAAAAGTGCCGGAAAAAGTGGTGGCGGCAATACTTACCGGCACTTTAAAAGTGCCGGAATTTCCCGGCACTTTTCAGAAGTGCCGGAATTTCCCGGCACTTTACAAAAAGTGCCGCTAATTTCCGGCACTTTTCAAAAGTGCCGGCATTTTCCGGCACTTTTTTTTAAGTGCCGCTAATTTAAATAACATTATTTTTGAATTTACCCGGATTCGAACCCACGACCTCTTGCATACAAAGCACACCTTCTACCGCAAGGCTAAATCATTTTTTGTTATAAATTTTCATATACAATTATTTGTTACAAAACAAAAACTTATTTTAGGCCATTTCTATTATTGTAGTCCATGAAAATCTAATATAAGTAAAAAATTAAAACAAAGTTACATGAAAAATATGATTAAATTTAAAAATTAAATAAAAAATTCAAAACGAACATCTTGTTTTTAGCGGCACTTTGAAAAAGTGCCGGAAATTAGCGGCACTTTTGAAAAAGTGCCGGAAATTCCCGGCACTTTTGAAAAGTGCCGCTAAATTCCCGGCACTTTTTCATAAGTGCCGGAAATTCTCGGCACTTTTGAAAAAGTGCCGCTAATTTCCGGCACTTTTTCATAAGTGCCGCTAATTCCCGGCACTTTTTTATAAAGTGCCGAAAATTCCCGGCACTTGTTAGAAAGTGCCGGGAATTAGCGGCACTTATGAGAAAGTGCCGGGAATTAGCGGCACTTATGAGAAAGTGCCGGGAATTAGCGGCACTTTTTCTAAAAGTGCCGGAAATTAGCGGCACATATGAAAGTGCCGGTAAATAAGTGCCGGGAAAAGCCATTTTTGTTGTAGTGCCTAAAATAATTCAGCAAGCAAGCTCAGTTTGCTCAGTTTACACAGAATAGAGAGATCAATAATTCTAGATCTAGGGTTTGCACAGTCAGGAATTTTGTGATCAAAATTCGTGCAAAGTAGATTAGCGTGATCTTGTGTATTTGTTTCTCCAGTGATAATAATATTCTCTCCCCATATTCTCTCCCCTCCCCGTAGACGTAGTCAAGTTGGTGAACTACGTAAATCTGTGTTCTTGTGATTGCTTTATTTTCTCATCAAGTCTTGTTCAATTTCTCTAACATACATTTTCCATTTTTAATTTCTATTTTTCTAAATTAAATTGTCGAGCTTAAATTTGGGATGTTACATTCAAGTACATAGACAATTAAATACTTTTACAATGACACCTACATAATCATAAATAAAATAAGTATAATTACCGCAAAGTGCGTTAAATTGTTATAGAAACTTTAAAACTGCAAGTATTTTCAGACAAAATAAAATTCTCTTAAAATTACATTCATTTGGGGACAGGGAGAGTATTGATAGTGAAGTAGATGTTGTGAGTATGAAATGTAAGTAGAAAAGAGAATATGAGTAGGAAATAAGAAGTAGATTGTTGTTATGAGTAGGTAAGTGAATCCCATTTAAGTGAAACAGAGGGAGTATTGATATTGAAGTAGAGGTTATGAGTATGAAAGTAAAGTAAGAAAGAATATTGATAGGGAATAAAAAATTTGGATTGTTGTTATGAGTAGGCAAGTGGGTCCTATATACTCCCTCCGTTTCATAAGACAAGTCGTCTTAGACTTCTTCATACATATTAAAAAATGTAATTAATACATATTAAAAAGACTTATGTATCCAAAAAAGAATCCAATTACCTATAAAATTAAATGTTTATGCAAGAGATAATTCACAAAATTGGGCAAATAGAAAAAAAAATGTGCAAATAGAAATTCCCTATCTATATCCATTTTTATTTTCATTTATAATTATAACTATTTTATTTATTTTAAAGTACACGTTATTTTGTGATTTATTATATGTTTTAAAATACAATAAATACTTTAAAACCTTAAGGTGCGATATTTATTATGAATGAAAGAAATATTAAATTAGGTTAAATCAAGTTATTTTTATAAATATTTTAGTAGGCATGATAATTTTTCATTTGCTGCTAAGAAAAAATATAATATTATGGAAAATTAGTAGGAATAACTACGTTGATATGAATTATATAGCTCAATATTAAATTATAAATCTAAAAGTTAAATTTCAATTTTCATGTGGAAAAAAGATTTAAAAGGGAAGCAGAAAACTTAAAGTTCTTGAAGTACTACTAAACCTAAATTGGAGATAAAATTATAGAGTAAGGTTGGGGCTTCGTTCCAGAGGATTGATGTACGTTGAGTAATTCAACATTTGGTTCAGATAACTTACTTTAGATAGATAAAAAAAAAAACTAGATTTTTGTGAACTTTTTATAAAAAAACATGAAAAACATTTAAATTGTTCAAGTTAAATTATTTAATCTGATTTGATTCTGATCAAAAGATAGGTATAATACGGTAAGAAGTACTTAGAGCATCCACAATGGGAGGTTTTTTGGAGCTCTTTGTTTTTATGAAAAATCTCTTTAAAGATTTTTGTCATTGTGAGAAAACTTAAAGAGCTCTTTGCTAAGGAGCAACTCCTTCTACAAAGAGCTCTCTCTAAGAGCTCTTCAAATTAATTGTCACCACTTCTCCATGTTAATCATTAAATACTATAGAAAAATGCTAGAAAAAAGTTAATGTTGTTGAATTTGTGGGCCACAAAAAAGTTGATTAAAAAGCTCTACCATTGTAGAAAAAGCTTCGAGGTTTTTATTATTGAATTGTTAATAATGTGTCATTTGAAATTATAAAAAATATATGAAAAAAACTTTTACTATTGTGGATGCTCTTATATATAAGTGGAAATAGGTTTAAACTGTTTGTAAATGTAATTAAAAAAGAAAATTGTTACTTTTGCTAATGATCCATTTTCCCTATAAAATAAGCATGGCGTATTTTAAGTCACCCAATAATTAATGAGCCTAAATTCTAGCATTGTGTCCTAGTAGTAAGTAGTAGCAGTTTTTTTTTTTTTTTTTTTTTAGAATAACAAAGTAATGATCTTTTCCTATCACTTTTACCGATACCAATAAAAGAAATTTATATATATTAAAAGTTGACGCGGAGGTATACGAATTCGCCATGTGGACAGTTTAGGCTAAAGAATACTTTTGGTGAAGCCATGTCATCACCATTCTTATTGATAAGTGACTCTTGATATTCTTATTATTAGCTAATTAGTTAATTATAATAGTTATCATATAAGTTAACTATTACTATTAAGATAAAAACTTGTATGAGAACATCATGACCCGTCTCATAGTAGAGACGGGGTCAATTTTTTACCCATGACCTACAGGCCCAATTTTTTTTTTTTTTAATTTTTATATATTTTTTTTTGTTTTTTTTTTCGGTTTGTCAAAAGTAATAGTTACTATAACTAAATGTAACAAATGTGTTACTTATATGTAACAGTTTGTATACATAAAAGTAATACATATATACAGAAAAGTAACAATTTTTTTTTTATGTTTTCTTCGTTTGCCAAGAGTAATACTTATTACAACGAAAATGTAACGAACGTGTTTCTTATATGTAACAGTGTTTATACATAATTGTAACACATATGTATAGAAAAGTAATAATTCAACTATTTACACTTTAAAATTAAAAACGCTTCTGTTAGTAACATTGTAAAAATAAGAAAGTAACAATTTTTATAAACGAATATTACATTTTACTTGTATAATAACATTGTAAAGCAGTTATGTTTGCTTGTATAATAGCATATCTATATGTTTTCAAATAATAAGTTACAATGAGTTCAATTTATCATGATACATATAAAAGTATTACATTATCTATAGAAATCTGTTACAATTTCATCTACTAAAATGTTACATTTACTTGTACGAATAATTACATTCATGTATATAAGTTTTTATTTTTCAAATGTTACTTTCTTTTAAAAAATAAAATCAAAATACTCAAAAATAAAAAATATTCTAAAAAAAACACTATTACATTTCAGTATAACGATAATTACATTTAGTTAGTGTTACACGTATTTATAGTTAGTATTGCAGTTGAAAGATGAGTAAAATGAGCTATTTTTTTTTTTTGTAAAACGGTTGTTACGTTTACTTATAAACAATGTTACTTTATAAGTAACACAGTTGTTAGATTTAGTTGTACTAAGTATTACTTTTGGCAAACGAAAAAAACAATCAAAAAAATAATTTAAAAACTAAAAAAAAAAATGATTTTTTTATGGGAAAAAAAGAAGTTTTTTTTTGGCCAATGAGTCGCTGCCACGTGGCAGATTTTGAGTGGAGTATGAGTTGGGATCCTACGCTTCGCGGAGAATATTGTACACGGGTCATGGGTCGACCCGTCTCTTCTATGAGACGGATCTAGGTGTTCTCACAAGAGACCACCTCTACTATTAATAGTATTAGTAAACTATAATAGGTATTGTATAAGTTAACTATTAATATTAATAGTATTAGTTAACTATAATAGTTATTGTATAAGTTAACTGTTACTATGAATAATATTAGTTAACTATAATTGTTATATAAATTACTTATTACTATTAATAGTATTAGTTAACGTTAATAGTTACTATATAAGTTAACTATTACTCCCTCCGTCCCAGAGTAAGAGTCATATTTTCCTTTTTAGTCCGTCCCAGAGTAAGTGTCCTATTCCTAAAATGGCAAAATTTGAATAATGTCTTTTATACATATGCCATAATAAAGTTGATATATTTACCAAAAAACCTCTCCTTAACTAGTGTCTTTTAGTGGAATCAGAAGGGGAGTAGAATGTAATTTTACTCTCTCTCTCTCTTCTGATTTCTATCCACTTGCAATTGTTTATTCATCTTTAAGCATTTTTCTTAATAAGCGTGAGATTTGGGGGTAAGACTCTTACTCTGGGACGGAGGGAGTACTATTAATAGTATTAGTTAACCATAATAGTTACTATATAGGTTAACTTTTACTATTGACAATAATAGTTAATTACAATAGTTACTATATATATTAACTTTTACTATTAACATTATTAGTTAATTATAATAGTTATTATATTAGTTAATAATTATTTTTTTAAAAGAAATTAACTGTTACTATTAATAATATTAGTAAATAATAATAGTTACTCTTTTCATTCCAAATTGAATGTCATGTTTATACTAAAATGAATGAGTTTTTGAAATTTTACATTCAAATAATTTTGTACCTAAGATTTTTTTTCATAGATCATTATATGCATTCATTTAAGTGCAACGGTTACTAAAATATGAAGAGTCTCAATAAAATTTAATATATTAAAAATAATTATGATAAAGTGACATTAACTTCTCCGGTATAAGAAATGAAAATTCATAATTTAAAATGTAAAGTCACAAAAAATAAATTTTTGATTTGTTACTTAAAACAAATGAAAAGTCTTCAAACAATTTATTTTGTTTAACTAATAAATTAAAAAGTTTATGTTGATGCAACTCTAATCCTGCAAACAAAGAAAAAGTCACAAAAAACATTAATCTTAATTTTGAATCCAAAGTTAGAAAATAATTTACTCTTTAATTTATCCCCCCGAAATAAAAAAAAATTACAATGTAATTGATTATTTACATGTCTTCTTTTTTAGTTGTATTTTTGAGATACTTAAAAATTATTTTTCTTTAATCATAATAAAATATACTCCATTTGACTAACTAAATAAATGACAAATTGTAAACAAATTTCTGTGCGTAGCACATGGTTTTTCCTAGTTGTAAGAAGTTGTGCAAATAGAATTGTGATTGTGCAAATAGAATAGGGCAATGCTAGGGGCACAAAAGAATTTCACAAAATAAAGAATGCAAAATGAGGTGACGATATTTTATTGGTTGAATCGATAGTGGACCCGGCACACTTTAATTAAAAATACCAACAAAATCATGACCCATCATTTTATAAGCCAAATTTTGTGTCAATTTTTTGGGACTTTATATTTACCCGATAGAAAAACCCAACTAGGGAACACGGATTAGCAGCAAGCCGGTTGAGTCTGAGTGGGCTCACCCTGACGGGTATGCAGTCAACCGCTTCTATACCAAAACAAAGAGCACCCCCTAAAATTCCCCCCGAATTTATTTATTTATCGTCTCTAACCCTAACCCTAGTTCATCTACCAACCATTATTCCCCAGATTGAAATCTTCTTCATCAGACCGATCGTTTCTTTGGTTGCAGAAGAGCTTCAGAACTGACAATTAATTAGGCGAGATTGCTTGAATACTGGCAATTGCAATTGAAAATGGTGGAGAAGGAACACGCTGCTAAACGACGTCGTCTGACATGGGATGTGGCGCCTGCTGAGCAACCGGAGGTATGATCCTTTTTATGAGTCAGGGATAGGTGTTTCAAGAAAGTGGACAGAACAATGGAGAGACGACGATTTTGTTTATTTATTTATTTATTTTTTTTTTTGGGGGGGGGGAGAAATTAGTAATTTGTAGAGCTGATAAAAAAGAGAATTGTTTTTGTAGGTCGATGATGGCATTGGGTGCCGTCCTGTTCATCGGCATGTGTCTCCGCCACGGAGAGCGGATGATCGTGAAGGACATTACATGTTTAATCTTGGGGAGAATCTTACTCCAAGATGTAAGTTTTTACTTTTCTGTTCGATAATCATTTCAATTTTTGGTGCTTTTGATGTATACATGCTACCAAATAGCATAGGAAATGAACCATGTATGAGTTATGTTTTTTTTTATTTGTCAAGATTGTAAAATTTAAGTTTAAACTTTGTGCCTGCTTTTGAATTGTCTGCAAAGTATTTAGTTTTCATTTTTTTCCTGATGTAATTTCATCACTTCCATGATTACCTTGAAAAACCATGTCGAAATATTAAATTAAATGAAACTGGTTTTGGCTTCATATTTATTGGTCGTGTAGGTGCTGATTTATCTAGTATTTTCTATTTCTCCAATACAGCAATAATGCTAACGAGGCACTTTAAACTTGTATTTTAAGGAGCATGCAGGTGTTTCATGCTTTTTTAATGTCTTCTACCTTCTATACTTACTGTTGGTTGGAGAAAGGATGAAATACAAATGCAGGCTTTTTTGGAAGTTGGTATTTAATTTACTTAAGTCAACGTTGCGTAAGTTGTTTCTCTACGGGTAGTGTCAGATGGATATACATATTAATGACAACTTTGCCAAGTTAGACTTCAGCCTGTAATTGTCAGTTTGTCACAATTATATGTGAAACGTTGATGTTTTGAGATATTTTGGGATGGTTGGTTGCAAGTATGGTCAATCATTAACCAAGTAAAAATGAAGGTACTTTTCAAGGGGTTGGTATATTATATGAGTGAGTTGAAGGATATTAGTATATTTGTTGCAGTATATGATTACTCTGAGATTTGTCTTGGATAGTAAGTTGGGGTTCTGGTGATGTTTCTTAAGTTGAGAGGCACCTTTTGGCTAAAGCGTCAAGTGCAAGGCCCATAATGGTGTGTGTCTCCATTGAAGCTAGGTATATTTAGATAACTTGAGGTTCAATTGAAGTAAAGTATTTCTAGGATTTAAACATGATTTTCCTCCTAAAATTGTTGTGATTTAGAAAAATATGAATCAATAGCAACATTATGTTTCAAAAAAGATTTTCCCATGTTAAAGTTTTAAATAGAAAGAGTAGAACAGAGAATTATGAAGACCTAGTTTCTCAGTATTCTCAATACCGAATGAGAAAAAGGAGTATAATATAGTTCTCACTCTATTAACAAGAAAAAAGTAGAGATCTTTGATAGTATGACACCCACCCCCCCCCCCCCCCCCCAAAAAAAAAAAAGGACCAAAGAAAGAAAAGAGAAGAAGCAGAAAGCAGAGAAACTTCAAAACCAAGAAATTTATTCTCGTTGTAGACTGCTCACTCCCCAGGTATACGTTATGGTGGGTAATGGAGCATATTAAGTTCAGCACCTTAAGCATCTATTCCTAATCTACTTTCGTGTATTTATTACCTACCCACACGTTCCTCTATCTTACTGGTGATTGCTTAGTTTTGTGTTTTCATTCTCAAGCTTTGGTGGGGCTTATGTTGCACAAGAACTTGTGTTGTAACTCTCGGTACCACTCAAGTACTACTAAAAGCGTGTTAGGCTGTAAAATGTTTACAAAGCTGATATCTCCCAATTTATAGGAATACTCATTTAAATATTATTTTGTTTGTAAAATACCAGCATGTAATGGGAATGGGATTAAAAAATCATTTTTGAATGAAATGTTCTGTTCCTTTTTATCAGGAGAAAGGCAAAAGTATGTTTCTTCTTTTGTCCGGTGTTGGTTTGATTTGAAATTTTCTTCTATACCAAGGATTTAAGTTCAGCACCTTAAGCATCTATTCGTAATTTACTTTCGTGTATTTATTAACTCTACCCGTTGCTCTATCTCACAGATGACTGCTTAGTTTTGTATTGTCGTTCTCTGAACATGGTGGGGCTTATGTTACACAAGAACTTAACTTGTAATTTTCAGTGCCACTCAAGTACTACTAAAAAGCGTGTTTGACTGTAAAATGGTTACAAAGCTATTATCTCCCAATTTATAGGAATACACATTTGAATATTCTAATCTTTACAAAAAACAAGTATGTATTGGGAATGGGATTCGTTAAACATACTTGAATGAAATGTTATATTCCTTTTTATCAGGAGAAAGGTAAAGAGTATGTTCCTTCTTATGTCCCTTGTTGGGTTGATTTGGATTTTTTTTTTCTGTGCCAAGGATCTTATCTCACTGTTATTACAAATTTTTGTTGTAGTTTATGCATGCCAAACAATATGTGTATACAGTGTATTTTACATATTACCTTGAATGTCCCTGATGCAACACGCACATGGGGTTTATTTGGTGCAAGGGAATGCGTGTGTGGGAATGAGCATATAATATCTTGTTATTTGAAATCTGAGAATGATGGGAATTAAAAATTCTCATCCCATCTTTGGCCTTTGCGAAGGTCTAAGCTAAAAAATGGAAATTAATCCTAACATGTGCGACATACCAAAAAGGAAAGTAATATATGAACTTTATGAGGACAAGGATGTCCGAAACACTATTCATCTTTTGCCATTTAAGGAATAAGCAACTAAGAACCTTAAACTGCGACATACCAAAAAGGAAAGTAAGAACCTTAAACTGGGACGGAGGGAGTAACAATCAAAATCAATCCTAACTTGTCCCACATTATCAAAATTAATCCTAACGTGCCACACACCAAAACATATACTCGATCATACTTAGCAAATGCAGACTAAAAGCCTATTCAGGTAACCTGTTAATCTAGCCAATTACCAAAATATTCCAATAATCAAACTTTTATAAAACATAAGATAGCTAAAACCTGAAATATGCTTAAGATCTATGTGATAGACTAGAAAACTTCCAGTCATCAGATCAGTCGACAAATATGATTTCATCAACTCTTGTTGGGCTTCCCTTATGCGCATCTGTCCTTTTCAAATTATACTTAATTTAAGTTTGTTAACTTTGTAGAAGCTCAGACTCGGTAGGGATCATGCTACTATATTTCCTTGTCTTCAACATAGTTCTTTGACTGCTAACTATGGGATTGCTGTTCATCATGTTATGCAGATAAAATACTGAGCAAGATGGGTGAAGGTTAGCTGTAAAAGTGTCTGCAAATTATATTTTTGTCATTCTTCTTTTGTGGTATCAGCAAATTGCTAGTGCTGTAGGCACATTTGGTCGTGTTTTGGAATGTTGGGACCGTGAAGCCCGAGAATATGTGGCAATTAAAGTTGTTCGGAGCATAAAGAAATATCGTGATGCCGCAATGATTGAAATTGATATACTTCAGAAGCTGGCAAAGAACGATAAAGACAGATCACTGTATGTCCCTTGTGTTTTTAGTTATTCAAGTTTTATTTTCGCTATATGTTTCCCCCGACTTCCTCCTTACTACCTTTGTGCAGCTGTGTGCAGATCAGAAACTGGTTTGACTACCGCAATCATATCTGCATTGTAAGTAGTCCATAACTACTTTTAGTTTGACCTTGTTAATTACTTTATAAACTTATTATAATTCTTTTTGAGTAGGAGGTCATTATGCTTAACCTTTTTCTTAGAAATGAGCTTCCTAAAATATTCTTATTGAAAAGGATTTTATGGCCTTTGCAGTTGCAAGGAACTGTATATTGTGTACTTAACTCCTTACAGAAGCTCTTTCTTATGCTCATAAATATCTTCTGTATTTCCCTACTTTGTTGTTGCTCTCTCCATCTTTGAGGTTTGAGTGGTATATACGTTGGTTTGGCCTAGTCAACCAGCATTCTTAATGGGATGGATTGAACTATTGTATCTCATTTGTCCATTTGGACTAAATCGACAATGTCTTATTAAACATGAATATTCATTTCTATGCATTTTACTTATGTGGTCAGGTGTTTGAGAGGCTTGGACCAAGTTTATATGATTTTCTAAAGAGAAATAAATACTGCCCATTTCCTGTGGATCTTGTTCGGGAATTTGGACGTCAGCTTTTGGAATCTGTAGCATGTGTGTAGACTGTTCTTGGCCTTCCATTTATCTTTCTCGACCCTTAATTTTCATTTCCCAATTGGCTGCCTAAGCAGTTTTTGACGTATTCTGCTGTCCAGGGTATAGCTATACCCTTTTATGTATCGTTTCTGGTGACACGTTTGTTATTCCTCGTGCTTAACAGATATGCATGAGTTACGCTTAATCCACACTGACCTGAAGCCAGAAAATATACTTCTTGTGTCTCCCGAATCTGTTAGGCTTTCTGGCTGCAAGGTATTTGGCTTCTATAGTTGGAAGTTGGAACCAGTTTATAATTGGGTATAAACTCAAATCACGTTCCTAAATTAATTTTTGGAATGGTACAGAGGATCTCTCCAGATGAAACGCATTTCAGGTGCTTGCCAAAGTCAAGTGCCATCAAGCTGATCGATTTTGGCAGTGCTGCATATGATAATCAGAATCATAGCTCCATTGTTTCTACAAGGCATTACAGAGCACCCGAGGTTATTCTAGGTAACTAGTTGCTGTAGGCAAGAATTGGTTCTTTTAATCTTTATACAGGTAAGCTGCACATAAGACGACAAGGAAGATTGCTAAGAGGTATTATGGTTAAGGACACGTGTACTTAAAACAAGGCGAAAATACGTTCAGCCCCCTCAAGTATACATGCAATTCCAATTTGCAACCTTGTTTGAAAAGCTGTTTGGTAACATAATTTCTAAATTGTCGCACTTTGCATCCCGGTTCTAACAGACACTGAAAAAACAGCACGTGACCCATCACGTGATGGGTATTTTCGTCCTTTCATTGTGGGGTTATATTTTTTTCTTTGAACCATTTATTGCTGGAGATATCTAAACAGTGTCATATTGGTGGAAAATAGAAAAAAAAAACAGAAAAGAAAGAAAGAGAAAGAAAGAAAGCGTAAAACAAAGAGGAAAAGAAAAAGCAAAGTAAAAAAACAAACAAACAAACTAAAACCTCGTTTACCAATCCCACAGCCCCAACCCCTTCTCCAAAATCAATAACAGTTTCACCATCATCTTCAACTCTGACACCTTTTCCACAACCCAAAACAACACCACTTCCAATGCGCCACTCAGTTCATCCTTGTCAGGCTTCGAATCAGGTTTCTTCTTCTTTTTCCTCTTATTCCCCCACACATTCCTCCCCTGCACGAATCAACCCTATCCACATACGTACCCGTCCCGATGCGCTAGAATAATCGAGGGGGGCTCCATCGAGGGATCAGAAGGAAAGATCTGCAAAGAAGGTAATTTGTGAAATGAGTTATGTTGATTAATGAAGATTTTGGGTTTTGGGTGACAAATTAGAGAGCTCTGCTCTATTGAAGTTTCTTGAGGATAGAGAAGTGGAGGAGAGAGAGGGAAAGGAGGCATAAAAGGAAAAGAGTAGAAGTAGGTGCAAAATCAACATGGGGATAGAGAGAGAAATAAGTATCATGAGATTGAAAGAAGAGAGAAAATGAGGAAGTAGCATAGATTCTTTGAAACCCGAGTATGGGTTTTTATTATTAAATGGAGATCTCTGAATGGGACTAAGGCTTTGTCGTTGTTGGAGGTCTCTAAAACTTCGTAGCTTGAAACCCAAATAGATCTAGTTTGATTTTTCGTTTTTAATCTTTAGTCTTTGTTGATTGCATAATTGTTGTTGGTGTTGATTGCAGATCTAGGTTTTGGTTATGCGGATAGTGAAATTTGATCTTGATTGAATTGATGTTCAACTTCTATCTTATTTTCCTTTTTTGGAATTCCCAAATCTGAGAATAACTAATGGGGTATAAAATTATTTTTTGATATTGTTAAAAGGTGGCGCGGTGTGACTTTGAGGTCACAACGTGCAATTATGCAGGGTAAGGTTTGCGTGCATTTCACTCTTGTGGTGGGCCCGTGGGGACCACCCTTCCTTGGACCTTTGCTGCGTGGGGATGCTTTGTACACCGGACTGCCTTTTTTTCAGGTGGTGGTGGTGGCGGCGGCGATGGTTGTTTTGGTTTGGAAAGACATTGGTCAAATCTCATGGCTAAGTTACATTCATACCCTCCTATTTTGTGGTAAAAGACGTAAAAGCCCATCATGTGATATGCACATGACAAATTTCCTTTTAATTTTTAACGTTGTTTTGACGGAGGGTGCAAAGTGGAATGATTTGAAAATTAAAGCACCGAACATATCCACATTTCAAACGGAGTTTCAACGTGGAATTGGCAGTATACTTGAGGTGGGATAAACACATATCTGGGATTTGCCACTTAAAAAGCTATGATTATCTGCGGCCGTGAAGGTCAGGTCTGGTGATATATGCTGATGGTCATTTAAGAATACTAAATTAGACTTCGTGGAATGCACACATATGTTAAATGTGACAAGCCCAATCTTTCTGAAAGGTCTCCGGGATATAAGGTCTTGTGGTATTAGTTATACTTTACTTCTTAGATGTTTATGAGGGATCGTCACTCGGTTGGTGCCATATATTATGGAAGGAAGCGCTTCAAGATGAAGTTTTCATGAACATTGTGCCTTGTTTTATCAACTGTCATTTTAGCTTTCGCTGTAGATCATTTTGCTTGATAAAGTTGTCTTAACAATAAGAGGCATGTCGTATCATTGTCTAATCTCTCCCTCTTCTCCCGTCCTCCATGGAGGGTGTGTAATATTCATTCATTATGGTTTTTTGTAAGGTTCATCTGACTTTTAGAAAGTGGCTAAAATTCGATAATTCGTTTGGCATCATCATAGCTGATACATGCGATTAGAAAACAAATTGAGACTGTACTTATATTCGCCTTGATTGCTAAGACGTTCTGAATTCTCTAAATGCATGCCTTTATTGCAGGTTTAGGATGGAGTTACCCTTGTGATTTATGGAGCATTGGTTGTATACTTTTTGAACTTTGCTCGGTTGGTCTCGTCTTTCCTTCTCTTGCTTGCAATGATGATACTCCCTCTGTCCTAAAATGATCTTCTCATTTGTCATTTTTCATTGTCCCCAAAAGTTCTTCCTATTATGACAATTTAGGTTTAAAAGTACATAAACAAAACATGGCTACTAAAGCACGTGTTCATATCCTTAAAAAGTTTGAATAGTCAAACGTAAAGTTCATTTTGGGACAAAGGGAGTATATAACAAACAAAATTCGTAGTCTTGTTGACAAATTATTGCCAGGGACAAGCCTTGTTTCAAACGCACGAGAATTTTGAACACCTGGCAATGATGGAGAAGGTATTGGGACCTCTACCAGAGCATATGATTCTAAAAGCAAAGTACGTCTTGCTATGAAATTACTTCTCTCTGTGTGTGTCAATGCTGCGCACACATAACAAATTTAATCTCCGACTTTCCTGTTGGACGTGCAGCCGGAATGCTGAAAAATATTTCCGGCGATCGCGACTCTATTGGCCTGAAGGTGCTGTTTCTAGGGAGAGCATTAGGGCAGTGAGGAAGCTAGACAGCTTGAAGGTTTATGTTCTGAAATCCCTTCTTTTCTATTGTAGCAATGATTCCAACTATATTTTCTCCATGTATATCATACACTCTCTCCGTCCCATTGGAAAAGTTCCCATATTTTTTTTAGAAACTGGAATTAAGGAAAAGTGTAATTAAAGTAGGTGTTGTGGGTATGGAGAGAGAAACTGGGGGTAGGGATTAGTAAGTGGAAAAGTTGCGAGTATAAGAAGTACTCTTTTTAGGAAAGTAGGACTTTCTAATGTGACAACCAAAATGGCAAAATGGGAACTTTCCAACGGGACGTGTAGGGAGTATACCCTTTATACTTGGGATGTTAACGACCCCATCTTTATGCAGATTATGATATCAAGACATAATTTAGGACGATCCACCTCCTCATTGGTTGATTTGGTGCATGGTCTATTGAAGTTTGACCCATCAGAACGTCTTACGGCCCAAGAGGCTCTAAATCATCCCTTCTTTAAGGATCACCCTGCCTGAGGACAAAGCATTGCGTAGAAAGTAAAGTAGGTTTTACAGCTTTTATGATTTTGAGAATGTACATTGTGAAAATAGGTTTGCCCTGTATAGTACTGTACAATCCATGGCATTTGTTCCTTTTGCCCCCACCTTTATTATCTTAGTAGTATTCAGTAAATGCTGTGGACCTTATGGTCTCTTCTGCTAATGACCATTTTCAGTACAGATATCTTATCAACTGACCATGGTTTAATGCAGTATTAAATTGATCTATATTCATGGAACACCACTATGCATTAGCAGAACTGTAGTATTTAATGCAGTATTAATTTTATTGCGTGTTTCTTGGAAAAGACAAAAACTTAGTATGAGAGCATCATGACCCGTCTCATAGTAGAGACGGGTCATTTTTTACCCATGACCCGGATCCATGACCCACAGGTCCATTTTTTTTTAAAAAAAAATTAAAATTTTTATATTATTATTTTTGGTTTTTTTTTCGGTTTGTCAAAAGTAATAGTTACTATAACTAAATGTAACAAACGTGTTACTTATATGTAACAGTTTGTATACATAAAAGTAATACATATATATAGAAAAGTAACTGTTTTTTTTTTTTTATGTTTTTTTCGTTTGCCAAAAGTAATACTCCCTCTGTCCTTAAATGAGTGTCCATTTTCAAGAAATCTCTGTCCCTAAATGAGTTTTTTTTTTTAACATAATTTTCTCCTTAAACGTTTTTTTTCGATTTTTTTTTTTCACCGGTTTCTTTATACGTGTAAAACTAATGGTTTGGAAAGGAGATTACAAGATTATATATGAATCGTTATTACCAAATTGTTCAAAAAGTTGATATTTTCAGTTTCCCTTAAAATGAAATTTGGACACTCATTTAGGGACAGAGGGAATACTTATTACAACTAAAATGTAACGAACGTGTTACTTATATGTAACAGTGTTTATACATAATTGTAACACATGTATAGAAAAAGTAATAATTCAACTTTTTACAAAATTGTTACATTATCTATAGAAATATGTTATAATTTCTTTTATTAAAGTGTTACATTTACTTGTACAAACAATTACATTCATGTATATGAGTTGTTACTTTTCAAATGTTACTTTCTTTCAAAAAATTAAATCAAAATACACAATATTTTACATTTTTGCAAAAGTACTATTACATTTCAGTATAAATGATAATTGCATTTAGATATTGTTTGGGTTACACGTAATTATAGTTAGTATTACATTTGAAAAAAATGGGTAAAACGAACTTTTGTTTTTGTAAAACAAGTGTTACGTTTACTTATGAACAATGTTACTATATATGTGTACATTCATTACATTAAGTTATGATAACTATTACTTTTGGTAAACGACGTAAAAGCCGGAAAAAAAAACTAAAAAAATAAAATAAAATTGGGCCAATGAGTGGTTGCCACGTGGCAGATTATGCCCCATGGGTCATGGGCCGACCCGTCTCTTCTATGAGACAGATCTAGGTGTTCTCACAAGAGACCACCTCCTTGGAAAATACTCCCTCCGTTCCAAAATGGTCTCATTTCCCCTTTTGTCCTAAAAAGTTGGTCTAATTTCCAGAAGAGGTGGTCTCCCATGAGAACAAGGGGATCCGTCTCATGCATGAGACGCGACCCATGACCCATGGGGCATGACCCGCCACGTGGCAGCCTCCCAGAGGTCCAATTTTTTTTTTTTTTGAGTTTTTTTTTTTTTTTGAGTTTTTATATTATTTTTTCGGTTTTTCAGCCGTTCACCAAAAATAATAGTTACCATAACTTAATATAATGACTGTATGCATATAAAGTAACATTGTTCATAAGATAACGTAACACCTGTTTTACAAAAACAAAAGCTCGTTTTACCCATTTTTTCAAATGTAATACTAACTATAATTACATGTAACCCAAACAATATCTAAATGTAATTATCATTTATACTGAAATGTAATAATGCTTTTGAGAAAATGTAAAATATTGTGTATTTTGATTTAATTTTTTGAAAGAAAGTAACATTTGAAAAGTAACAACGCATATATGAATGTAATTGTTTGTACAAGTAAATGTAACACTTTAATAAAAGAAATTATAACATATTTCTATAGATAATGTAATACTTTTACATGTAACACTAATCAAGTGTTTTTAGCTATAAAAATGTAAATGGTTGAATTATTACTTTTTCTATACATATGTGTTACAATTATGTATAAACATTATTACATATAAGTAACACGTTCGTTACATTTTAGTTGTAATAAGTATTACTTTTGGCAAACAAAGAAAACATAGAAAAAAATAGTTACTTTTCTGTATATATGTATTACTTTTATGTATAAAAAATGTTACTTTATATGAATACAGTCATTACATTAAGTTATAGTAAGTATTACTTTTGACAAACCGAAAAAAACAAAAAAAATTAAAAAAAATTAATTTTTTTTTTTTTAAAAAAATAAAAATTTGGGGCCTATGAGAGGCTGCCACGTGGCAGGTTTGACCCCTGAGTCCTGGAGCCGGTTCGTGGGTCGGGCGGTCGGGTCAAAAACCGACCCGTCTCATGGATGAGACGGGTTGTGCTGTTCGCACATGAGTTTTAGTCTTTCAGGGTTTAACATCACTGAATTTCCGAAACATATAAAATTTAAAATATTTGAAAAGTTGGGAGTATCAATTCCGGATCGTACTGCGTGGCGCATGAAGTCCAGGCTAGATTGATTAGATTTGCCTCTCCCTCTCAAACTGTATCACTGTAGTTGTAATAACATTGTCACTCTTAGGCCATGTCCAATAAGGGTTGAGAGGGGGTTGAGTGGGGGTTCAACTAGTTGAGTGTGTGCAATAAGGGGTTGAGAGGGGGGTGGTTGAAGGGAAGGGTTGAACAACTTCAACCTGGTTGAGTGAAAATTTTGAGGGCCCGCCTTGAACACGCGCCCGCCTCTCATTGGGTCGAAGCCGGCGGGTGTAACTCACGCCCAAAATAGTGCGTGAGTCGGTGACTTTTTTTTTTTGTTTTTCCAGAAGCTTCCACGTGGACGATTTTCATTGGTCCGCCGAATTTAATTTTCCACCCAAATTTTTAAACTCATTTATTTTACAGCAAATAATTTTTTTTTATTTTTTATTTTTTCGCCAAAATTCATCATTTTTTTTCCTCTATAATTTGATATAAGTTTCGTTTGATTTGGACACCGAAAAAAAACCCTATTTTCTCTTTAAAAATTCCTTAATTATCCTTTTTTTATTAAGTGTTAATTAAAAAAAATTAAAAAAAATAAAACGATCTCGAATTTATAATAATAAGAATAATTATTTATTTTTTAATTTAAAAATGATTATTATTATTATTATTATTATTATTATTATAAAGATTATAAATAAAATAAAGATTATAAATAAAATAAAAGTGGTGGGGTATAGAATGATGAGTTGGGAGGAGTTGAATTTTAAACTAAACTAGCTTATTGTGGGGGGTGTAGTTGAGAAAGTAGTTGAATGATTAAGAGGATGGATAAAGAAAATGAGGTGTCGTATATTAGGGTAGTTGAATCTTTTTTGATGGTTGAGTTATTGGACATGGTCTTACAATATTTGGAATTACAACCATTTTCAAATTTTCCTAGTTTCGGAAATTGGATACAAAAAAATTGAGGGTGAAAATGACCTTTTTGCCAATGTTATAGACCGGCAAGAAGCATTGTTGTCAATGAAACGGTACGAATTGGGCCAAAATATGTTTAGCCCCCCCTTAAGTTTACACCAAATCCCACTTTGCCACCTCGAACGAAATTTATCCCAGATTGGTACCCATAGTTAAAATTATCCCACTTTGACCAGATCTTAACGACTGTTAGAAATTTAACATAATAGGTAACGAATGGACTAGTTTGTAATGATTATTAGTTTTTAAGGGTCAAAATTCAAAGTTTTAAATATAAAGTACTAAAAATTTATTTCTTTTTTCCAAATAATTAACATTATCTTAAATTTGCTATAATTAATATTTCTTGAAAATAATACTAATTTTTAAGCAAAAATATTTTTTTAAAATAATATATATTTTTTAAAATAAAAATTTAGTACGGTTTTTTTTTTAAATAAAATTATTTACGAAAAGTTATGGTAAAAAAAGACACTCATTTTGGGATGAAGATTTCTTGAAAATAGACATTCATTTAGGGACATAGGGATTATAATGTTTTATTTTTTAAAACATAAAATTCTTACAAATATTACGATTTAAAAGTTTTATTTTATATTTTTGAAAAATATAAATAAAACATAACTATGTTTTTTAGAAAAAAAATCTTTCTTTTTAAAATAATTTTATTTAAGAAAATTATGAAAACCGTACTAAATTTTTATTTAAAAAAATATATATTATTTTTTTAAAAATATTTTTGCTTAAAAATTAGTATTATTTTCAAAAAATATTAATTATATCAAATTTAAGATAATGTTAATTATTTGGAAAAAAAGAAATAAATTTTTAATACTTTATATTTAAAACTTTGCATTTTGACCCTTAAAACTAATAATCATTACAAACTAGTCCATTCGTTACCTATTCTGTTAAATTTCTAACAGTCGTTAAGATCTGGGGGGCAAAGTGGGATAATTTTAACATTGGGTACCAATCTGGGACAAATTTCGTTCGAGGTGGCAAAGTGAGATTTGGTGTAAACTTAAGGAGGCTAAACATATTTTGGCCGTACGAATTGTTATGCAGGCCCGGTTTTGAGGCTGTGCATCCAGCCCAATAGCACAGGGCCCAAAAAAATTGGGGGCCCCAATTTTTTTATATACAAATATATATATTGAAAACCGAATTGAAACAAACACATCAAGTGTCCTAATGGTAAGCCGTTTTGTCTGCATTTGGTGTGTCCGAGTTCAAACCTTCAGCTCTGCATTTTTTTTTCTTTTTTCCTTTTTGAACTTTTCTCTCATTTTAATTTTGGGCTTCTTTTCTCCTACCGGGCTTTCCACTTATTTCATTTTTGGGCTTCCATTCCCTTCATTTCTTTTTAAAGTTGGGCTTTCATTATTATTTTTTCAAAGTGAGCTTCTTTTTTTTCATTTTTGGGCTTTCCTTCCCTTCCCTTGTTTTTAAGGTTAGGCTTTCATTTTTGTTTTTCAAACTTTAGAAAGTCTTTTTTTATAACGCATTTAATTTTAATGGATTATTTGCTTATTACTTCAACATTATTGCAATTATTTTATTCTGTAAATATTTAAAATAAGGGCCCCAATTTTTGCATTTTGCACAGGCCTCTATAATTATTGAGACGGGCCTGTTGTTATGGATGGCAATATGATTCTGAAAGGGTACAAATATGTGAAAAGTATGATCTAGAAAAGTGTTGATTTCTTAAACATTTCCTGACATGGAGGTGGCTATTGCTTACTGACCAGAAGTTATCAAAAAATTTGTGTCACAAATCGAACAAGTTAACAAAATTTCGGTCACAAATTGAGTCGGCAACATTTGAGGGATATTGTGATTGTCGGCCTCAATATTCATTAATCAATCAAGTATCCGATCCATCGTAACAAGTATATTGTATTTTTTTTTAACTTTTTTTTTTTTTTTTTGGCGAAATAAGTATCCTCTTTTAAATAAAGAATAATTCTATTTATCATTATTATACGAATAAGGTACAAATAAATTATTATTTAACAAGGAAAAATGTAAAACAAAATAAAAATTCAACTGGTCATTTTTCTTATAAAAAAAATGAATTTGATCATCAAACTAACCAACACATTCAACTTTTTTCTCACTCACTAATTCTGTCAAAAAAACAGTTTCCTAATTTCTTGTCACATGATTCTTTTCAAAGGGTAAAACAAAAAACTTACTGATCAATCATTCTATTTTTGCATCCTTCGCATCCACCCCCTCCTAGTCCTTTTCACCATGAAACCAACATCGCCACAACCACTTCCACCATCATGCCGCCGCCACCTCATCATCTCAACCTCCAACACCACACTACCACCACCAGCCGCCACCACTACTGTTACCTCCACCACCACCACAATAAATGACCATTACTTTGTAGCACTAATTTGATGGTTCATAAAATTTGTTTTTCTTAAGCATAGGAAAAAATATTTTTTTTAAAAAAAAAACTGACTCGTATCATTAATAAAGATAACCCTAAATAATTAAAACGTTTCCCATTTATACCTCTTTATAAATAATAAAAAGACATGTAGGTTTAATATTTTGAAATTTAACACTTTCAGCCTTTACATGTGCCATGCCATCAATTTTCGTGAAGAACTTAACACCCATTAGACCTAAGAATTAGTAACAGTGTTGAGGTGCCATCAAAAGGATATACTCCTTCGTCCATAATAAACAACATCAAATTGGAGATAAGAACATTAATAAAAACCAGTAATCACTAATGAGCCCGCTCCTCACGGACTGAGCTTAGAGTTTCAAACCGGGTCCAGCCGGTCTGTAACGACCCCAAAACCCGTCCCTATTTATTTTATATTTTGAGGATTTTAATTTGAACTTATGTGTGCATTTTATGTGTTGCATCATATTTTATGATTTGCACATCTTACTTGATTAATTGTTAAGGGAGTAAATGAATTAGTTGAAACTATAGGGTCCTATGTGGAATTTAAAGTATAGGGGCTTAATTGTTCAACTTGAAACTAGAGTGACCAAAGTAAAAACTTGGGTAAAAATATTAATATGCTTATCTCTTCTTCCCCTCTCTCTGTGTTTTTATTTTTCTCAGAACATTTTTCTCGTTTCTCCCTAGGGTTAAGAAGAAAAGGTAAGTTCATTTCATTTTGATTTTATTTCTTTTTAATTACTTATCCGTTTTAAAATCTAATTATATAAAAATGATCAGAGCGTTGAGTAGGTCATTTCTACCCGAACAAAACATATTTCTGCGATACTTTTTCCCGAAATAGGTAAGTTACTAATTCTCCTTTAAATGTTAAAATGGTCATATATGTTATACTTGATACTTGTACTTGTTAATTTTGTGATTTGAATGATTTTTGTGATATTTGTAATTTTGGGACAAAGGGAGTATTCATCATCTGTATAGAAATGAAGAGTTAAGTTTGAAAGTAATGTTTTTGGATGGTTGTTGCACTCCTGGTAATAGTATATGTAACGACCCCAAAATTCGTGTTATTCATTTTATATTTATTTTATATTTTTGTGAATTTTAATTTAAAATTATGTGTGCATTTTATGTGTTGCATCATAATATAGGAATTGCACATCTTATATGATTATTTGAGTTAGTTAAAGTGTTAGTAGAAAAGTTTATTTGGGAAGTCATTTTGGTGTTAGTAGTGTTAGTAGGAAACTATAGGGGCTTAGGTGAGTATTTGAGTTGAGGGGCTTGGGTGTTGAAAGTAGAACTCTAGAGATTTAGTTGAGAAAATGGGATAAAAATTGTTGATGACTTCCCTCCCTCTCCCCCTTCTCTGCGCATACCCCCTCCCCTCACCATTTACTTTCCCAAATTTACCTTGAACTCCATTGTTGGTGAAAGAAGAACTAGGTAAGGTTTTGTCTTGTTAATTTTCTATCATTTTATTTACTACTCCATTTTCAAATCTAATTATATATAAATGTTCAGGGAGTTGATTAGATCTTATCTACCGAACAATATAATTTTCTTGACTCGTTTCCGAAAAATAAGTAAGTTACTAATCCCCCATTTAAGTGTTAAAATGGTCATAATCATGCTATATATGCTTAATATGTGGTGAAATGATGTTTTGGCATACTTTTATATATACTTGTAAATTTGGGACGGAGGGAGTAGTAATAACTTTTATTATACTTGTAAATCTGGGACGGAGGGAGTAGTAATAACTTTTATTATACTTGTAAATTTGGGACGGAGGGAGTAGTAATAACTTTTATTATTATGGGTATATGCTAGATGAGGTTGGTATGGTAGTGTTGTGAAGTTATAATGATGTTGTTGTGCTTTAGGATTGGGTAACAACTTGGTAATGAAAGTGAACTTTGTTAGATTTTTCCTGGGAATTGGCCATTCTGCAGTGGAGCGGCCGAGTCAGTAAATTAGAGCGGCCGATCCCCTTATTGTCGAATGTTGAGTTCTAGGAGAGCGGCCGATCAAAGTAAAGGACTCGACCGATCCGCTCGGCCGAGTCAAGTAAGTAGAGCGGCCGAGCAGTCTGAGTAAAGTAAAGGACTCGACCGATCCGCTCGGCCGAGTCAAGTAAGTAGAGCGGCCGAGCAGTCTGAGTTTTAACAACTTGTTTGTTTTTCGTTAAGTATTGGGCTAGGTCTTAGGCGATGTCCTAGGATGCCTAGATAATTGTTATGAGGTATCAAAATGATCGAATTGGTCCTTTGTGATCGGGTTTGACTTAATGTGATTGTGTAGATGTATTGTGTGGTGACTTAATGTCAAGATTGTGCACATTATTGTGAAAACGTGTTTACTTCTCTATGATGAGCTTGTGTGGTTTCCTTCTATGGAATCATGCCCTGGTTGTTGTTTTAGCAAGTATTTATTACTGTGCTCTTTGTTGAAAGTCCAGCTGGTTTTGTGTGTTATCGAGTGGAGGTGGAAAGCATTATAGTGGCATACTAGCCAAGTTCACTATAAGGCTTTTCCACTGGTCCTATTTCCCAGGTTTGGGATGTTATCGAGTGGAGGTGGAAGGCATTGTAGTGGCATCAGTTAAGTGCACTATAAGGCTTTTCCACTGGACCTATTTCCTCAGTCCAGATTGGCCTTGGATGGGATGAACTCGCTCCCTCGCGTGAGCATTTAGGGGTATGACTTTGTGTCATTTTCTCCCACTATTGTTGTTGTTATGTTATATGGTTCCAGAACCTGTTTCAGCTATTGATGCTGCCCGTTGTTACTTTGGCTCTGTTGGATATGGTTTGGTTTTCGGGATCCCGGCTTCAGCTATTTATGCTGCTCAGATGGTTTCAGACAGATGGTCTTCTCAGATGGTTATTCAGATGGTTTTCTCAGATGGTTTTCTCTGATGATCATGTTATTTCGGTAAACCTTGGCTTGGTATCCTCGTAGGAGTGTGTTGGTCTCTAAAGGGCAACAAGGGTGTGAAAATCGCTAGAGGGGGGGGGGGTGAATAGCGTTTTAAAATTCTTTTCAAACCCTTTTGCAATTCAATGGCAGATGCGCACAACTCTTATTTTGGCTAAGTATAGCGCACAGTAAGAGTGTGAAATGCACAGCGGAAATTTAAAGTAGCTCTGCGCAGGGTATACTGCGCAGAGATAAAAACGCACGCACTAAGTATGAGGCTAAAGAGTGGCGCAAAAGGATTCTAAGGCAAAAGAGCATTAACAATTACAACATCAAAGAGTAGCAATCTGAAAGATCAAACAACGCAGTTCATAAATAGTTAAGCAGGAAATATGCAGTAAATATAATGAACACGCTATTTGGAGAGGTTCGATCGATGAAAGATCTACATCCTCTACCAAGATGGTTATCTTGGATTTCTAATGGAGATCTTATTATATGAGAGAGTATTACAAATTACAACATTTGAGCTCAATACTAACTCAAGATCTATTATCTATGAAGAACAAATCCTAGACTAAACCGGTGTATCTCAAGAAGTTAGATCAAAATGATCAAAGCTTCAAGAGGTGTGTGTGTGACAGAAATTTTGGGCTCTATGAATATGAAAGATGAAGAGCACCAGGAATTCTGGTGATGTAAGGCTTTGTGATATGAGCAGGAGTTTGAAGGTTTGAAGATCTTGAAGGCTGTTCTAAAGAATCTGGAGATACTAAGCAGCAGTCTTCAGATCTTCATGGTTTCTCAGTGAAGCATGAAACTCGAGCTCTGAAGCATAGTGGCCAAGAGGGGCTTGATGAAAGGGCCTGATGAATGGGCTAATCAAGGCCAATCAGAAAAAGGCAGCTTGGAAATGAAGATGAGCAGGCTATTTATAGCTGAGAGCTTGAATATAGCCGTTGGAGCTCTGAGCAAGGACAATGAGCTGGCACAAAGTGATTGGCGCGCAGCTGTCTTTTATAGCCGTTGGGGCTCTGATAAAAGATGATGACCTGGCACAATATGATTGGTGCGCAGGTATATAGAGCCGTTGGAGACTGAGCATGAAGACCAAATTCAAAAGCTTCTTCTAGAAGGTTGACAGCTGTCTTCATTTGAAATATATCTCTTGAGCGCATCTCCACCGTTGGATCTGCTAAGTGTGCTTGTTTTGTCGTTTGTGCACACCTCAGCATTTTAATAAGCGTGCATCTTCTAAGCGTTTTCCAAGCTTTCTAGAAAGTGAGATCAGGAGATGAGGAACTTGACCAAGGTTGTGTCCGCGCACAAAGGCATGCGCATTGCCGGCGCGAATGGATTTCAGCGCATGAGCAGCATGCGCACCATGCTTGGTCACACAGAGATCTCTTGAGAGTTTAGGAAGTTCTTTGAAAATTGAGCAGGGTCAAGGGCTGCGCAAGATATCTATGCGCAGTGGCGACCTGCGCAGAGAACATTCTGCGTAGTGAAATGAATCCTGCTTAGGAAATTTTCGATCTTTAAAGCTTCAAGTCCTATCATCTAAGCCTATACTATAAAAAGGACTTGGCTAAAAATGAAGTTATAACCTTCTTTTCATGAGGTCCTAAAGACCATAAAAATACTCATAGGTGATGGTATCAATCAATTCTAACAAATGTAGGAGGGTTAAGTGATAAGCATACCCAACAGATTGTTTACTCCTACACTATGTGTTGTATGATGAGTTGGTCGTTATTTCCAACCGGTATGGGACGGTTGGCGATAGGGAGCCTCTCATATTATGTGCTATATGCTATATGATCATTTGTGACATTGTTTCTTTATGTTTATCATATAAACATGTAATGTAGTTGCATTTTAGTAACTTACTGAGATTTATTCTCACCCCTTATTTGTTTACCGTTTTAGATAAGGAGCCCAGGGAATAGTTCACACACAGGGAGGACGTCGGGAAGAGGATCTTTGGTAAGACTTTTGGGAAGTGGTGTGTATGTTAAAGGATACATTATGTAAATGTAACACCTTTTGGGTAGTGTACCCGTGACTTAGTTTTGTATCATCTCTTTTAGTAGATGTCGGTGTTGTATATTTGTAAGTAAAATTGTGGCCAAGTGGCTCAGTACTCGTTGTGAAAGTTGGTTTGTTTTATGACTTCAAGTCAAGTTTCAAGTAGTTGTGTTGGTCGTGTGATCCTTTTTATGAAAGTATATTTCGAAAAATTTCCTTTAAATTGTTTTATGACGTCTTCCGTGCGTGTCCCGGACGTGGGGCCAAGTAGGACCACGGGTCGGGGCGCGACAGTATAAGTGTTAGTAAGTTATACTCCTACTTTTGGAACGGAAGGAGTATGTAAAGAACCAGGTTCAGTTTTGGCCCAAATCGGGTACCGAGCGCCCGCCTAGTGGGCATCGAGCGCCCGCCCGCTAGCCTATGGAGTGCCCGCGCGCGCATGAGGGGAGCGACCGCTTACCTTTTTTTTCATGACCAAATTCCCTGTTGACCTGGAGCGCCCGCTTGGTACTTTCTGAGCGCCCGCCTGGTCTGCCGAGCGCCCGCCCGTTCTTTAGTGAGCGCCCGCTCGCCCCTATTTTCAGAAATCTTCTTTTTGTTTGACTAAGACTAGGATGTATTCTTAATCTAGGTTTTGGGTACTACTCTAGTTGACTAAAATGGTCATTGTCGAACACTCTAGTGTTTGAAATTGGTTCCTTTGTGAACAAATGTATTATGGAATGTGAATAAGGATTAATTGGGTATTAATGAACATCTTATGGTGTGTTTTGGATTGGTGCATCTTTATGATGAGTTTTGTGTGGTTCCCTACTTTGGAATCATGCCCCGGTTGTTGTTTAAGCAAGTATTTATTACTATGCTCGTGTTAAAGTCCAGCTGGTACTTGTTGTGGAGTCGGGCAGTGGTAGGGATTATAATGGCACACGAGCCAAGTTCATTATAAGGCTTCTACCATTGGTTTCCCATTTTTAACCCCCTTCCTTGGGCCAGAGGTTGGGCACTTTGGGTTATGACTTGGTGTCATTTCCCCCCCCCCCCCCGTTGTTGTTGTTGTTGGTTCATGAACCCGTTTCAGCCCTTTGGTGCTGCTCAGTTGATACCTCTCAGATGGTTATATGTTTGATTCGAGAACCTTGGCTCAGTATCCACTTATGAGTGTTTATTTCCACCTTATGTGTGGTATAATGAGTTGGCTTTGCCTCTCATGTTATGTGCTATATGAATGTTTATTGACATTGTTCAATTACGAGTATCATTTCAGCATGTAACGTAGTTGCATTTTAGTAGCTTACTGAGATTTATTCTCACCCCGTTCCTTTCAATGTTGTTTTCCTTAGATAAAGGTGAGCCCAGGGCATAGGTCACTTCACAAGGGAGGACGTCGAGGTGGTGATTTTTGGTAAGACATTTTGGGACATGTGTTATGTAAAGGCTACATTATGTAAATGTATAACCTTTTGGGTAGTGTACCTATGACTTCATCTTTGTATCACCTATTTTTGAAACATGTTGGTGATTTGTAAATTTGTAAGTAAAGCGTGTAACCCTTGTGGCTAAGTACTTTGGGTTGTGAAAGTTTGTTTGTGTGAAATGAAATCAAGTTTCAAGTAAATGTGTTTTGTTATATGAAACTTTTATGAAAGTACATTTCGAAAATTTTTCCTAAAAATGTTTTATGACGTATTCCGTTCGTGTCCCGAACGTGGGGTCAAGTAGGGCCACGGGTTGGGGCACGACAGTTGGTATCAGAGCTAGGTTGTAGATGGTCTAGAATGACTAAGTGACCTAGGAGGGTAGTTGTGTATAGAGTGAGTAACGTTGAGTGTCTTATGCAGGTATTTATTGAAAATGGTTGAGACTTAAGGAGATCAGGCTGGTTCTTCAGGGCAAGGGGATGCCAGAGAAGAGGCCCGAATCATGTTTCAAGGGATGTTTGAAGCAGCCATGAAAACTTTAAATGATCAAAGGCAAGGAGGAGAACAAGCACCTCCGAGATATGGGTTAGAACAGTTCCTGAAGATGAAACCAATGGGTTATGAAGGAGAACCAGAGGTAACAAAGGTCGAGAGGTGGATAGAGTCGATGGAGAAAATATTTGATGTTCTAAGATGTACTTGTAACGACCCGAAAACTAGGCTCTATTTTATTAGTAATAAATAATAATTATTTATTTATTTTCTTATTTATCTATTTAAATTATTATTTAATTAATAATTTATGTGTGCATTTTATGTGTTATAATAAATTATGACTAGCATTTTATTTGGGTCATTTGTGCTAGTGTAGAAGTGTTGAGTCTTAAATGTTAGTGGGGAATATAAGATGATTGAGTTAGTGTGTAGGGGAGGGGGTCTATGTGTAAATTCCTAAATCATCCTACTTACTCCCTCCATCACCCCTCTCCTCCCTCACTCCCTCATTTTCTCCCAGCAACTCTCTCTCTCTCTCTCTCTCTCCATTTTTGGGTAAGTTTTCTCCCCTTCCTTCTCTCTACATTCTACCTATCTTCCCCTCATTATCTCTCATTTCTCATATCTTGAAACTTGTTTAGATCGTCGATAGGATCGCGTAGAACCAAAAATATTCGAGTTCCGCCATCCTTGATAAATTCGAGGTAAGTTGCTTTTCCCCCATTAATATGCTAAATTGTTCATATCATGCTTATATAATGCTTTGGTTGTTATATTTGAAGTTTGATTGAGTTTGGAATTTATTTGAATTTTATTTGGATTTTTGGTTAAAAATGGTGATTATATGAAGGTTGGGATTTAAACCTTGATTTGGGTTTCTAGATGTGTTATTTTGGTCCTATTCAAGTTTATAAGTTGTTTTGGTTCATTGTTATGCTTATTGGAAGTCTTGATTTTGAGTATTTGAGAAATGGTAAGAATTTTGGGTTGTTTGGGTGCCATTTTCGGGTATGTATGAACCCAGGAAGAAATCTGGGCATTGTTCTTCTGGAACGGTCGTGCCCCTTTATTTGGCACGGTCGTGCCAATATTCACTTTCCTCTCGTCATGTTTGGCACGGTCGTGCCACTTTCTTAGGCACGGTCGTGCCAAGCTGGGACTCTGATATATTCTTCCCTTTTCTTCTAAAACTGTTTCCTCCATAACTTTCTCATCCGAACTCCGTTTTGGACGAGTAAACTATCATTTTAAAGCTCTTCTAGAGTACTTAGAGATGAGATGGTTTATTTAGGTGAGTTTCAGGTTTAGATTGTGTTGAGATTTCATTTAGTGTCTTATGACAAAGTGTTTAGAATCGGTCCGTTGTAATCAAGTTGGGAATATCGGGTTGTGTGGTTTCGCCTTGGTTCCTTTGTGAATAAATGGGTTATGGAATTTAGTTATGGATTATTGGAAAATGTGGGAACACTTTCATAATGAGTGGACGTTTGGGATAGTTTTAATGATAGCCATTGTGCTATTTGGGGAATGACCATTTGGGTAGTACTCTCTATGAGTAACTCGCGTGTATCATGTTAGGATGCGTTTGATATGGATCCTTTTCCTAGAATCATTTCATTTTAATGATATGTATTATTGGGCTTTTATGAGCAATTCCATTTCTGTTATTGAACTCTTTTATGAGGAACTTCTTGCTATCAATGTTGTTAAACTCTTAATGAGTAATCGTTATATCTTTATGGTGATTTGTGTTATGGTTCCCTACTTTGGAACCCTAAGTTGTTTAATTAAGCTAGTATTTATTACTTAGCTTTTATTTGAAAGTCCAGCTGGTTATTTGTGTATCGAGTCAGGCAATGGATAATGCTATAATGGCACAAGCCAAGTCCAGTATAGCATCACCCATTGGTCCTTCTTTCCTCATCCAGATTGGCCTTGGTTGGGATGAGCTAGCTCCGTTGTGGGTATTCTAGCTAATCGTTTTGGAGCATGACTTTGTGGCATGACTCCCGCCCCTTGTGGCACTTTACATTGTTATTGGTTCCGGTACCGGGTTTCTCTTCAGCTTTTATGCTACTATGGAGAGGGTTTGAGTGGTTGATTGGTCGGTTCTGACCGGGGGTATTCTCTTCAGCTTTTATGCTACTATGAAGATGGCTTGATCGGTTGATTGATTGATTGGTCGGTTCTGACCGGGGTTCTCTTCAGTTGTTATACTGCTATTGTTGATTGGTTGATCGGTTGAAGCTGCGCAGCGATTGTCTATTGGTTTGGTGAAACCTTTGGTTCAGTATCCTTTGTAACGTGTTTATTTCAGTGTTATGTGCTGCATGATGAGTTAGTCGTTATTTCTAACTGGTATGGGACGGTTGGCGATAGGGAGCTTTCTCATTTGTTGTTATATGATTTACTTGCTCAGTTATATAATTGATTTGCATGATATTATGCCATGTAGATGCATTTAGTAACTTACTGAGATTTTATCTCACCCCGTTTCTTGTTTCAAATTGTTTTTCCTTAACCCCCCCAGGAAAGCAAGTGGTAGCGTTGTGAGGTCCGTTGTAGCGGGAATCTTCTGAGCAGGTTGATCGCATTTGGGATAGTTGCCCTTCGGAGCCTTTACGCATATTATTGTGGGTTCGTAGTCGTTCAGTGTTTTGTATATACGGTTGCACTTTGGGTATTTTTGTTAATAGTTGTTCTTGCTTCCGCGTTTGTTTCTAGTCTCCGAGTTATATCTCGTTGAGGTGTTGCTTGATGGTATAGATTTCATAGTTGAATTCACGCGCCCGTGTTTGGTATTTTGTATTTTGGAGATGTATATTATGTAAAATTTATATTTATGGATTTTTGAGATTTCCGGGGCGTGACAGTTGGTATCAGAGCAATGGTTTTAGATCTTGAAGGAGAATAAGAACCCTGATATTGAATAGGTTTCAATACTTGGGTGTTATGATTTTGAGTGGTTTAGAAACTAAGTTTTCTTGAAAGAATGAGGTTAAGGTAGAAGTTGGTTGAGTTATAAGCCGTGATATTGACGTCGAGTGTTCCTTCTCTTGTGGTATATCAAGTATAGGATTGGTGTCAATAGTGTTGGTTCCATTGGGGTTAGTTGGTTTGAGAATAGAGAGTGCGAGTCTTTGAGGACTTAAGGGTTTATATTTTGTAGAGTGTATAATGTTTCGTGCGATGTACGCATGTTGGTCCTCATTCCGTGAATTATGTTGAGGAATATTCTCGGATATGAGACTTCGGGATTGTTACTGGTATACATAAGAAACCCGGGAGAATTATGAGCGATAGCACTCTATAAGCTATAAGTTGATTTAGTTGTGTCACCTATTCGGGTTATTGATGTGATAAGTGGTGTGGTTTAGCTTTCTATGTGTCTCGTATCTTTGGGTTGCCACTGATTGGTGGTGAGTATTTCTGGATATTTTCGGAGAGTTCAAATAGGCCATTATGATAAATTAGTACTTGTTATCTTATATTGGTGAATTAGTAAATTCCTGAAGTGGATCAGTGGTTTAATCAGAGTTGATTGATAAGTGGCTATTGTTAGTCAAAGGTCGAATATGAGGAAATAGCGAAGGCAAATTCTATTATTGGGTTTGTTTATTATGAATTCTTGGTTATATCATTTAGATGGATAAATGGCATAGTGTTATCAAAGACTATTATTTTTAAATCATAATTTGATTGTGGGAGTGAATGACTTAATGTTATATTGATACACACCAAGTTGTGGGCTGAGAATTAATACCCATTTGGGATTTTATTTAAAATTTCTTGGAAGAAGCAAGGGTTCACAAGTTTTATCATGAGTTAGAGGATTTATTGTTTTGTAATGGGGTTCTTCAGGTTTTAATTGATCTCTGCAAGTGTAGACAAATATGTAAAATGAGATACACGTATTTTGGGATTTCTTGGCTTTAGTAAGAACCGATAAGTGTGAAATCAGCTTTCGATTGTTAATATAAAGATTGATGATAATTTCAGTATTTATATTGTTTCGTGGATTTAGCTAGTATCACTGTTATCTTGCAAGGTATAACCAGTGTTATGTTTTCTTGGAGATAAGTCAGGTTTTCCATTTTTGTGAAAAGTGATCAACCCGTTATCGATAATGATGTTTCCAAAGGGAGATGGAGGTATGTAACGATTTTGAGTGATAAAGTATTTGTATATGTTTCGAGGGTTAGCACCTAATAAATAGAACTATCTATTACTTGGAATTGATGGTGATTTTATTGATATTGCCTCAGCGGACTATATATTTTATTCTATTTTGGGACCTGTAGACACCCCGCCTTGGACCGCTCACCCCGATTGCACATTTGATCTTGTGTTTCTCCCCGTTTTAAGTGTTTCTCGTTAGTTTCTGTCACTTCCGTTAAGTTCCTGACTAACTTCGTTAAGTCCAGGGACTAAACTGAATGACAGGGCTGACTTTCTAGTCCATTCTGTCAAAATTGCCTTCTCTGAGTCGCGCGCGCCTCCCGCCCCCAAAGTAGGAAGCGCGCGCCTCTGGGCATCAGTTACAGATTTCTGGCCAGGATTCTCTCCCTTGCTCAATTTACAGGATTTTGCCCGGGAAGGATTTCTTGGTGACTGAGTTTTGGCACCAAAAACACCTCCTCTTTCACCTATAAAAACCTCCCTTTACCTCCATTTTCAAGGACCGAAAATTGAACTTACAAAAACTATACCAAAACCACTTTCTAAAAGTTCTCCAAGGATCTCATCAAGCAATATTTGAAGGTCTTCAAATTGTAGGTAAAAGTCCATCTTTTCCTTTCTTTTCTACTTCATCTCCTCTCTCTCTTTTACTCTAATCAAATGTGCAATCACCCAAATCATTTTGGGACATGACTCTAATGATCACCTCATCTCATTGAGGTTGGTTAAGGAGTTATCTCCTACATTCCAAACTCTATTTTAAACCCCCCTTTTTATGACTTAAAGAAGAAGAAGAAGAACGTTATTATTCATGTAGATTTTGATCAAGCAAGACCAACTTTAGTTGGGCGAGATGGGTGTTTCGGTACTTCCCATCTCGTAATCTAACCCCCGAACCTCAAAACAAAGAATCTCTGTTTTCATAATCAAACTTAGGCTATAATCAATAGGTTTTTCTTATGTTCCTCAAAACATAGGTGGCGACTCTAACAATCTAAAACAAGTTATACATCCTAGGATAATTCACCGCTCTAGCCAAGTTGTGGTTTCCCGGGGTATCTACAGTGGCGACTCCGCTGGGGAGATTTGAGGGTTAAGCTTACATTCTGATCGAAATCTACATCTTTTCTGGGCATTCTGGTTCCTGATGGGGAAGGCGCGCGCTTCTGGCCTCTTCAGCCTAAGGCGCGCGCATCCCGCATCAAGGACCAGAATCGCCCACTTCTTCATGTTCTTCATCTTCTTCTTCTTCTATTCTGCACTAATCATTTCTGCAGGGGTTACAATATGAACATAGGACCAGGGCAATCCCCTGAGTCCAAAATCTGACATTCTGACAGGTGTGCCCAGAAGCGCGCGCCTCCTAATAGCATTACGCCATGCGCGCGCGTCCCACATCAACACTCAGAGGCGCACGCTTCTGGGTTAGTTCCCAGAACAGAAACAGGTTTCAGTGACTGAGCAGAACAGTGGGGTGTGGGCACAGTTGCCTGCATCAGAACATAATTGAACCCTCGGACTGTTTTAATTTTGTGTTTTATTTACCGGTCACACGGGTGATTCGGGAGTTGTAATTTATGTGCTTATGTGTTTTGTTTGTTTTCTTTCTTTTCAAAAAAAATATAAAAATAAAAAAATAAAAATTTTTTGTCACTTGTTAGACCTCACACTACATGCACATATTCCTATGAACTGCTCACTATCGAGTCGCACAAGTCCAACCCCAAACCCGTCGAGGCCCGTCCTAGAAAGTTTCAAGCTCCACTCGAACTTGGCTCTTTCGAAGCGGTAAACCTCAGCCCGTGGCGTAGTTCAAGACTACATGCCGGGGGTGACCTTTGAGCCTCATATTCAAGCCGAGCACAAGCCACACAATTCTAGTTAGGGTCTAACACTCCGTGACTCAAGTCGGTTTCCATGTACCGAGATTTCCCTAAACTAATGTCTTCAAATCATACATGCCAACTTGTTGAAATGGACGCAATAAAAAATCCGTCCCCAAAAGTGGTTATTTTGGACGAAAATAAAAATCCGTCCCCGCATGTATGCTTTACTACATTAATTTAGTTTAATCCCGATACATGTAGGATTCACAAGCGCGATGGAATCCGATGAGTATATGGGACCGCGAGATGGTCTATATACTAGTGTGACGATTCCATTATTTTCTTAGAAACCCCAAAAAGGGATCCATTCCCTCCGACTTATAAAAAAAAAAAAGAGAGAGTCTTTTCTTATGTGGTTCGAGTCGTGTGCCCAACTGTGTGTTCTAAGCCTCTTCATGGACCGCAAGTGTTACTCAAGACTGACAAGGGCCTCTTCTGCAATGTAGGTTCAATTGGTACTTACAGAGTCTACCGAGATTCGGCAAATCGGTTAGTCCGTGAAGAGATCGCTCCAACAGCTCCAACAGCAACCATGACCGGCAGCAGCAACACCATGTCTCTCGAGCAGCTTTCAACCATGGTCCAACTCCTCCAAGAGCAAGTCTCCACCCTTAATAAGGAGGCATAAAGCAAAGACGACATTTGGCAATCCCACCTTGACAGCCAAAGGGAGGCCCACGAGGCCGAGATGGAGCTAATGAAAGAAAAGCTCACTAACCTTGCCAAGGGGAAGAACAAGAACAATGATGACGAATCCGAATGGACCGAGGGTTTGTTCAAAAGTCCGTATGTCAACACCCGCACCAAGAAAATGGGAGAACCAAGTTCCGAGAACAATGAGCCCAAAATGGTGGATTCTATCATGGCCTACATCGACCAAAAATTCAATGGGCTCAACATGGGGAAAGGCTCCGACACAAGCCTTTATCAATCATCCATCCTCATGAGTACTATGGCCGCTCTTACCGATAAGTTCAAAATGCCCGACATAAGCAAATTCAAGGGCAACTCTTGTCCCATGGCTCACATTGAGACTTATATTTGGGCAATGGTTCTGAAGAAGGTCTCCCCCAAGGTGATGGCTCAATGCTTTCCTCTCACTCTCGAGGGGGCGGCAAAAGATTGGTACGCTACTCTCCCGCTCACTGTCCGTCTCTATTGGGACTCCGCCATGCTTGCCTTCAAGAACCAATACCAAGGCAACACCACTCACCGGCCCACAAGGAAAGAGCTCGAGAATACCACTCAAAGAGACAACGAGTCCTTCATTGACTTCACAAGGAGATGGAATGACAAACTCTCTGAAATTGTTGAGAGGCCGAACACAAAAGAGCAAATGGACATCTTTCTCAAGTGTCTCAAGATTGATCTCCGCACCCACCTAAGTGGGGCTTGCTACTCCGACTTCTCCCAAATGTATGAGGCGGGGGTACGCATGGATGACTTGCTCAAGGAGATTAAGAAGACCACTCCTACTTACCGATACAAGGCCGCTTCCAACTCTACAAAAGAGGTCTCGGTCAACGCCGTTACTATCGACAAGGGGAATTACAAAAAGGTTCCTCCACCCCAAGGGAGAAAGTCCCGAAATGACCGTGTCTATACGCCTCTCCAAGGCATGACTCAAACCGAAGTGTTCGAAGTCCTCAAAGCAAAGGTTCAAGTCACACCCGTGCAAGGGTACCAACCCAAGACGGTCCACCCCAATCATGCTCACCACAAATATTGTGGCTACCACCAATATAGTGGCCACACCACCGAGGATTGCTTCGTTCTCCGCAATGTCATTCAAGATCTCATAGATAAGAAAGAATTTGTATTGGCTAATGGCGAACATGTCAATGTAATAGAGATAGGAGAACTCGAGGGGACCACCCATTCAATCCCAATTGTGAATGGGGGCCCCAATGTTATGAATAAACTTGACAATTCTTGTTATGTAGTGACTTACGATGAGGTAATGAGGGAAGTACTAGAGAATAGGAAAAAGAAGAAAAATGGGAACGTCAACATGCTAACTCGATCTGGTCGAGTCATAGCAAGCAACCTGTAGACACCCCGCCTTGGACCGCTCACCCCGATTGCACATTTGATCTTGTGTTCCTCCCTATTTTAAGTGTTTCTCGTTAGTTTCTGTCACTTCCGTTAAGTTCCTGACTGACTTCGTTTAGTCCAGGGACTAAACTGAATGACAGGGCTGACTTTCTAGTCCATTTTGTCAAAATTGCCTTCTCTGAGTCGCGCGCCTCCGACAGGAGGAGCCAGGCGCGCGCGCCTCCCGCCCCCAAAGCAGGAAGCGCGCGCCTCTGGGCGTCAGTTACAGATTTCTGGCCAGGATTCCCTCCCTTGCTCAATTTACAGGATTTTGCCCGGGAAGGATTTCTTGGTGACTGAGTTTTGGCACCAAAAACACCCCTCTTTCACCTATAAAAACCTCTCTTTACCTCCATTTTCAAGGATCGAAAACTTAGACCGAAGATTGAACTTACAAAAACTATACGAAAATCACTTTCTAAAGGTTCTCCAAGGATCTCATCAAGCAATATTTGAAGTTCTTCAAATTGTAGGTAAAAGTCCATCTTTTCCTTTCTTTTCTACTTCATCTCCTCCCTCTCCTTTACTCTAATCAAATGTGCAATCACCCAAATCATTTTGGGACATGACTCTAATGATCACCTCATCTCATTGAGGTTGGTTGAGGAGTTATCTCCTACATTCCAAATCCTATTTTAAACCTCCCCCTTTTTATGACTTAAAGAAGAAGAAGAAGAACATTTTCATTCATGTAGATTTTGATCAAGCAAGACCAAATTAAGTTGGGCGAGATGGGTGTTTCGGTACTTCCCATCTCGTAATCTAACCCCCGAACCTCAAAACAAAGAATCTCTGTTTTCGTAATCAAACTTAGGCTACAATCAATAGGTTTTTCTTATGTTCCTCAAAACATAGGTGGCGACTCTAAAACAAGTTAGACATCCTAGGATAATTCACCGCTAGAGCCTAAAGCCGTGGTTCCCCCGGGGTATCTACAGTGGCGACTCCGCTGGGGAGTTTTGAGGGTTAAACTTGCATTCTGATCGAAATCTACATCTTTTCTGGGCATTCTGATTCCTGATGGGGGAGGCGCGCGCGTCTGGCCTCTTAAGCCTAAGGCGCGCGCATCCCGCATCAAGAACCAGAATCGCCCACTTCTTCATGTTCTTCATCTTCTTCTTCTGTTATTCTGCACTAATTACTTCTGCAGGGGTTACAATATGAACATAGGACCATGGCAATCCCCTGAGTCCAAAGTCTGACATTTTGACAGGTGTGCCCAGAAGCGCGCGCCTCCCATAAGCATTGCGCCATGAGCGCGCGTCCCACATCAGTACTCAGAGGCGAACGCTTCTGGGTTGATTCCCAGAACAGAAACAGGTTTCAGTGACTGAGCAGAACAGTAGGGTGTGGGCACAGTTGCCTGCATCAGAACAGAATTGAACCCTCAGACTGTTTTAATTTTGTGTTTTATTTACCGGTCACACGGGTGATTCGGGAGTTGTAATTTTATGTGCTTATGTGTTTTGTGTGTTTTTCTTTCTTTTCAAAAAAAAAAAAATATAAAAATTTTTGTCACTTGTTAGACCTCACACTACATGCACATATTCCTATGAACTGCTCACTATTGAGTCGCACAAGTCCAACCCCAAACCCGTCGAGGCCCGTCCTAGAAAGTTTCAAGCTCCACCAGACCTTGGCTCTTTCGAAGCGGTAAACCTCAGCCCGTGGCGTAGTTCAAGACTACATGCCGGGGGTGACCTTTGAGCCTCATATTCAAGCCGAGCACAAGCCACACAATTCTAGTTAGGGTCTAACACTCCGAGACTCATGTCGGTTTCCATGTACCGAGGTTTCCCTAAACTAATGTCTTCAAATCATACATGCCAATTTGTTGAAATGGACGCAATAAAAATCCGTCCCCAAAAGTGGTTATTTTGGACGAAAATAAAAATCCGTCCCCGCATGTATGCTTTACTACATTAATTTAGTTTAATCCCGATACATGTAGGATTCACAAGCGCGATGGAATCCGATGAGTATATGGGACCGCGAGATGGTCTATATACTAGTGTGACGATTCCATTATTTTCTTAGAAACCCCAAAAGGGATTCATTCCCTCCGACTTATAAAAAAAAAAAAAAAAGAGTCTTTTCTTATGTGGTTCGAGTCGTGTGCCCAACTGTGCGTTCTAAGCCTCTTCATGGACCGCAAGTGTTACTCAAGACTGATAAGGGCCTCTTCTGCAATATAGGTTCAATTGGTACTTACAGAGTCTACCGGGATTCAGCAAATCGGTTAGTCCGTGAAGAGATCACTCCAACAGCTCCAACATCAACCATGACCGGCAGCAGCAACACCATGTCTCTCGAACAGCTCTCAACTATGGTCCAACTCCTCCAAGAGCAAGTCTCCACCCTTAATAAGGAGGCACAAAGCAAAGACGACATTTGGCAATCCCACCTCGACAGCCAAAGGGAGGCCCACGAGGCCGAGATGGAGCTAATGAAAGAAAAGCTCACTAACCTTGCCAAGGGAAAGAACAAGAACAATGATGATGAATCCGAATGGACCGAGGGTTTGTTCAAGAGTCCGTATGTCAACACCCACACCAAGAAAATGGGGGAGCCGAGTTCCGAGAACAATGAGCCCAAAATGGTGGATTCTATCATGGCCTACATCGACCAAAAATTCAATGGGCTCAACATGGGGAAAGGCTCCGACACAAGCCTTTATCAATCATCCATCCTCATGAGTACTATGGCCGCTCTTCCCGATAAGTTCAAGATGCCCGACATAAGCAAATTCAAGGGCAACTCTTGTCCCATGGCTCACATTGAGACTTATAATTGGGCAATGGTTCCGAAGAAGGTCTCCACCAAGGTGATGGCTCAATGCTTTCCTCTCACTCTCGAGGGGGCGGCAAAAGATTGGTATGCTACTCTCCCGCTCACTGTCCGTCTTGATTGGGACTCCGCCATGCTTGCCTTCAAGAACCAATACCAAGGCAACACCACTCACCGGCCCACAAGGAAAGAGCTTGAGAATACCACTCAACGAGACAATGAGTCCTTCATCGACTTCACAAGGAGATGGAATGACAAACTCTCTGAAATTGTTGAGAGGCCGAACACAAAAGAGCAAATGGACATCTTTCTCAAGTGTCTCAAGATTGATCTCTGCACCCACCTAAGTGGGGCTTGCTACTCCGACTTCTCCCAAATGTATGAGGCGGGGGTACGCATGGATGACTTGCTCAAGGAGATTAAGAAGGCCACTCCTACTTACCGCTACAAGGCCGCTTCCAACTCCACAAAAGAGACCTCGGTCAACGCCGTCACTATTGACAAGGGAAATTACAAAAAGGTTCCTCCACCTCAAGGGAAGAAGTCCCGAAGTGACCGTGTCTACACGCCTCTCCAAGGCATGACTTGGGTTTCCAAGTAACATGCGTAGCGGAATATAGCAATTAAAATTTTAAGAAACCCAAAGCCATGGATCCGCTCATATGATTAAATCAAATACAACATAATGAATAAAGGATGAACTAACCCTTGATGGCTATCAAAGTTTTCTCTTGGTCTTTGGTGGAGATTTGAAGACTTGATCACGATTACAAAGCTTGAACACGAACTTTGAAGATGATGATTTTCACCCTCTAGCGGTATCCACACTTCGAACGAATATCAAAGGAGCTTCTTTGATCTTGGTTGCTAGACCAATATTATGAAACACACTTTCACAATATAATAAAGAACTATATGGAATTTTTTTATGAATTATTTTGTTCCTCAATCAATGATATCTTAGAACAAAATAAAATCTCTCTCTCAAACTCTTTGAGACTCACAAAAGCACTAGTAAATATGGTCTGGCCGAATTGGGGGTTTTTATACACAATTAAGACCTATTCCAAATAGGAATCTTGTGCCAAAAACCTTTCCTAATCGAATTAGGAAATTTCCAGTCGGCATACCGGGCGCCCGCCTGGTACCCCCCGAGCGCCCGCTCATTTGGGCAGAAGGTCAAGGCCTTTTCCGGCTTATTCAGGCGCCCGCCTGGTTCAACCCAAGCGCCCGCTTGGTTGACCAGGAGGCCCAGAATAATTCCAGAAATTCCCTTGAGGTCCTTTGACCCTAAATTACAATATAGTCCTCTTATTTAAGATTCGTTCTATTGTGTGTGACCCTCTAGGATTATACTAAATTGGCAATGGGCTCAAACATGATCCCATAAGATATGATTAGGTTCTAGAAAACCGTCATACCTACCCAAATAGTATAACTAGATACAAGTTCGCATTCCTTTAGAATATGTCACAATCCTTTTGTCCACGATGTCATTGAACACAAGTCATGGTCAAACAGTCAACTTGTTTTGTTCAATACTTTCTCGATCCCGAATATGTTGATAATTCAGATGCTATTGATCTAATCAATCCATTTGAGTTCGGCCGAACATTTCATCAACATCATTCCTTCGAGGGGCCCAAGCTTGACATCTCTCCGTGGAGGGACAAATCCATTTAGCTTATTATTCTTCCCAACGGGAATCCGATTATGCCAATCATACCCTTTATAACTACCGTGTTAAGGTAGCGTTTGAATATGTCAAACACAATGTTCATCAAGTGGAAGACTATAATAACTTCATGTCTAAGGATTCAAATGACATAACTAATATGAGATATATGTATGACATAGACCATGACATAAATCTCATACAGCGGGTCATGTCCAGTACCTTGTTCCAAACAAGTACCCATAAATCTAACATGATCATCTCATGATCATTTAGCCTTTATACTAGTGCTTAATAAGTACTAGGGACGGGGATTATTATAAGTAAACATGAACAACAATAATAATCAAAACATCTCTTTTATTGATATGAGATAAATGATAACAATTACAACGTTTATTAAACGTGCCTAGGTCACCACTACCAACATGACTCAAACCGAAGTGTTCGAAGTCCTAAAGGCAAAGGGTCAAGTTACACCCGTGCAAGGGTACCAACCCAAGGCGGTCCACCCCAATCATGCTCACCACAAATATTGTGGCTACCACCAATATAGTGGCCACACCACCGAGGATTGCTTCGTTCTCCGCAATGTCATTCAAGATCTCATAGATAAGAAAGAATTTGTAGTGGCTAATGACGAGCATGTCAATGTAATAGAGATAGGAGAACTCGAGGGGACCACCCATTCAATCCCAATTGTGAATGGGGGCCCCAATATTATGAATAAACTTGACAATTCTTGTTATGTAGTGACTTACGATGAGGTAATGAGGGAAGTACTAGAGAATAGGAAAAAGAAGCAAGATGGGAACGTCAACATGCTAACTCGATCCTGTCGAGTCATAGCAAGCAACCCTTCCACTGCCGTACCGAGCTCCTCTTCTCAAAGGCCACAAGCTCGCGACACTCCCGAAGACCCTCTACTTGTCCAACTCAAAAAAACTCAAGCCAACATTTCTATTTGGGACCTCATTGCATCCTCAGAGAAACACCGAGATCTTGTCATCCGCAATCTCGATGATACATCAGTTTCTCCCGATACTACTCCCGAGGACCTCACGGCAATGATCGGTCACATTCATTTTGGCAACGTCATCACCTTTGCCGATATGGACCTTCCACCATTTGGTTCCGATCACAACGAGGATATTTACCTCAAAGTACGAGCAAGGGGGAGGCCCATCTAAATAGTCTTAATGGACGGTGGTTCCCCACTCAATCTCATGCCTGGCAGAATCATGGGCATACTGGGGCTTAAGGATTCCGATTTGAAGCCTTCTACTCAACTAATCCGAGGTTATGACAGCACCGCCCGTACAGTCATGGGCATGATCGAAATAGACATCGAGTTTGGAAGCATGGTCATGTCCGTTCCATTCCAAGTGCTTGATATCCCGGCCTCGTTCAACTTACTTTTGGGTCGACCATGGATTCACAGTGCTAATGCCGTACCATCAACTCTCCACCAATGTGTCAAGATCCGAAATGGTGATGAAATAGTGACCGTCATGGCTGAAAACGTCTCTATCCACAGAAAAGGTGAGCCCGTCCACCAAGTTCAGTATGGTTTACCAGACTCCACTCTCTCCGGCGTCTCAATCAACGCCATTGACAAAGAAGGGGGAAACGGATCATGGACCCCCAGCAACCACAAAGTCCTCCGCATGATGAGGAATATGGACTACTTCCCTGGTCTAGGCCTAGGGAAATATCAACAAGGAATCCTACATCCTGTGCGAGTCCCATTCGTCAAGAACACATTCGGTTTGGGGTACGAGCCTTCCAAAGAAAACTTGAAACAAGAGCAAGCGATCAAGAACGAAAAGGGCCGAGCTCGTAAAGAAGGCCGTCGTTATGAAATCCCTAATCTAAGGCCTTACCGCAAGACATTGAATGGTTATTTTGTCCGCCAAGGGGAAGACGTTCCATACATGATTTTTCCCGAGCCGTGGGTTAACAATAAGGGTGTCAAAAAGCCCGGCCTCGAAATCTTCTCCGATTGTGAGATCCAGAAATCCGAAAGGGAACCAACTCCCATGTCGCCCCGTGAATGGTGGGGAAGGAAGGTGACTATAGAGTCCGAGACAGAAATCATCGTGGGGGAAGAACTAACAGATTTAGCCTCCATGTTCGAAGAGCTTGCCATGATGAATGAATGCCAAGTCAACGCCATCCATGACACCGTCATCATGAACGAGACTATCAGTGAGATCCCGCCAAGCTCCGAGCCGATCAACAATTGGTATTCAACAAAAGGGCCCGTGGTATCCGAAGAATTCTTAGTCCAAGAAATGGGTTGCATACCCCGCACAGCAACAAAGGAAGAGCGGCTCACACTTACTTTCGAGTCCGAGAGTGTCTCTAATACCCTCACCCAAGAGGATTTGGAGGCCATAGCCGAGCGTGTGTTTCCTTTCTTTGCTAATGAAAAATTTGATATTTCTGAGTACCCTGAGATTGCAAACATCATAAATGATGAATTAACTAATAATGAACTTAACGAACAAGTTAATAACGATTCAAATTATGATGAAATAGACCACGAAAACACAACATACTTAAATGAACTTGCTCAACAAGTCCGTAGTCGTGGTGAGAATGGTCCAAAGGCTGACGAAGAATTGCATGTTGTTAATCTGGGTACCGAAGAAGAGCCAAAAGAAACTAAGATTGGAAGCTTCTTCAAGGGGACGACAGAGACAGATTGACTGCACTACTACGGGAGTTCGTGGATGTGTTCGCATGGTCATACAAAGACATGCCGGGTTTGGACAGAAAGGTAGCAGAGCACAGGATTCCGATCAGAGAAGATGCCAGGCCAGTAAAGCAGAAGCTCAGAAAGATCAAGCCAGAATGGTCTCTGCAGGTCAAAGAAGAAATTGAGAAGCTCCTCAGTGTGGGTTTCATCAAGGTTATCGAGTATCCGACATGGTTAGCCAACATTGTGATAGTCAGGAAGGCAAACGGCAAGGTTCGAGTTTGTGTAGACTTCCGTGATTTAAACAAAGCTTCCCCAAAGGATGATTTTCCACTCCCTAATATCGACATGCTGGTCGACTCCACTGCTGCCTACGAGGTTCACTCATTCGTGGATGGGTTTGCTGGGTACAATCAGATTCTCATGGCCGAGGAAGATCAACATAAGACAACTTTCACAACACCGTGGGGTACCTTTTGCTACACAGTCATGCCATTTGGGTTAAGAAACGCTGGGGCTTCCTACCAAAGAGCCGTGACAGACTTGTTCCACGATATGATTCACAAAGAAATCGAGGTCTATGTGGACGACATGATCATTCACTCCAAAGGGACCGATGGTCAACATTTAATCGATCTCCGCAAGTTCTTCGAAAGGCTTCGTCAACACAAGATGAGGCTCAACCCTGTAAAGTGCACGTTCGGGGTTATCCGAGGCAAAGTTCTGGGTTATATGGTCACTGAAAGGGGAATTGAAGTAGACCCCTCCAAAATCAAGGCAATCATTGACATGCCTCCTCCAAGGACACAGAAAGAGATCAAAGGTTTCATGGGTAGACTACAGTACATCAGTCGGTTTGTGCACCAACTCACTTCCATGTGCGAGCCAATCTTCAAGCTACTCAAGAAGAATGTGGCTCTAGAATGGACCGACGCGTGCCAAGAAGCCTTCGACCAAGTGAAGCATTACTTGACGTGCCCTCCTGTTCTAGTTCCGCCGCACAAGGAGAAACCTCTGTTGCTCTATCTCACTGTCAATGATGAAGCCCTAGGGGCTATGTTAGCACAAGAGCAACGAGAGTCCACAAAGGAGAACGCCATTTATTTTGTCAGTCGCCGATTCTAAGGAGGCGAAAAGAACTACTCTATCTTAGAGAAGTCATGTGCAGCATTGGTTTGGGTCACTCAAAAGCTCAAACACTATATGGAAGCTTTTCCGATCAAGCTAGTAGCAAAGGTGGACCCGCTCCGCTACATCTTCGAGAAACCTTTCATGTCAACAAGAATAGCCAAATGGTACTTCATGCTCGCCGGCTACGATATCACTTACGTCACACTAAAATCCGTCAGGGGGAAAGTGTTCAGTGACCAGCTTGCCGAATTCCCGTGTGACGAAGTGAAGGGGGAAGACGTACATTCCCCGACGAGCATTTAATTTGTACTGCAACCGAGGAAAATAAGTGGCAACTTTTTTTCGATGGCGCCGCCAATAAACACGGTTTTGGTATAGGGGTATTGCTTGTCGATCCAAAAGACATCTACACTCCCATTTCCATTCGCCTGGAATTCGAAGCTACCAACAACATTGCCGAGTACGAAGCATGTATAGCGGGGCTCGAAGCAGCTCTCGACAGAAACATCACAGAACTAGAAGTATTCGGCGACTCTTTGCTCATTAGCAATCAGCAATCGGGAAAGTGGCGAACCCAAGACCCGACTCTCCAACAGTATGGTCAGCACCTTGAAGAACTGGTTGAACAATTCCAAGAGATCACTTTCAACTACCTGCCAAGGGATAAGAATCGCTTCGCCGATGCACTGGCCACTATAGCTTCATAAGTCGAAATGCCCAAAGGGAAAATGGTGAAGCCCTTCAAAATTGCTCGAAGGAACAGTCCGGCATATTGCATGAGTATCGAGATCAACGAGATGCAAACAAACTCTCCGTGGTATTCGGATATCATGAACTTCCTCAAAGAAGGCACTTATCCCGAGAATAGCAATAAGAAGTCTCAAGCAGCTCTGCAAAGGATAGCCTCTCGGTACGTACTGATTGGGGACCGAGTCTATAAAAGGCACCACGACGGGATCAATCTCTTATGCGCCAATGAGGCCGAAGCTCAAGAGATAATGTGTGAAGTGAACGAAGGAGAATGTGGACCCCACATGAATGGGTTTATGCTAGTCAAGAAGATACTTCGCATTGGTTACTATTGAAGCACTATGGAACGAGACTGTATCGAGAAAGTCAAAAGGTGTGCCAAGTGCCAATTCCTCGCTAATCTGCAACATGCTCCACCCTCACAACTTTACAACATGGTCACACCTTGGCCTTTCTCTTGTTGGGGGTTAGACATCATCGGTAAAGTTCATCCTGCCGGGAGCAATGGGCAGTCATTCGTCCTAATGGCAGTCGACTACTTCACAAAGTGGGTCGAAGCACAAGCCTATCGGACCCTCAACGCCAAGAAAGTGGCCGAATTTGTAAATATTAATATCATGTGCCGATACGGTGTGCCTCATGAAATCATTTTCGACAACGGCTCTCACTTTGAGAAGGAAATGGATGCACTTTTGGTAGAATACAAGATCACCAAGCACAAGTTATCTCCTTACCGTCCTCAAGCAAATGGCGCGGTCGAAGCAGCAAATAAAACCATCGAGACCATCGTCAAGAAAATGGCCTCAACAGGAAGGGATTGGCCCGAGAAGCTACCATTAGCATTGTGGGGCTACCGCACATCAATACGGTCCGCGACAGGAGAAACTCCTTATGCATTAGTCCATGGTTCTGAAGCCGTACTCCCTATCGAACTTGAAGTCCCATCTCTACGGGTCCTCCTCGAGAATCAAGTCAACGAGGTCAACTGGATGCAAAGTCGATACGAACAGCTAGCCTTGCTCGACGAGAAAAGGTTAAGAGCACTCGAACGCACGAGGGCATATCAGCAAAGGATGGCAAGAGCTTTCAACAAAAAAGTGAAGCCTCGGAACATCAATGTGGGAGATTTGGTCTTAAGACAACATCCTCCTAATGCCATGAATCCCCTGGGGAAATGGGGACCCCAATGGATCGGTCCATACGTGGTCAAAAAGATACTAAGCGGTGGTGCAGTCCGGCTCGTGGATTTAGATGGTGACCAGCTGCCAAAGGAGGTCAACCTCGACAAGCTCAAGAGGTTCTACGCTTAATAAATAAAGACCACTAAAAAAAAAAAAAAAAAAAAAAAAAAATCGCTCGCTAGGTTGAAAGCCCGCAAGGGCGGCCTAGGCAAAAATTAGAGCACGTGCAAAAAAGAAGCCCGCTAGATTGAAAACCCGAAAGGGCGGTCTAGGCAAAAAACAGGGTGCACACAAAAAAAATAAAAATGGTCTTTGTTTGTTTGAACTACGAAGACCTGAGCCTCCCAACTGGAAGAACGTAGGCAACCTTCGGGTGCGGTCTAAAACATATCAAAAATACCCAATTCACTTCAAATAACAAAATGCAATTTTTATTCATTCAATGAATTATTCAAGCCATTACAACGGATTTATTGAGCAACAAAAGACATCAAAATATTAAATCCTAAAACAAAGTGGTCTAATTGCAATCTCTTAGGGTACTAAGAAAAATCCAATTTTCTCTTAGCTTTCAAAGGACCACCCGATCGTCTCTCAATCCTTTTCTTCTTGGGTAACAAAGGAGCACTAATACGCACCGAAACCTTCTGTGTTGCAACCCGTCTCCTAGCATAAAAGTCATCCAAAGGAGAACCGAAAGGGTCAGCAAGAATGTTACTCGAATCAGCAGCAGCCTCCCTATATCTCAAAGTGCTGCTAGGCTCAAAACCCTTTCCCAACAACTCGGCACGAAGCACATCAACCCAAGTGATGCCACGGTAAAGGGTGCCAAATAAATAATCCAAGTAGCTCTCGGGAAGGAAGACACTCCCCCGATGTAGAGGAGCAAAAGCCCAACGGTTGCGGTCATCTCCCAAAGCCGACTGAAGCTCACTCGAGAAGTCAGGACCCATGTAAGCAACTGGACGAAGCATTCCCTCCCTCGGAAAATGAATTGTCTGTTGGCGACCGAACTGCCGCAGAACCCGCTCTGGCTGGTAAAATGAAGAATCTCTCAAACCGGGTACAACCACGTGCTGAAAACCAAGAGTCCATTCCACAAAAGGACGAAGACCCCAAGAAGGAGGACACCACTCAATATCAACGGTCACCCGAGAGGCAAAGAATTTCTTCAACCATCTTCAGATAAATCCCGAATCAACAACTTCCTCCTATGAACAGCAAAAGGAGACAAATCACCATCCGGAGAATAAATCCTGAAGTGTTCTCGGAGCCATATGGTCAAGAGCAAAGGGCTTCCCCGACCAGGAACATTTTTCTGGTCGCGGTCAACTGTGCCCGCACCCCACAATTCAAAAAGTCAAGTGTGACTCCAAGTGGCACGAGACTTCAAAGCAATATTCATCAAACGGATTCACTAACGGATTCGTCAACAAGGGTTCACCAACGGACTCATCCAAGGGATTCACTAACGGATTCATCAAACGGATTCACTAACGGATTCGTCAACAAGGGTTCACCAACGGACTCATCCAAGGGATTCACTAACGGATTCATCAAACGGATTCACTAACGGATTCGTCAACAATGGTTCACCAACGGACTCATCCAAGGGATTCACTAACGGATTCATCAAACGGATTCACTAACGGATTCGTCAACAAGGGTTCACCAACGGACTCATCCAAGGGATTCACTAACGGATTCATCAAACGGATTCACTAACAGATTCGTCAACAAGGGTTCACCAACGGACTCATCCAAGGGATTCACTAACGGATTCATCAAACGGATTCACTAACAGATTCGTCAACAAGGGTTCACCAACGGACTCATCCAAGGGATTCACTAACGGATTCATCAAACGGATTCACTAACGGATTCGTCAACAAGGGTTCACCAACGGACTCATCCAAGGGATTCACTAACGGATTCATCAAACGGATTCACTAACGGATTCGTCAACAAGGGTTCACCAACGGACTCATCCAAGGGATTCACTAACGGATTCATCAAACGGATTCACTAACGGATTCGTCAACAAGGGTTCACCAACGGACTCATCCAAGGGATTCACTAACGGATTCATCAAACGGATTCACTAACGGATTCGTCAACAAGGGTTCACCAACGGACTCATCCAAGGGATTCACTAACGGATTCATCAAACGGATTCACTAACGGATTCGTCAACAAGGGTTCACCAACGGAATCATCCAAGGGATTCACTAACGGATTCATCAAACGGATTCACTAACGGATTCGTCAACAAGGGTTCACCAACGGACTCATCCAAGGGATTCACTAACGGATTCATCAAACGGATTCACCAACGGATTCGTCAACAAGGGTTCACCAACGGACTCATCCAAGGGATTCACTAACGGATTCATCAAACGGATTCACCAACGGATTCGTCAACAAGGGTTCACCAACGGACTCATCCAAGGGATTCACTAACGGATTCATCAAACGGATTCACCAACGGATTCGTCAACAAGGGTTCACCAACGGACTCATCCAAGGGATTCACTAACGGATTCATCAAACGGATTCACCAACGGATTCGTCAACAAGGGTTCACCAACGGACTCATCCAAGGGATTCACTAACGGATTCATCAAACGGATTCACTAACGGATTCGTCAACAAGGGTTCACCAACGGACTCATCCAAGGGATTTACTAACGGATTCATCAAACGGATTCACTAACGGATTCGTCAACAAGGGTTCACCAACGGACTCATCCAAGGGATTCACTAACGGATTCATCAAACGGATTCACTAACGGATTCGTCAACAAGGGTTCACCAACGGACTCATCCAAGGGATTCACTAACGGATTCATCAAACGGATTCACTAACGGATTCGTCAATAAGGGTTCACCAACGGACTCATCCAAGGGATTCACTAACGGATTCATCAAACGGATTCACCAACGGATTCGTCAATAAGGGTTCACCAACGGACTCATCCAAGGGATTCACTAACGGATTCATCAAACGGATTCACCAACGGATTCGTCAACAAGGGTTCACCAACGGACTCATCCAAGGGATTCACTAACGGATTCATCAAACGGATTCACTAACGGATTCGTCCACAAGGGTTCACCAACGGACTCATCCAAGGGATTCACTAACGGATTCATCAAACGGATTCACTAACGGATTCGTCGAGAAGGGTTCACCAACGGACTCATCCAAGGGATTCACTAACGGATCCATCAAACGGATTCACCAACGGATTCGTCAACAAGGGTTCACCAACGAACTCATCCAAGGGATTCACTAACAGATTCATCAAACGGATTCACTAACGGATTCGTCAACAAGGGTTCACCAACGGACTCATCCAAGGGATTCACTAACGGATTTATCAAACGGATTCACCAACGGATTCGTCAACAAGGGTTCACCAACGGACTCATCCAAGGGATTCACTAACGGATTTATCAAACGGATTCACTAACGGATTCATCAACAAGGGTTCACTAACGTACTCATTCAAGGGATTCACTAACGGATTCATCAAACCGGTTCACTAACGGCCTCATTCAAAATATTCAGCCGGCAGGTTCACCTAACGGATTATGCCACCCCCTCTATCAACAAAAGCCGCTCACACAGGGAGCGCACCACTATCTCTCGCAATTTCGAATTCCTGCTTTCATCGAGTCTTTGCTTTTTCTTGGTGATGTCCTCGGCGGGTGATTTTAACTTTCATCGACGCGTTTTGCTTTGCAATCCACGTCGCCGAGGGGCTCTGTAGACACCCCGCCTTGGACCGCTAACCCCGATTGCACATTTGATCTTGTGTTCCTCCCTATTTTAAGTGTTTCTCGTTAGTTTCTGTCACTTCCGTTAAGTTCCTGACTGACTTCGCTAAGTCCAGGGATTAAACTGAATGACAGGGCTGACTTTCTAGTCCATTCTGTCAAAATTGCCTTCTCTGAGTCGCGCGCCTCCGACAGGAGGAGCCAGGCGCGCGCGCCTCCCGCCCCCAAAGCAGGAAGCGCGCGCCTCTGGGCGTCAGTTACAGATTTCTGGCCAGGATTCCCTCCCTTGCTCAATTTACAGGATTTTGCCCGGGAAGGATTTCTTGGTGACTGAGTTTTGGCACCAAAAATACCCCTCTTTCACCTATAAAAACCTCTCTTTACCTCCATTTTCAAGGATCGAAAACTTAGACCGAAGATTGAACTTACAAAAACTATACGAAAATCACTTTCTAAAGGTTCTCCAAGGATCTCATCAAGCAATATTTGAAGTTCTTCAAATTGTAGGTAAAAGTCCATCTTTTCCTTTCTTTTCTACTTCATCTCCTCCCTCTCTTTTACTCTAATCAAATGTGCAATCACCCAAATCATTTTGGGACATGACTATAATGATCACCTCATCTCATTGAGGTTGGTTGAGGAGTTATCTCCTACATTCCAAATCCTATTTTAAACCTCCCCCTTTTTATGACTTAAAGAAGAAGAAGAAGAACATTTTCATTCATGTAGATTTTGATCAAGCAAGACCAACTTAAGTTGGGCGAGATGGGTGTTTCGGTACTTCCCATCTCGTAATCTAACCCCCGAACCTCAAAACAAAGAATCTCTGTTTTCGTAATCAAACTTAGGCTACAATCAATAGGTTTTTCTTATGTTCCTCAAAACATAGGTGGCGACTCTAAAACAAGTTAGACATCCTAGGATAATTCACCGCTCGAGCCTAAAGCCGTGGTTCCCCCGGGGTATCTACACAACCCTTCCACTTCCGCACCGAGCTCCTCTTCTCAAAGGCCGCAAGCTCGCGACACTCCCGAAGACCCTCTACTTGTCCAACTCAAGAAAACTCAAGCCAACATCTCTATTTGGGACTTCAAAGAAACACCGAGATCTTGTCATCCGCAATCTCGATGATACATTAGTTTCTACCGATACTACTCCCGAGGACCTCACGGCAATGATCGGTCACATTCATTTTGGCAACGTCATCACCTTTGCCGATATGGACCTTCCACCCTTTGGTTCCGATCACAACGAGGCTATTTACCTCAAGGTACGAGCAAGGGGGAGGCCCATCTCAAGAGTCTTAGTGGACGGTGGTTCCGCACTCAATCTCATGCCTGGCAGAATCATGGGCATACTGGGGCTTAAGGATTCCGATTTGAAGCCTTCTACTCAAATAATCCGAGGTTATGACAGCACCGCCCGTACAGTCATGGGCATGATTGAAATAGACATTGAGTTTGGGAGCATGATCATGTCCGTTCCATTCCAAGTGCTTGACATCCCGGCCTCGTTCAACTTACTTTTGGGTTGACCATGGATTCATAGTGCTAATACCGTACCGTCAACTCTCCACCAATGTGTCAAGATCCGAAATGGTGATGAAATAGTGACCGTCATGGCTGAAAACATCACTATCCACAGAAAAGGTGAGCCCGTCCACCAAGTTCAGCATGGTTTGTCACGACCCGAAATCTAGGCTCTATTTTATTCGTAATAATTAGTTATTATTTATTTATTTGCTTATTTATTTATTTAAATTATTATTTATATAAATATTTATGTGTTATAATAATTATGCCTAGCATTTTATTCGAGTTTTGGGCTAGTGTAGAAGTGTTGAGTCTTAATTGTTAGTCGGGAGTGTAAGTAATTGTGCTAGTTAGTGGGGGAGGGGGGCTAGGTGTAACATTTCAATCTTCATCTTCTCCCTACTCACCTCCCTCACCCTACTCTTTCACCCTCACACTCCACCTCCATCTCTCTCTCCCAGCTCTCTCTCCTCCCTTAGAAGAAAAAGGGGTAAGTTTCATCTTCTTCCTTCTCTCTTCATTTCCTTCATCTTCTTCTAGTTATTTCTCATTTCTTAAAACGTGAAATGTGTTTAGATCGTCGTTAGGATCGCGTAGAATAAAAAAAAATTGAATTCCGTCAACTTTGAGAAAATTCAAGTAAGTTACTTTCCCCCCATTTTGATGCTAAAATGTTCATATCATGTTTAGATAATGTTTGATGTGTTATATTTGAAGTTTGGTTGGGTTTTGAATTTATTTTGAATTTATTTGAGTTCTTGGGTAAAAATGGTGAAATCTTGAATGTGGGAATTTGGTCTTGGTCTTGATTGATAAAGGGTGTTGTTAAGGTCCCCTTTTGGGTTAAATGATGTTTGGGTACCTTAGAAATCTTGTTGGGAGTGTTGATTTTGAGTGTTTATGGATTTGGTATGAAATGGTAAGGCATTTTGATGAACCCAGCTGGGAATTCCTCCCAGTCCGTAGACCAGGCACCAGCCTGCCTTGACCCAGGCGCCCGCCTACCCTCCTTTTTCCAGCGGCCAGACCTTCTGTTAATTCAAGCGCCCGCCTGCCTATGCCCAGGCGCCCGCCCGCCCGCCTGTTTGGGATTTTGTCCTTTTGCTTGGTTTAGGACTTAAGGCTTAACTAGTTTAGGTTTATTTCTTCTAATTAACTTAAGATAACACCGTCGAACACTTTATTGATTGGATTTGATTCTTTTGTGAATAAAAATGAAATGGAATTTAATTAAGTATCATTTTGGGAATGTGGTTCATCTTTGATGTGCGGTTTGTATTGGTTTACCTTTGTGGTGATTTAATTGGATTGGTTCCCTACTTTGGAACCTTAAGTTGTTTGTTCATGCTAAATTATTATTACTTAGCATTTAATTGGAAGCCCAGCTGGCATATTTGTTGCATCGGGCGATGGGAAAGATTATAATGGCAAAGCCAAGTCCATTATAATGTTGACCATTGTTTTGCCCCCTTCTTTACCCCTTTTCCAGATTGGCCTTGGAAAGGATAAGTTAGCTTCCTTTGGGAATGTATCTAGCTACCGGGCATGACTTTTTATTGTTATTGGTTCCGGTACCGGGGGTTTTCTCTTCAGCTCTCATGCTATTATGAAGATGTTGATTGGTTGATTATTGAAGCTGCGCAGCGATCCTTTATTTGGATGTACCGGTTTGGAAAACCTTGGCTATATCCTTTGTTATGTGTTTATTTCCGCTGCTATCTGTTATGTGATAAATGCTATGTGTTACGTGATATTTATTATTGCTTATCGCTTCGTGCATCATAGTATGTCATGTAGTTGCATTAGTAACTTATTGAGATTTATCTCACCCCCTTTTCTTTTATCTTTGTTCTTCCTTAACCCCCCCCCCCAGGTGCTAAGGATTAGTCTCGCTAATCACGAGAAAGAGGACGTCGAGTGTGGATATATTCTTTTGGGGAGGTTGTTATAGGTTGGTTTGCATTATATAAATGTGTAACCTTTTGGGATATTTGTACCAAACAATGACGCCATTAAGAATTGTATATTTGTATTTTGTTGGGCATAAACTTGTGGAAGTTTATGATAGTTGTAATTGGTTTTTATCAAACTTGGTTTTGTAAAACTTTGGATCATCACCTTTTGGTATCAAATGGAATTTTTAACTTCGGTATTTCACAGTTTTGGTTCTAGAGTCGACGTCCAGATCGCGGTCTCGGGCCCGCGGGGTCCGGGGTCGCGACAGTTGGTATCAGAGCTATGGAATTAGCTCTAAGTATAAGTCTAGGTGGATTAGTATGACCTAGGTGGGTAGTAGTGTGCGGAGTGATTAACGGTTGATGTTTTATGCAGGTACTTGTTTACGATGGTTCGTAGAAGGAGTGGTGAAAGTAGTTCCGGTAATGCAAATCAGAATGATACAAGGGAAGAAGCACGTGCCATGTTTCAAGGCATGTTCGAGGCGGCCATGAAGGCCATACATGATCAAGGTCCGAGGGTAGAGCAAGCACCACCCCGTTATGGTTTGGAGCAATTCTTGAAACTGAAACCGGTTGAATTCAATGGGGAACCCGATGTTCGGAAAGCTGAGTTGTGGATTGAGTCGATGGAGAAGATTTATGATGTGTTTGGGTGCACGGATGAGGACAAGGTCCGGTTCGCGGCTTACAAGCTTGTGGGAGCCGCCGAGCATTGGTGGAAGGGTGTTAAAGCTAGTTGGGATGATACTCACACGGTGTATGCGTGGGAGTTGTTTGTGCGCAAATTCAAGGAGCATTTCATTCCGGTTGTTGATCATAACCGAAAGGAGATCGAGCTACTCAACCTGGAGCAAGGTGTGTTGTCTATAGCACAATACTCGGCTAAGTTCATAGAATTAGCCCGGTATTGCGACTATTTGGTGAGGACCGAGGAACAAAAGGCTATGAGATTCATTCGGGGATTGAAGACCTCCATCCGTACTCAACTTATTGCTCAACGGATTGTGACTTTCCAAGATGCGGTAGACCGAGCCTACTTGATAGGGCAAGATATAGGGGAGCACAAAAGGAAAACCGAGGTGATGGGTACGGGTAAGCCGGGAAGCCATGCTAAATCGCAACCTCAACACCGTTCCGACAATCGAGGTAACCCGGGAGCATCATCTCAGTTTAAGGGGCAAACCACACCGAGGAATCCGGGTACTACTCCGGGGATTCAGATTAGGAAGCCTTGTACCTTTTGTCAGAAGGTAGGCCATTCGGAGGATAGGTGTTGGAAAAAGCAAGGCAAGTGCACCAATTGTGGCGAGATGGGGCACTTTGCGAGGGAGTGCACGAGGTACCGAGGTCAGTCATCCGGGTCAGGGGTTGGTACTAATCAGGGTCAGAAAAGGGATGCCGCTGGGAAGCCCAAAGTTCAAGGAAAGATATATGCCATGAATCAACAACAAGCGACCGATGATCCTTCGGTTATTGGAGGTATTGTTTCTGTGTCTAATGTGAGCGCACGAGCGTTAGTAGATCCAGGATCATCTCATTCATACATTTCTGTGCAATTTGCTTCCATGTTAAATGCTGCATTCGAGTCTTTACCGTACGTGCTAGAGGTGTCGACCCCTATAAGAGAATGCTTGATTTCTGATCGAGTCTTTCATGCTTGTGATGTGGTTATTTGTGGTCGAGTCCTTTGTGCGGATTTGGTAGTTCTTCCTATCCAAGACTTTGATGTCATTTTGGGTATGGATTGGTTGAGCAAGTTTCATGCTTCCGTTGATTGCCGTAAGAAAACTGTTACTTTTTCTATTCCCGATGTGCCTAAATTTGTGTTTGAGGCTAGTCCTCTGAGTAGAAAGGTTCGCTTAATTTCTTATTTGAAAGCGAGAAAATTATTGTATAGTGGTTGTGAGGGGTATTTGGCTAGTGTTCTTGATACTAGGAAAGAATCCCCTAGTTTTGATAGTGTTCGGGTAGTTCGGGAATTTCCCGATGTTTTCTCTACCGAGTATGATATGCCTCCCGATCGTGAGATTGAATTTTGTATAGACCTTTTGCCGAGTACGGCTCCAATTTCGAAAGCACCTTATAGGTTAGCTCCCGCAGAGTTGGAAGAATTAAAGGTTCAGTTGCAAGAGTTGCTTGATCGAGGGTTTATCCACCCTAGTGTTTCCCCGTGGGGAGCACCGGTTTTATTTGTGCGGAAGAAAGATGGTTCGTTGAGATTGTGTATCGATTACAGAAAGTTGAATCAGGTTACGGTGAAGAATAAGTATCCTCTACCCCACATCGATGATTTATTTGATCAGCTTCAAGGGTCCGTGGTTTTCTCTAAACTTGATTTGAGGAGTGGGTACCATCAGTTGAAGGTTCGATCGGAGGATATTCCGAAGACTGCTTTTCGCACTCGTATGGTCATTATGAGTTCTTGGTTATGCCGTTTGGGTTGACGAACGCGCCAGCCGTATTTATGGATTTGATGAACCGAGTTTTCCATCCGTATCTTGATTCGTTCGTGGTAGTCTTCATCGACGACATTCTTGTTTATTCAAAATCTTGAGAGGAGCATGAACAGCACTTGAGGACATTTTTATCCGTTCTTGCGAGGGAGAAATTATTTGCGAAGTTTAGTAAATGCGAATTTTGGCTCGAGAAGGTGTCATTTCTGGGTCATGTGATTTCTAAAGACGGAATTTCCGTGGATCCTTCAAAGATAGAGGCTATAGTGGATTGGAAGAGACCCGAATCACTGACAGAAATTAGAAACTTTCTTGGTTTAGCCGGGTATTACAGAAGATTTATTGAAGGGTTTTCGAGGATCGCTACTCCGATGACTCAGTTGACCCGGAAGAATGTTCCGTTTGTGTGGACCGAGAAATGTGACAAGAGTTTCGAGGAATTGAAGAAGAGGTTGACTACCGCACCGATCTTGACTTTGCCTAATGGGAGCGATGGCCTAGTGATTTACAGTGATGCTTCGAAAGAGGGTTTGGGTTGTGTGTTGATGCAGAATGGGAAAGTAATTGCGTATGCTTCGAGGAAGTTGACCCCTAGTGAGCAGAATTACCCGACTCATGATATGGAGTTGGCGGCGATAGTCTTTGCGTTGCACAAATGGAAGCACTACCTATATGGAGCGAAGTTTGAGATTTTTACGGATCACAAGAGTTTGAAGTACCTCTTCTCTCAGAAGGAATTGAACAACCGACAGCGCCGATGGATGGAATTATTGAAGGATTATGATTGTACGATTTCTTATCATCCGGGGAAGGCGAATGTGGTAGCCGATGCGATTAGTAGAAAATCTTATGTGGCTTCGATGATGGTCCGGGAGTGGAAAATGCTTGAGGATGTGCGAGATTGGTCTCCTCGTGAATCGAGACATGGGGCTATTTTTGCGAATATTAGGGTATCTCCGACCCTAATTCAGAGGATAAAGGAAGCTCAGAAAGAAGATCCCGAGTTGGTGAAGATAATGGGTAAATTGAAGGAAAAGAACTTCGAGGATTTTTCTCTTAGCTCGAGTGGAGTGTTGACTTTCCGTGGTCGTTTGTGTGTTCCGGATGTTGATGGAATTAAACAGAGAGTTCTTGATGAGGGTCACAAATCGAGGTATACTATTCATCCGGGTAGTACGAAGATGTATCAGGATCTGAAGCAACAATTTTGGTGGATTAATATGAAAAGGGAAATAGCGGAGTATGTTTCGAAGTGTCTAACTTGTCAGTAGGTCAAAGCCGAGCATCAGAGACCCGCGGGACTACTTCAGCCGTTAGAGATTCCCGAGTGGAAATGGGAGCATGTGACTATGGATTTCGTTACGGGACTACCTCGTACCCATAGGAAGTATGACAGTGTTTGGGTAATAGTGGATAGATTGACCAAGAGTGCCCATTTCTTGCCCATTGACATCAGATATTCGATGGAGAAGCTTGCGACCCTTTATATCGATGAGATCGTTAGATTGCATGGGGTTCCGGTTAGCATTGTGTCAGATCGAGACCCGAGGTTTACTTCTAGATTCTGGAAGGCGTTTCAGGAAGCTTTGGGTACAGATTTACGATTCAGTACAGCTTTTCATCCCCAGACCGACGGTCAATCCGAGAGGACTATTCAGATTTTGGAGGATATGTTGCGAGCTTGTTCGATAGAATTTTCTGATTCTTGGGATTCGCATTTACCGTTAGTGGAATTCTCTTACAACAATAGTTATCAGGCTAGCATCGAGATGGCACCGTATGAGGCTTTGTATGGAAGAAAGTGTAGATCGCCTATTTGTTGGGATGAGGTCGGTGAAGCGAGGATCGTGGGTATCGATTTGCTTCGGGATTCGGTTGAGAAAGTTAAAGTTATCCGGGATAGATTGAAGACAGCCCAGAGTCGACATAAGAGCTACGCAGACAACCGAAGGCGAGATCTTAGTTTTCAGATTGGTGATTTGGTATTCTTGAAAGTGTCTCCGAAGGTGGGTATTCGTAGGTTTGGGAAGAAAGGCAAGTTGGCTCCGAGGTTTATTGGCCCGTTTGAGATTTTGGGAAAGGTTGGACTTCTAGCGTATCGTCTCGCGTTACCGTCATCTTTAGACCGGTTACATAATGTATTTCACATTTCTATGCTTCGAAAGTACGTTCATGACCCATCGCACGTGTTACCGAGGGTACCGGAAGATATTGAGCCTGATATGACTTATGAGGAACGACCGGTTCGGATCCTAGATTCTAAAGTTCAAGAGTTGAGGAACAAAAGTATTTCTTTGGTTCGAGTTCTTTGGAGGAATCATAATATCGAGGAGTCGACGTGGGAGCTCCGAGATGAAATCGAGAGGAAATTTCCGTGGCTTTTTGTTTAAGGTGAGTCTCTTTAAAATTCGGGTCGAATTTTCTTTAAGGGGGAGTGAATGTCACGACCCGAAATCTAGGCTCTATTTTATTCGTAATAATTAGTTATTATTTATTTATTTGCTTATTTATTTATTTAAATTATTATTTATATAAATATTTATGTGTTATAATAATTATGCCTAGCATTTTATTCGAGTTTTGGGCTAGTGTAGAAGTGTTGAGTCTTAATTGTTAGTCGGGAGTGTAAGTAATTGTGCTAGTTAGTGGGGGAGGGGGGCTAGGTGTAACATTTCAATCTTCATCTTCTCCCTACTCACCTCCCTCACCCTACTCTTTCACCCTCACACTCCACCTCCATCTCTCTCTTCCAGCTCTCTCTCCTCCCTTAGAAGAAAAAGGGGTAAGTTTCATCTTCTTCCTTCTCTCTTCATTTCCTTCATCTTCTTCTAGTTATTTCTCATTTCTTAAAACGTGAAATGTGTTTAGATCGTCGTTAGGATCGCGTAGAATCAAAAAGAATTGAATTCCGTCAACTTTGAGAAAATTCAAGCAAGTTACTTTTCCCCCATTTTGATGCTAAAATGTTCATATCATGTTTAGATAATGTTTGATGTGTTATATTTGAAGTTTGGTTGGGTTTTGAATTTATTTTGAATTTATTTGAGTTCTTGGGTAAAAATGGTGAAATCTTGAATGTGGGAATTTGGTCTTGGTCTTGATTGATAAAGGGTGTTGTTAAGGTCCCCTTTTGGGTTAAATGATGTTTGGGTACCTTAGAAATCTTGTTGGGAGTGTTGATTTTGAGTGTTTATGGATTTGGTATGAAATGGTAAGGCATTTTGATGAACCCAGCTGGGAATTCCTCCCAGTCCGTACACCAGGCGCCCGCCTGCCTTGACCCAGGCGCCCGCCTACCCCCCTTTTTCCAGCGGCCAGACCTTCTGTTAATTCAAGCGCCCGCCTGCCTATGCCCAGGCGCCCGCCCGCCCGCCCGCCTGTTTGGGATTTTGTCCTTTTGCTTGGTTTAGGACTTAAGGCTTAACTAGTTTAGGTTTATTTCTTCTAATTAACTTAAGATAACACCGTCGAACACTTTATTGATTGGATTTGATTATTTTGTGAATAAAAATGAAATGGAATTTAATTAAGTATCATTTTGGGAATGTGGTTCATCTTTGATGTGCGGTTTGTATTGGTTTACCTTTGTGGTGATTTAATTGGATTGGTTCCCTACTTTGGAACCTTAAGTTGTTTGTTCATGCTAAATTATTATTACTTAGCATTTAATTGGAAGCCCAGCTGGCATATTTGTTGCATCGGGCGATGGGAAAGATTATAATGGCAAAGCCAAGTCCATTATAATGTTGACCATTGTTTTGCCCCCTTCTTTACCCCTTTTCCAGATTGGCCTTGGAAAGGATAAGTTAGCTTCTTTTGGGAATGTATCTAGCTACCGGGCATGACTTTTTATTGTTATTGGTTCCGGTACCGGGGGTTTTCTCTTCAGCTCTCATGCTATTATGAAGATGTTGATTGGTTGATTATTGAAGCTGCGCAGCGATCCTTTATTTGGATGTACCGGTTTGGAAAACCTTGGCTATATCCTTTGTTATGTGTTTATTTCCGCTGCTATCTGTTATGTGATAAATGCTATGTGTTACGTGATATTTATTATTGCTTATCGCTTCGTGCATCATAGTATGTCATGTAGTTGCATTAGTAACTTATTGAGATTTATCTCACCCCCTTTTCTTTTATCTTTGTTCTTCCTTAACCCCCCCCCCAGGTGCTAAGGATTAGTCTCGCTAATCACGAGAAAGAGGACGTCGAGTGTGGATATATTCTTTTGGGGAAGGTTGTTATAGGTTGGTTTGCATTATATAAATGTGTAACCTTTTGGGATATTTGTACCAAACAATGACGTCATTAAGAATTGTATATTTGTATTTTTTTGGGCATAAACTTGTGGAAGTTTATGATAGTTGTAATTGGTTTTTATCAAACTTGGTTTTGTAAAACTTTGGATCATCACCTTTTGGTATCAAATGGAATTTTTAACTTCGGTATTTCACAGTTTTGGTTCTAGAGTCGACGTTCAGATCGCGGTCTCGGGCCCGCGGGGTCCGGGGTCGCGACATGATTTACCAGACTCCACTCTCTCCGGCGTCTCAATCAACGCCATTGACAAAGAAGGGGGAAACGGATCATGGACTCCCAGCAACCACAAAGTCCTCCGCATGATGAGGAATATGGACTACTTCCCTGGTTTAGGCCTAGGGAGATATCTACAAGGAATCCTACATCCCGTGCAAGTCCCATTTGTCAAGAACACATTCGGTTTGGGGTACGAGCCTTCCAAAGAAGACTTGAAACAAGAGCAAGCAATCAAGAACGAAAGGTCCCGAGCTCGTAAAGAAGGCCGTCGTTATGAGGTTCCTAATCTAAGGCCTTACCGCAAGACGTTGAATGGTTATTTTGTCCGCCAAGGGGAAGACGTTCCATACATGATCTTTCCCGAGCCATGGGTTAACAATAAAGGTGTCAAAAAGCCCGGTCTCGAAATCTTCTCCGATTGTGAGATCCAGAAATCCGAAAGGGAACCAACTCCCATGTCGCCCCGTGAATGGTGGGGAAGGAAGGCGACTATAGAGTCCGAGACAGAAATCACCGTGGGGGAAGAACTGACAGATTTAGCCTCCATGTTCGAAGAGCTTGCCATGATGAATGAATGCCAAGTCAACGCCATCCATGACACCGTCATCATGAACGAGACTATCAGTGACATCCCGCCAAGTTCCGAGCCGATCAACAATTGGTATTCAACGAAAGGGCCCGTGGTATCCGAAGAATTCTTAATCCAGGAAATGGGTTGCATACCCCGTACCGCAACGAAGGAAGAGCGGCTCACACTTACTTTCGAGTCCGAGAGTGTCTCTAATACCCTCACCCAAGAGGATTTGGAGGCCATAGCCGAGCGTGTGTTTCCTTTCTTTGCTAATGAAAAATTTGATATTTCTGAGTACCCTGAGATTGCAAACATCATAAATGATGAATTAACTAATAATGAACTTAACGAACAAGTTAATAACGATTCAAATTATGATGAAATGGACCACGAAAACACAACATACTTAAATGAACTTGCTCAACAAGTCCGTAGTCGTAGTGAGAATGGTCCAAAGGCTGACGAAGAATTGCATGTTGTTAATCTGGGTACTGACGAAGAGCCAAGGGAAACTAAGATCGGAAGCTTCTTCAAGGGAGACGACAGAGACAGATTGACTGCACTACTACGGGAGTTCGTGGATGTGTTCGCATGGTCATACAAAGACATGCCGGGTTTGGACAGAAAGGTAGCGGAGCACAGGATTCCGATCAGAGAAGATGCCAAACCAGTAAAGCAGAAGCTCAGAAAGATCAAGCCAGAATGGTCTCTGCAAGTCAAAGAAGAGATTGAGAAGCTCCTCAGTGTGGGTTTCATCAAGGTTATCGAGTATCCGACATGGTTAGCCAACATCGTGACAGTCAGAAAGACAAACGGCAAGGTTCGAGTTTGCGTGGACTTCTGGGATTTGAACAAAGCTTCCCCAAAGGATGATTTTCCACTCCCCAACATCGACATGCTGGTCGACTCCACTGCTGCCTACGAGGTTCGCTCATTCGTGGATGGGTTCGCTGGGTACAATCAGATTCTCATGGTCGAAGAAGATCAACATAAGACAGCTTTCACAACACCGTGGGGTACCTTTTGCTACACAGTCATGCCATTTGGGTTAAGAAATGCTGGGGCTTCCTACCAAAGAGCCGTGACGGACTTGTTCCACGACATGATTCACAAATAAATCGAGGTCTATGTGGACGACATGATCATTCACTCCAAAGGGACCGATGGTCAGCATTTAATTGACCTCCGCAAGTTCTTCGAAAGGCTTCGTCAACACAAGATGAGGCTCAACCCTGCAAAGTGCACGTTCGGGGTTATCCGAGGCAAAGTCCTTGGTTACATGGTCACTGAAAGGGGAATTGAAGTAGACCTCTCCAAAATCAAGGCAATCATTGACATGCCTCCTCCAAAGACGCAGAAAGAGATCAAAGGTTTCATGGGCAGATTGCAGTACATCAGTCGGTTTGTGCACCAACTCACTTCCATGTGCGAGCCAATCTTCAAGTTACTCAAGAAGAATGTGGCTCTAGAATGGACCGATGCGTGCCAAGAAGCCTTCGACCAAGTGAAGCATTACTTGACATGCCGTCCTGTTCTAGTTCCGCCGCACAAGGAGAAGCCTCTTTTGCTCTATCTCACTGTCAATGATGAGGCCCTAGGGGCTATGTTAGCACAAGAGCAACGAGAGTCCACAAAGGAAAATGCCATCTATTTTGGCAGTCGCCGATTCCAAGGAGGCGAAAAGAACTACTCTGTCCTAGAAAAGTCATGTGCAGCATTGGTTTGGGTCACTCAAAAGCTCAAACACTACATGGAAACTTTTCCGATCAAGCTAGTAGCAAAGGTGGACCCGCTCCGCTACATCTTCTAGAAGCCTTTCATGTCAACAAGAAAAGCCAAATGGTACTTCATGCTCGCCGGCTACGATATCACTTACGTCACACTAAAATCCATCAGGGGGAAAGTGTTCAGTGACCAGCTTGCCGAATTCCCGTGTGACGAAGTGAAGGGGGAAGACGTACAGTTCCCCGACGAGCATTTAATTTGTACTGCAACCGAGGAAAATAAGTGGCAACTTTTTTTCGATGGCGCCGCCAATAAACACGGCTTTGGTATAGGAATATTGCTTGTTGATCCAAAAGACATCCACACTCCCATTGCCATCCGTCTGGAATTCGAAGCTACCAACAACATTGCCGAGTACGAAGCATGCATAGCAGGGCTCGAAGCAGCTCTCGAAAGAAACGTCATGGAACTAGAAGTATTCGGCGACTCTTTGCTCCTTATCAATCAGTAATCGGGTAAATGGCGAACCCAAGAGCCGACTCTCCAACAGTAAGGTCAGCACCTTGAAGAACTGGTTGAACAATTCCAAGAGATCACTTTCAACTACCTGCCAAGGGATAAAAATCGCTTCGCCGATGCACTGGCCACCATAGCTTCATTAGTCGAAATGCCCAAAGGGAAAATGGTGAAGCCTTTCAAAATTGCCCGAAGGAACAGTCTGGCATATTGCATGAGTATCGAGATCAACGAGGTTCAAACAAACTCTCCGTGGTATTCGGATATCATGAATTTCCTCAAAGATGGCGCTTATCCCGAGAATAGCAATAAGAAGTCTCAAGCAGCTCTGCAAAGGCTAGCCTCTCGGTACGTACTGATTGGGGACCGAGTCTATAAAAGGCACCACGATGGAATCAATCTCTTATGCGCCAATGAGGCCGAAGCTCAAGAGATAATGTGTGAAGTGCACGAAGGAGAGTGTGGACCCCACATGAATGGGTTTATGCTAGTCAGGACGATACTCCGTATTGGTTACTATTGGAGCACTATGGAACGAGACTGTATCGAGAAAGTCAAAAGGTGTGCTAAGTGCCAATTCCATGCTAATTTACAACATGCTCCACCCTCGCAACTTTACAACATGGTCACACCTTGGCCTTTCTCTTGTTGGGGGATAGACATCATCGGTAAAGTTCATCCTGCCGGGAGCAATGGGCAGTCGTTCGTCCTAGTGGCAGTCGACTACTTCACAAAGTGGGTCGAAGCACAAGCCTATCGGACCCTCAACGCAAAAAAAGTGGCCGAATTTGTAAAGATTAATATCATGTGCCGATACGGCGTGCCTCATGAAATCATTTCCGACAACGGTTCTCACTTTGAGAAGGAAATGGATGCACTTTTGGTAGAATACAAGATCACCAAGCACAAATCATCTCCTTACCGTCCCCAAGCAAATGGCGCGGTTGAAGAAGCAAATAAGACCATCGAGACCATCGTCAAGAAAATGGCCTCAACAGGAAGGGATTGGCCCGAGAAGCTACCTTTAGCACTGTGGGGCTACCGCACATCAATACGGTCAGCGACAGGAGAAACTCCGTATGCATTAGTCTATGGTTCTGAAGCCGTACTCCCAATCGAACTAGAAGTCCCATCTCTACGGGTCCTCCTCGAGAATCAAGTCAACGAGGTCGACTGGATGCAAAGTCGATATGAACAGCTAGCCTTGCTCGACGAGAAAAGGTTAAGAGCACTCGAACGCACGAGGGCATATCAGCAAAGGATGGCAAGAGCTTTCAACAAAAAGGTGAAGCCTCGAAACATAAATGTGGGAGATTTGGTCTTAAGACAACATCCTCCTAATGCCATGAATCCCCTAGGGAAATGGGGACCCCGATGGATCGGTCCGTACGTGGTCAAAAAGATACTAAGCGGCGGTACAGTCCGGCTCGTGGATTTAGATGGTGACCAGCTGCCAAAGGAGGTCAACCTCGACAAGCTCAAGAGGTTCTACGCTTAATAAACAAAGACCATTAAAAAAAAAATTAAAAAAAAATAAAAAAAATCGCTCGCTAGGTTGAAAACCCGCAAGGGCGGCCTAGGCAAAAATTAGTGTCACGACTCGAAATCTAGGCTCTATTTTATTAGTAGTAAATAATTATTATTTATTTATTTGCCTATCCATTTATTTAAATTATTATTTATTTAAATATTATGTGTGCATTTTATGTTTCATAATAATTGTGCCTAGCATTTTATTTGGGTTAGTGTTGTATTGTTTTGTTGGGTCTTAATTGTTGTAAGGAGTGCAAGTATTTGTGTGTAGTGTAGAGGAGGGGGCCTAAGTGTAACATTTCATTTTCTTCATCTTCTCCCTACTCACCTCCCTCACCCTATCACCCTCACTTCACTCCACCTCCCAGCAACTCTCTCCCTCTCTCATTAGCTTTGGGTAAGTTTTCTTTCTCTCTTCTCTCTTCATTTTCTTCATCTTCCTCTCATAATCTCTCATTTCTTAAAACTTGAAATGTGTTTAGATCGTCGATAGGATCGCGTAGAATCAAAAATATTCGAATTTCGTCAACTTTCATTATTTTCAAGTAAGTTGCTTTTCCCCTATTTTTATGCTAAAATGCTCATAACATGTTTCTACAATGCTTTAATTGTTATCTTTGAAGTTTGGTTGAGTTTGGAATTGATTTGGAATTTATTTGAGTTTTTGGCTAAAATGGTGATTTGATAAATGTCATGATTCAATCTTGGTTTTGGGTTGATAAATGGTGTTAGTTAGGTTCCCTTAAACTTAAATGGTGTTTGGGTACCTTAGCAAACTTGTTGGTTGTGTTTGATTGTGAGTATTTGTGTGAATTGGGTAAGAAAATGAAGAACCCATTTCTTCCCTCCCGAATTCCGGCAGTTCAGAAGATTGGGCGACCGCCCAAAAATGTCTGGGCGACCGCACATCTATCTGAAAGCTTTTGTTCTTGTTTGACGGCTTTTTGGGCGACCGCACAGTCCCTGGTGGGCGGCCGCACATAACTTCTGAAAGTTTACATTTGTTAATTTGTGTGATTGAAGAATGCGTTTTGGTCTAAGTCTTGGGTGTCCTTCTAGTTGACCTTAGTGATCATTGTAGTACACTCTAGTGATAGAATTGAGTCCTTTGTGATCAAGTTTGTGTTTGAAATTAATTAAGTGTTAATTGAGATTTTTGGAACACTTTAATTGTGCGTTGTGGGTACATTTCACTTTCTTGGTGACTTCTTGGTATGATTCCCTACTTTGGAATCCTTTGTTGTTTATCGTGCTAATATATTATTACTTAGCACTTATTTGGAAGCCCAGCTGGCATATTTGTTGCATCGGGCGATGGGAGAGATTATAATGGCAAAGCCAAGTCCATTATAATGTTGACCATTGTTTTGCCCATACTATACCCCTTTCCAGATTGGCCTTGGAAAAGTCAAGTTAGCTTCCTTTGTGAATGTATCTAGCTACCGAGCATGACTTTGTGGCATGGATCTTGTCCTTTGTGACACTCTTATGGTTATTGTTCCGGTACCGGGGGATTTCTCTTCAGCTTTCATACTATTATGAAGATGATGATTTGTTGATTATTGAAGCTGCGCAGCGATCCTTTATTTGGATGTATCGGTTTGGAAACCTTGGCTAATATCCTTTGTTATGTGTTTATTTCCGCTGCTATCTGTTATGTGATAAATGCTATGTGCTAGTTATGATTTATTATTGTACATTGCATCTTAGCATGTCATGTAGTTGCATTAGTAACTTATTGAGATTTATCTCACCCCCTTTCTTTTATCTTTGTTTTTCCTTAACCCCCCCAGGTGCTAAGGATTAGTCTCGCTGATCACGAGAAAGAGGACGTCGAGTGTGGATACATTCTTTTGGGGAAAGTTGTTATAGGTTGGTTTACATTATATCAATGTGTAACCTTTTGGGGATATTTGTACCAAACATTGACGTCACTAGGATTTGGGTATTTTGTAACTTTGGTGTATAAGCTTATGGAGTTTATACTAGTTTTACTTTGTTGTTCAAATTGATTTACAAAACCTTGTGTTATCACCTTTTGGGTATAAAAGGAAATTTTTATCTCCTTTATTTTAAAGTTTATTGTTTAAGTCGACGTCCAGATCGCGGTCTCGTGCAAAAAAGAAGCCCGCTAGATTGAAAACCCGAAAGGGCGGTCTAGGCAAAAAACAGGGTGCACACACAAAAAAAAATGGTCTTTGTTTCTTTGAACTACGGAGACCTGAGCCTCCCAACTGGGGGAACGTAGGCAACCTTCGGGTGCGGTCTAAAACATATCAAAAATACCCAATTCACTTCAAATAACAAAATGCAATTTTTATTCATTCAATGAATTATTCAAACCATTACAACGGATTTATTGAGCAACAAAATACATCAAAACATTAAATCCTAAAACAAAGTGGTCTAATTTAATTGCAATCTCTTAGGGTACTAAGAAAAGTCCAATTTTGTCTTAGCCTTCAAAGGACCACCCGATCGTCTCTCAATCCTTTTATTCTTGGGTAACGGAGGAGCACTAATACGCACCGAAACCTTCTGTGTTGCGGCACGTCTCCTAGCATAAAAATCATCCAAAGGAGTACCGAAATGGTCAGCCAGAATGTTACTCGAATCAGCAGCAGCCTCCCTATATCTCAAAGTGCTGCTAGGCTCAAAACCCTTTCCCAACAACTCGGCACGAAGAACATCAACCCAAGTGATGCCACGGTAAAGGGTGCCAAATAAATAATCCAAGTAGCTCTCGGGAAGGAAGACACTCCCCCGATGCAGAGGAGCAAAAGCCCAACGGTTGCGGTCATCTCCCCAAGCCAACTGAAGCTCACTCGAGAAGTCAGGACCCATGTAAGCAACTGGATGAAGCACTCCGTCCCTCGGAAAAGGAATCATCTGTTGGCGACCAAACTGCCGCAGAACCCGCTCTGGATGGTAAAATGAAGAATCTCTCAAGCCGGGTACAACCACGTGCTGAAAACCAAGAGTCCATTCCACAAAAGTACGAAGACCCCAAGAAGGAGGACACCACTCAATATCAACGGTCACCCGAGAGGCAAAGAATTTCTTCCAACCATCTTCAGATAAATCCCGGATCAACAGCTTCCTCCTATGAACAGCAAAGGGAGACAAATCACCATCCGGGGAATAAATCTTGAAGTGTTCCCGGAGCCATATGGTCAAGAGCAAAGGGCTTCCCCGACACATCTTTCCCGTCCTATGTAACTCATCAAGGCCGTGCAACGTCTCCCCTACGATAAGAGGGATTATACTAAATTGTTGCTCCTTGGCTTGCAAAATAATCTCAGCCAAATGCGCATCCGCAGTCCCGAAGGGTGCAACAAACAGTACTTCACTAAAGAGACAAGCGGCCATGGCATTCCTCTTAAAATATTGAACCACCGGATCCTCCGAGTGTAAACTGAAGAACATCGGCAACTCAGTTATGTCAACCACAGTACCGTGCAATATCTTCCTCACGTCCTCAACAGGGAGATTCAGTAACTCAACCCAAGAGTCAATGGCACCACGGTGATATTTAGGGACGGCAATCCGACCGGCCAAAGGCATGCCGAGGATGGCCCCGAAATCATCAACAGTCGGCACCATTTCATTAGCCGAAAAGTTGAAGGTATGGCTGTCACAATCCCAGAAAGCCGCGGCAGCTTTCAACAAATTCCAATCCGGCTTCAACGTCCGCAAAGTGAAAAGAATTCGGAACCCGAAGTCTTTGATGAAGGCCTTCTTGGGATGGGTCTTGAAAGAATACACGAAAGTGCCCAAGTCCTTTTCATAACCACTAACAACCTTGGCATCAAGAACAAAAGAATTGGAAGCCATGGAAAATGTTGATCACAAGCAAAGTTGAGCAATAATATGATGTTCAAAAATGGCAGAAAGGAGCTGTGAGAATCAAGTGGTCGAACAGAAGATGATATTATAGCTGTTGGGGTTTCTTTTGGCCAGTAAATGTCAAGCCCAAAATTTCGCCTCCCAGACGCGCGCGCCACTCGCCAGCGGTCTCAAATGCGCGCGCGTCCCAAGCCCACAGAGGAAAGCGCGCGCCTCCCAAGTCTAGATCACTTCAGAAAAGGGTCTTGTCAGAGATCTCCAGCCTAAATCAAGACGCAGTCCCTGTCCTCGGACACCCAGTTGGGCACACCTTCTTCTGGTCCGCCCTTAAGGCATGTCAAAAATTGGAAATAGGATAGAAACTCCCACTCAAAAGCAGGCTGTCCTCCCATGGATTCCGAACTCCCTAAATTCTGTCACGGGTGCCATACCCCCCTCAAGAGTCAATCTCAACATTTCATCCCTAGCAGGAACATTTTTCTGGTCGCGGTCAACTGTACCCGCACCCCACAATTCAAAAAGAAGTCAAGTGTGACTCCAAGTGGCACGAGACTCCAAAGCAATATTTCATCAACGAATTTCACCAACGGATTCGTCCTCAAAGGTTCACTAACGGCCTCTCCAAAGGTTCACTAACGACCTCATCAACGGATTTCACTAACGGATTCGTCCTCAAAGGTTCACTAACGGCCTCATCAACGGATTTCACTAACGGATTCGTCCTCAAAGGTTCACTAACGGCCTCATCAACGGATTTCACTAACGGATTCGTCCTCAAAGGTTCACTAACGGCCTCATCAACGTATTTCACTAACGGATTCGTCCTCAAAGGTTCACTAACGGCCTCATCAATGGATCTCACTAACGGATTCGTCCTCAAAGGTTCACTAACGGCCTCTTCAAAGACTTACTAACGGCCTCTTCAAAGGTTCACTAACGGCCTCTCCAAAGGTTCACTAACGGCCTCATCAACGGATTTCACTAACGGATTCGTCTCCAAAGGTTCACTAACGGCCTCTTCAAAGGTTCACTAACGGCCTCATCAATGGATTTCACTAACGGATTCGTCCTCAAAGGTTCACTAACGGCCTCTTCAAAGGTTCACTAACGGCCTCTCCAAAGGTTCACTAACGGCCTCATCAACGGATTTCACTAACGGATTCATCCTCAAGGGTTCACTAACGGCCTCTCCAAAGGTTCACCAACGACGTCGTTCAAAAGGTTCACTAACGGCCTCATTCAAAACATTCAGCCAGCAGGTTCACCTAACGAATCATGCCACCCCCTCTATCAACAAAAGCCGCTCACACAGGGAGCGCACCACTCTCTCTCACAATTTCAAATTCTTGCTTTCATCGAGTCTTTGCTTTTTTCTTGGTGATGTCCTCGGCGGGTGTTTTTAACTTTCGTCGATGCGTTTTGCTTTGCAATCCACGTCGCCGAGGGGCTCTGTAGACACCCCGCCTTAGACCGCTCACCCCGATTGCACATTTGATCTTGTGTTTCTCCCCGTTTTAAGTGTTTTTCGTTAGTTTCTGTCACTTCCGTTAAGTTCCTGACCGACTTCGTTAAGTCCAGGGACTAAACTGAATGACAGGGCTGACTTTCTAGTCCATTCTGTCAAAATTACCTTCTCTGAGTTGCGCGCCTCCGACAGGAGGAGCCAGGCGCGCGCGCCTCCCGCCCCCAAAGCAGGAAGCGCGCGCCTCTGGGCGTCAGTTACAGATTTCTGGCCAGGATTCTCTCCCTTGCTCAATTTAAAGGATTTTGCCCGGGAAGGATTTCTTGGTGACTGAGTTTTGGCACCAAAAACACCCCTCTTTCACCTATAAAAACCTCCCTTTACCTCCATTTTCAAGGACCGAAAATTGAACTTACAAAAACTATACCAAAACCACTTTCCAAATTTCTCCAAGGATCTCATCAAGCAATATTTGAAGGTCTTCAAATTGTAGGTAAAAGTCCATCTTTTCCTTTCTTTTTACTTCATCTCCTCTCTCTCTTTTACTCTAATCAAATGTGCAATCACCCAAATCATTTTGGGACATGACTCTAATGATCACCTCATCTCATTGAGGTTGGTTAAGGAGTTATCTCCTACATTCCAAACTCTATTTTAAACCCCCCCCCTTTTTATGACTTAAAGAAGAAGAAGAAGAACGTTATTATTCATGTAGATTTTGATCAAGCAAGACCAACTTTAGTTGGGCGAGATGGGTGTTTCGGTACTTCCCATCTCGTAATCTAACCCCCGAACCTCAAAACAAAGAATCTCTGTTTTCATAATCAAACTTAGGCTATAATCAATAGGTTTTTCTTATGTTCCTCAAAACATAGGTGGCGACTCTAAACAATCTAAAACAAGTTAGACATCCTAGGATAATTCACCGCTCTAGCCAAGTTGTGGTTTCCCGGGGTATCTACAGGACCAAGTTGAAACGTTATGATAGCAGACTACCAAGAGTTAATGGATATAAGTCCTTAGAAAACTAAGTATGAGGTAATGTAAGTAGTTTGAGAAATTCAAGATTTTGGCTGTATTATGTTTTATCTCATAAGGAAAGTGAGTGTGGTAGTGGAATCCCATTCGATCGGATAGTTGATAACAGTAGATTTTTGATTATATCATTGAGTTATTGGGTGATAGTAATCGTCAGCCCCATTCCTTCTCTTATTTATTCGGGTAATAGTATGATTACGTGGGTTGATGTATAGATCGTCAATGCGTGTAGATGAACCGGAAAAGTAAAACTTATGGATGTTGATGATTTAAAGGTTGATGGAGAGCGTGATGCTAATTAGGATCAAATCAGCTATGTCTCAGAATTGGTGAACAAGTGATAGTCTTGAGAATGTGAAATTCGGGATGAAAGAGGAAGTTAACTTTAGGATGTTGATATGAATATGCTTGAGATATGTACGTGTTCAATATGTGTGGGTTTATTTGAGCCATGGAATTGATGTCTGAAATCTTTAATAGGTACTTGATTTGGGGTTACGAGTGCTTTATGCGAATTGATATTTTGTCGCCTCATTATGACCGCGCATTGTGATTTTGATGAGTGAATTCGCGGGCGAATTCTTTTTAAGGAGGGTAGATTGTAACGACCCGAAAACTAGGCTCTATTTTATTAGTAATAAATAATTATTATTTATTTATTTGCTTATTTATCTATTTAAATTATTATTTAATTAATAATTTATGTGTGCATTTTATGTGTTATAATAAATTATGACTAGCATTTTATTTGGGTCATTTGTGCTAGTGTAGAAGTGTTGAGTCTTAAATGTTAGTGGGGAATATAAGATTATTGAGTTAGTGTGTAAGGGAGGGGGTCTATGTATAAATTCCTAAATCATCCTACTTACTCCCTCCATCACCCCTCTCCTCCCACACTCCCTCATTTTCTCCCAGCAACTCTCCCTCTCTCTCTCCATTTTTGGGTAAGTTTTCTCCCCTTCCTTCTCTCTACATTTTACCTATCTTCCCCTCATTATCTCTCATTTCTCATAACTTGAAACTTGTTTAGATCGTCGATAGGATCGCGTAGAACCAAAAATATTCGAGTTCCGTCATGTTTGATAAATTCGAGGTAAGTTGCTTTTCCCCCATTAATATGCTAAATTGTTCATATCATGCTTATATAATGCTTTGGTTGTTATATTTGAAGTTTTATTGAGTTTGGAATTTATTTGGAATTTATTTGGATTTTTGGTTAAAAATGGTGATTATATGAAGGTTGGGATTTAAACCTTGATTTGGGTTTCTAGATGTGTTATTTTGGTCCTATTCAAGTTTATAAGTTTTTTTGGTTCATTGTTATGCTTATTGGAAGTCTTGATTTTGAGTATTTGAGAAATGGTAAGAATTTTGGGTTGTTTGGGTGCCATTTTCGGGTATGTATGAACCCAGGAAGAAATATGGGCATTGTTCTTCTGGCACGGTCGTGCCCCTTTATTTGGAACGGTCATGCCAATATTCACTTTCCTCTCTTCATGTTTGGCACGGTCGTGCCACTTTCTTAGGCACGGTCGTGCCAAGCTGGGACTCTGATATATTCTTCCCTTTTCTTCTAAAACTGTTTCCTCCATAACTTTCTCATCCGAACTCCGTTTTGGACGAGTAAACTATCATTTTAAAGCTCTTCTAGAGTACTTCGAGATGAGGTGGTTTATTTAGGTGATTTTCAGGTTTAGATTGTGTTGAGATTTCATTTAGTATCTTATGACAAAGTGTTTAGAATCGGTCCGTTGTAATCAAGTTGGGAATATCGGTTTGTGTGGTTTCGCCTTGGTTCCTTTGTGAATAAATGGGTTATGGAATTTAGTTATGGATTATTGGAAAATGTGGGAACACTTTCATAATGAGTGGACGTTTGGGATAGTTTTAATGATAGTCATTGTGCTATTTGGGGAATGACCATTTGGGTAGTACTCTCTATGAGTAACTCGCGTGTATCATGTTAGGATGCGTTTGATATGGATCCTTGTCCTAGAATCATTTCGTTTTAATGATTTGTATTGTTGGGCTTTTATGAGCAATTCCATTTCTGTTATTGAACTCTTTTATGAGGAACTTCTTGCTATCAATGTTGTTAAACTCTTAATGAGTAATCGTTGTATCTTTATGGTGATTTGTGTTATGGTTCCCTACTTTGGAACCCTAAGTTGTTTAATTAAGCTAGTATTTATTACTTAGCTTTTATTTGAAAGTCCAGCTGGTTATTTGTGTATCGAGTCAGGCAATGGATAATGCTATAATGGCACAGGCCAAGTCCAGTATAGCATCGCCCATTGGTCCTTCTTTCCTCATCCAGATTGGCCTTGGTTGGGATGAGCTAGCTCCGTTGTGGGTATTCTAGCTAATCGTTTTGGAGCATGACTTTGTGGCATGACTCCCGCCCCTTATGGCACTTTACATTGTTATTGGTTCCGGTACCGGGTTTCTCTTCAGCTTTTATGCTACTATGGAGAGGGTTTGAGTGGTTGATTGGTCGGTTCTGACCGGGGGTATTCTCTTCAGCTTTTATGCTACTATGAAGATGGCTTGATGGGTTGATTGATTGATTGGTCGGTTCTGACCGGGGTTCTCTTCAGTTGTTAAACTGCTATTGTTGATTGGTTGATCGGTTGAAGCTGCACAACGATTGTCTATTGGTTTGGTGAAACCTTGGCTCAGTATCCTTTGTAACGTGTTTATTTCAGTCTTATGTGCTGCATGATGAGTTAGTCGTTATTTCCAACTGGTATGGGACGGTTGGCGATAGGGAGCTTTCTCATTTGTTGTTATATGATTTACTTGCTCAGTTATATAATTGATTTGCATGATATTATGCCATGTATATGCATTTAGTAAATTACTGAGATTTTATCTCACCCCGTTTCTTGTTTCAAATTGTTTTTCCTTAACCCCCCCCCAGGAAAGCAAGTGGTAGAGTTGTGAGGTCCGTTGTAGCGGGAATCTTCTGAGCAGGTTGATCGCATTTGGGATAGTTGCCCTTCGGAGCCTTTACGCATATTATTGTGGGTTCGTAGTCGTTCAGTGTTTTGTATATACGGTTGCACTTTGGGTATTTTTGTTAATAGTTGTTCTTGCTTCCGCGTTTGTTTCTAGTCTCCGAGTTATATCTCGTTGAGGTGTTGCTTGATGGTATAGATTTCATAGTTGAATTCACGCGCCCGTGTTTGGTATTTTGTATTTTGGAGATGTATATTATGTAAAATTTATATTTATGGATTTTTGAGATTTCCGGGGCGTGACAGTACTGATGAAGAACAAGTCAGGTTTTCTACCTATAAATTAAGTGGAGCTGGTGAGCACTGGTGGAGAGCTTTGAAAACAAATTGGGATAAGAATCATGTACCCTATACTTGGGAGAATTTTCTGAAGAAGTTCAAGGAACATTTCATTCCTCGGGTAGATCAAGACAAGAAGGAAATGGAGTTTCTCAACTTGGAGCAGAATACTATGTCTGTGGCTCAGTATACATCCAAATTCACGGAGTTATCCAGGTACTGTACTCACTTAGTAGCAACTGAGGAGAGGAAGGTGTAGACACCCCGCCTTGGACCGCTCACCCCGATTGCACATTTGATCTTGTGTTTCTCCCCATTCTAAGTGTTTCTCGTTAGTTTCTGTCACTTCCGTTAAGTTCCTGACTGTCTTCGTTAAGTCCAGGGACTAAACTGAATAACAGGGCTGACTTTCTAGTCCATTCTGTCAAAATTGCCTTCTCTGAGTCGCGCGCCTCCTACAGGAGGAGCCAGACACGCGCGCCTCCCGCCCCCAAAGCAGGAAGCGCGCGCCTCTGGGCGTCAGTTATAGATTTCTGGCCAGGATTCTCTCCCTTGCTCAATTTACAAGATTTTGCCCGGGAAGGATTTCTTGGTGACTGAGTTTTGGCACCAAAAACATCTCTCTTTCACCTACAAAAACCTCCCTTTACCTCCATTTTCAAGGGAGGACCGAAAAACTTAACCTTGACCTTGGACCTTGGGCTCTCAATCTCACACTTTCAATAAGAAACCAAATTTCCTACTTTCAAAACATTTTCCAAAGGATTTCTCCAAATAATTCAACAAGAAGTGTTTGAAGTCTCTTAAAGTCTAGGTAAAGCTATTTCTTTCCCCTTCTCAACTTCATCTCTTTTCTCTTTCTTTTGTATTATCAAAGTGCAATCACCCAAATCATTTTGGGACATGACTCTAATGATCACCTCATCTCATTGAGGTCGGTTAAAGAGTTATCTCCTACATTCCAAACTCTATTTTAAACCCCATTTTATGATTTAAAGAAGAAGAAGAAGAACATTGTCATTCATGTAGATTTTGATCAAGCAAGACCAACTTTAGTTGGGCGAGATGGGTGTTTCGGTACTTCCCATCTCGTAATCTAACCCCCGAACCTCAAAACAAAGAATCTCTGTTTTCGTAATCAAACTTAGGCTATCATCAATAGGTTTTTCTTATGTTCCTCAAAACATAGGTGGCGACTCTAAAAACAAGTTAGACATCCTAGGACAATTCACGCGCTCTAGCCAAAGCCGTGGTCCCCCGGGGTATCTACAGTGGCGACTCTGCTGGGAATATTTGAGGGTTAAACTTGCATCTGATCAAAATCTACATCTTTTCTGGGCATTCTGATTCCTGATGGGGGAGGCGCGCGCTTCTGGCCTCTTCAGCCTAAGGCGCGCGCATCCCGCATCAAGGATCAGAATCGCCCACTTCTTCATGTTCTTCATTTTCTTCTTCTACTATTCTCCACTAATCATTTCTGCAGGGGTTACATTGTACACATAGGACCAGGACAATCCCCTGAGTCCAAAATCTGACAATCTGACAGGTGTGCCCAGAAGCGCGCGCCTCCCAATAGCATCGCGCCAGGCGCGCGCGTTTCATATCAACACTCAGAGGCGCACGCTTCTGGGTTGGTTCCCGGAACAGAAACAGGTCTCAGAACAGAGCAGTGTGATGGGGGTGTGGGCACAGTTGCCTGCATTAGTGGTTATTCTGAACTTCGGACTGTTTTAATTTTATGTTTTATTTTATCGGTCACACGGGTGATTCGAAAGTTGTAATTATGTGCTTATTTGTTTTCTTTTTTTTATTTTTTTTTGAAAAAAAAAAATATTTTGTCACATGTTAGACCTCACACTACATGCACATATTCCTATGAACTGCTCACTATCGAGTCGCACAAGTTTAACCCCAAACCCGTCGAGGCCCGTCCTAGAAAGTTTCAAGCTCCACCTGACCTTGGCTCTTTCGAAGCGGTAAACCTCAGCCCGTGGCGTAGTTCATGACTACATGCCGGGGGTGACCTTTGAGCCTCATATTCAAGCCGAGCACAAGCCACACAATTCTAGTTAGGGTCTAACACTCCGTGACTCAAGTCGGTTTCCATGTACCGAGATTTCCCTAAACTAATGTCTTCAAATCATACATGCCAACTTTTTGAAACGGACGCAATAAAAATCCGTCCCCAAAAGTGGTTATGTTTGGACGAAAATAAAAATCCGTCCCCGCATGTATGATTTACTACATTAATTTAGTTTAATCCCGATACATGTAGGATTCACAAACGCGATGGAATCCGATGAGTATATGGGACCGCGAGATGGTCTATATACTAGTGTGACGATTCCATTATTTTCTTAGAAACCCCAAAAGGGATCCATTCCCTCCGACTTATAAAAAAAAAAGAGTCTTTTCTTATGTGGTTCGAGTCGTGTGCCCAACTGTGTGTTCTAAGCCTCTTCGTGGACCGCAAGTGTTACTCAAGACTGACAAGGGCCTCTTCTGCAATATAGGTTCAATTGGTACTTACAGAGTCTACCGGGATTCGGCAAATCGGTTAGTCCGTGAAGAGATCACTCCAACAGCTCCTACATCAACCATGACCGGCAGCAGCAACACCATGTCTCTCGAACAGCTTTCAAACATGGTCCAACTCCTCCAAGAGCAAGTCTCCACCCTTAATAAGGAGGCACAAACCAAAGACGACATTTGGCAATCGCACCTCGATAGCCAAAGGGAGGCCCACGAGGCCGAGATGGAGCTAATGAAAGAAAAGCTCACTAATCTTGCCAAGGGAAAGAACAAGAATAATGATGACGAATCCGAATGGACCGAGGGTTTGTTCAAAAGTCCTTATGTCAACACCCGCACCAAGAAAGTGGGAGAGCCGAGTTCCAAGAACAATGAGCCCAAAATGGTGGATTCTATCATGGCCTACATCGACCAAAAATTCAATGGGCTCAACATGGGGAAAGGCTCCGACACAAGCCTTTATCAATCATCCATCCTCATGAGTACTATGGCCGCTCTTCCTGATAAGTTCAAGATGCCCGACATAAGCAAATTCAAGGGCAACTCTTGTCCTATGGCTCACATTGAGACTTATATTTGGGCAATGGTTCCGAAGAAGGTCTCCCCCAAGGTGATGGCTCAATGCTTTCCTCTCACTCTCGAGGGGGCAACAAAAGATTGGTATGCTACTCTCCCGCTTACTGCCCGTCTTGATTGGGACTCCGCCATGCTTGCCTTCAAGAACCAATACCAAGGCAACACCACTCACCGGCCCACAAGGAAAGAGCTAGAGAACACTACTCAATGAGACCACGAGTCCTTCATCGACTTCACAAGGAGATGGAATGATAAACTCTCCGAGATTGTGGAAAGGCCAAATACCAAGGAGCAAATGGACATCTTTCTCAAATGTCTCAAAATTGATCTCCGCACCCACCTAAGTGGGGCTTGCTATGCGGATTTCTCCCAAATGTATGAGGCGGGAGTCCGAATGGACGAGTTACTCAAGGAAGTCAAGAAAAGTGCTCCTAGCTACCGCTACAAGGCCGCTTCCAACTCCACAAAAGAGGCCTCGGTCAACGCTGTCACGATCGAAAGGGGAATTACAAAAAGGTTCCTCCACCCCAAGGGAAGAAGTCTCGAAATGACCGTGTCTACACGCCTCTCCAAGGCGTGACTCAAACCGAAGTGTTCGAAGTCCTCAAAGCAAAGGGCCAAGTCACACCCGTACAAGGGTACCAACCCAAGACGGTCAACCCCAATCATGCTCACCACAAATATTGTGGCTACCACCAATATAGCGGCCACACCACCGAGGAATGCTTCGTTATCCGCAATGTCATTCAAGATCTCATAGACAAGAAAGAATTTGTAGTGACTAATGGCGAACATGTCAATGTAATAGAGATAGGAGAACTCGAGGGGACCACCCATTCAATCCAAATTGTGAATGGGGGCCCCAATGTTATGAATAAACTTGACAACTCTTGCTATGTTGTAACTTACGATGAGGTAATGAGGGAAGTACTAGAGAATAGGAAAAAGAAGCAAGATGGGAACGTCAACATGCTAACTCGATCCGGTCGAGTCATAGCAAGAAACCCTTCCACTTCCGCACCAAGCTCCTCTTCTCAAACGCCGCAAGCTCGCGACACTCCCGAAGATCCTCTACTTGTCCAACTCAAGAAAACTCAAGCCAACATCTCTATTTGGGACCTCATTGCATCCTCAAAGAAACACTGAGATCTTGTCATCCGCAATCTCGATGATACATCAGTTTCTCCCGATACTACTCCTGAGGACCTCACGGCAATGATCGGTCACATCCATTTTGGCAACGTCATCACCTTTGCCGATATGGACCTTCCACCATTTGGTTCCAACCACAACGAGGCTATTTACCTCAAGGTACAAGCAAGGGGGAGGCCCATCTCAAGAGTCTTAGTGGACGGTGGTTCCGCACTCAACCTCATGCCTGGCAGAATCATGGGCATACAGGGGCTTAAGGATTCCGATTTGAAGCCTTCTACTCAAGTAATCCGAGGTTATGACAGCACCGCTCGTACAGTCATGGGCATGATTGAAATAGACATTGAGTTTGGGAGTATGGTCATGTCCGTCCCATTCCAAGTGCTTGACATCCCGGCCTCGTTCAACTTGCTTTTGGGTCGACCATGGATTCACAGTTTTAATGCCGTCCCGTCAACTCTCCATCAATGTGTCAAGATCCGAAATGGTGATGAAATAGTGACCGTCATGGCCGAAAACGTCACTATCCACCGAAAAGGTGAGCCCGTCCACCAAGTTCAGCATGGTTTACCAGACTCCACTCTCTCCGGCGTCTCAATCAACGCCATTGACAAAGAAGGGGGAAACGGATCATGGTGTTGGGTTTCCAAGTAACATGCGCAGCGGAATATAGCAATTAAATTTTTATGAAACCCAAAGCCATAGATCCGTTCATATGATTAAATCAAATACAACATAATGAATAAAGGAAAAAAAACTAACCCTTGATGACTATCAAAGTTTTCTTTGGTCTTGGTGGAGAAACTTGAAGCTTTATCACGGAAAAAATCACGAACTTTGTAGATGATAAAATTCACCCTCTAGCGGTGTCCACACTTCGAACGAATATCAAGAGGCTCCTTGATCTTGGTTGCTAGACCAATAATTATGAAACACACTTTCACAATTTAATAAAGAACTATATGGAATTTGTGAATTATTTTGTTCCTCAATCAAGGATATCTTAGAACAAAATAAAATCTCTCTCAAACTCTTTGATACTCACAAAAGCACTGGTAAGGATGGTCTGGCCGAATTGAGGTTTTTATACACAATTAAGACCTATTCCAAATAGGTAACTTGTGCCAAAAACCTTTCCTAATCGAATTAGGAATTTTTCTGCCGCCAGACCGAGCGCCCGCCTGGTCCAACACAAGCGCCCACTTATTTGACCAGAAGGCCCAGATCTTTTCAGAATTCATTCAAGCGCCCGCCTGGTCCAACCCAAGCGCCCGCTTGGTTGACCAGGAAGCCCAGAATTTTTCCAGAAATTCCTTTGAGGTCCTTCGACCCTAAATTCCAATATAGTCCTCTTATTTAAGATTCGTTCTATTGTGTGTGACCCTCTAGGATTATACTAAGTTGGCACTGGGCTCAAACATGAACCCATAAGATATGATTAGGTTCTAGCAAACCGTCATACCTACCCAAATAGTATAACTAGATACAAGTTCGTATTCCTTTAGAATATGTCATAATCCCTTTGTCCACGATGTCATTGAACACAAGTCATGGTCAAACAGTCAACTTGTCTTGTTCAATACTTTCTCGATTCCGAATATGTTGATAATTCAAATGCTATTGATCCAATCAATCCATTTGAGTCCGGCCGAACATTTCATCAACATCATTCCTTCGAGAGGCCCAAGCTTGACATCTCTCCGTGGAGGGACAAATCCATTTAGCTTATTATTCTTCCCAACGGGATTCCGATTATGCCAATCATACACTTTATAACTACCGTGTTAAGATAGCGTTTGAATATGTCACACATAATGTTCATCAAGTGGAAGACTATAATAACTTCATGTCTAAGGATTCAAATGCCATAACTATTATGAGCTATATGTTCGACATAGACCATGACATAAATCTCATATAGCGGGTCATGTCCAGTACCTTGTTCCAAACAAGTACCCATAAATCTAACATGATCATCCCATGATCATTTAGTCTTTATACTAGTGCTCAACAAGTAATAGGGACGGGGCTTATTATAAGTAAACATGAACAACAATAATAATCAAAACATCTCTTTATTGATATGAAATAAATGATAAGAATTACAACGTTTATTAAACGTGCCTAGGGCACCACTACCAACACATGGACCCCCAGCAATCACAAAGTCCTCCGCATGATGAGGAATATGGACTACTTCCCTGGTTTAGGCCTAGGGAAATATCAACAAGGAATCCTACATCATGTGCAAGTCCCATTTGTCAAGAACACATTCGGTTTGGGGTACGAACCTTCCAGAGAAGACTTGAAACAAGAGCAAGTAATCAAGAATGAAAAGGCCCGAGCTCGTAAAGAAGGCCGTCGTTATGAGGTCCCTAATCTAAGGCCTTACCGCAAGACGTTGAATGGCTATTTTGTCTGCCAAGGGGAAGACGTTCCATACATGATCTTTCCCGAGCCGTGGGTTAACAATAAGGGTGTCAAAAAGCCCGGTCTCGAAATCTTCTCCGATTGTGAGATCCAGAAATCCGAAAGGGAACCAACTCCCATGTCGCCCCGTGAATGGTGGGGAAGGAAGGTGACTATGGAGTCCGAGACAGAAATCATTGTGGGGGAAGAACTGACAGATTTAGCCTCCATGTTCTAAGAGCTTGCCATAATGAATGAATGCCAAGTCAACGCCATCCATGGCACCGTCACCATGAACAAGACTATCAGTGAGATCCCGCCAAGCTCCGAGCCGATCAACAATTGGTATTCTACGAAAGGGCCCGTGGTATCCGAAGAATTCTTAGTCCAAGAAATGGGTTGCATACCCTGCACAGCAACAAAGGAAGAGCGGCTCACACTTACTTTCGAGTCTGAGAGTGTCTCTAATACCCTCACCCAAGAGGATTTGAAGGCCATAGCCGAGCGTGTGTTTCCTTTCTTTGCTAATGAAAAATTTGATATTTCTGAGTACCCTGAGATTGCAAACATCATAAATGATGAATTAACTAATAATAAACTTAACGAACAAGTTAATAACGATTCAAATTATGATGAAATAGACCACGAAAACACAACATACTTAAATGAACTTGCTCAACAAGTCCGTAGTCGTGGTGAAAATGGTCCAGAGGCTGACGAAGAATTGCATGTTGTTAATCTGGGTACCGAAGAAGAGCCAAGAGAAACTAAGATCGGAAGCTTCTTCAAGGGGGAAGACAGAGACAGATTGACTGCATTACTACGGGAGTTCGTGGATGTGTTCACATGGTCATACAAAGACATGCCGGGTTTGGACAGAAAGGTAGCGGAGCACAGAATTCCGATCAGAGAAGATGCTAAGCCAGTAAAGCAGAAGCTCAGAAAGATCAAGCCAGAATGGTCTCTGTAAGTCAAAGAATAGATTGAGAAGCTCCTCAGTGTGGGTTTCATCAAGGTTATCGAGTATCCGACATGGTTAGCCAACATCGTGACAGTCAGAAAGGTAAACGGCAAGGTTCGAGTTTGTGTGGACTTCCGGGATTTGAACAAAGCTTCCCCGAAAGACGATTTTCCACTCCCTAATATCGACATGCTGGTCGACTCCACTGCTGCCTACGAGGTTCGCTCATTCGTGGATGGGTTCGCTGGGTACAATCAGATTCTCATGGCCGAGGAAGATCAACATAAGACAGCCTTCACAACACCGTGGGGTACCTTTTGCTACACAGTCATGCCATTTGGGTTAAGAAACGCTGGGGCTTCCTACCAAAGAGCCGTAACAGACATGTTCCACGATATGATTCACAAAGAAATCGAGGTGTATGTGGACGACATGATCATTCACTCCAAAGGGACCGATGGTCAACATTTAATCGATCTCCGTAAGTTCTTCGAAAGTGCACGTTCGGGGTTATTCGAGGCAAAGTCCTTGGTTATATGGTCACTGAAATGGGAATTGAAGTAGATCCCTCCAAAATCAAGGCAATCATTGACATGCCTCCTCCAAGGACGCAGAAAGAGATCAAAGGTTTCATGGGCAGACTCCAATACATCAGTCGGTTTGTGCACCAACTCACTTCCATGTGCGAGCCAATCTTCAAGCTACTCAAGAAGAATGTGGCTTTAGAATAGACCGACGCGTGCCAAGAAGCCTTCGACCAAGTGAAGCTTTACTTGACGTGCCCTCCTGTTCTAGTTCCGCCGCACAAGGAGAAACCTCTTTTGCTCTATCTCACTGTCAATGATGAAGCCCTAGGGGCTATGTTAGCACAAGAGCAACAAGATTCCAGAAAGGAGAATGCCATTTATTTTCTCAGTTGCCGATTCCAAGGAGGCGAAAAGAACTACTCTGTCTTAGAGAAGTCATGTGCAACATTGGTTTGGGTCACTCAAAAGCTCAAACACTATATGGAAGCTTTTCCGATCAAGCTAGGAGCAAAGGTGGACCCGCTCCGCTACATCTTTGAGAAGCCTTTCATGTCAACAATAATAGCCAAATGGTACTTCATGCTCGCCGGCTATGATATCACTTACGTCACACTAAAATCCGTCAGGGGGAAAGTATTCAGTGACCAGCTTGCCGAATTCCCGTGTGATGAAGTGAAGGGGGAAGACGTACAGTTCCCCGACGAGCATTTAATTTGTACTGCAACCGAGGAAAATAAGTGGCAACTTTTTTTTGATGGCGCCGCCAATAAACACGGTTTTGGTATAGGAATATTGCTTGTCGATCCAAAAGACATCTACACTCCCATTAGCATCCGTCTGGAATTCGAAGCTACCAACAACATTGCCGAGTACGAAGCATGCGTAGCAGGGCTCGAAGCAGCTCTCGAAAGAAACGTCACGGAACTAGAAGTATTCGGCGACTCTTTGCTCCTTATTAGTCAGCGATCGGGTAAATGGCGAATCCAAGACCCGACCCTCCAACAGTATGGTCAGCACCTTGAAGAATTGGTTGAACAATTCCAAGAGATCACTTTCAACTACCTACCAAGGGATAAAAATCGCTTCGCCGATGCATTGGCCACCATAGCTTCATTAGTCGAGATGCCCAAAGGGAAAATGGTGAAGCCCTTCAAAATTGCCCGAAGGAACAGTCCGGCGTACTGCATGAGTATCGATATTAACAAGGTTCAAACAAACTCTCTGTGGTATTCGGATATCATGAATTTCCTCAAAGATGGCACTTATCCCGAGAATAGCAATAAGAAGTCTCAAGCGGCTCTGCAAAGGCTAGCCTCTCGGTACGTACTGATTGGGGACCGAGTCTACAAAAGACACCACGACGGGATCAATCTCTTATGCGCCAATGAGGCCGAAGCTCAAGAGATAATGTGTGAAGTGCACGAAGGAGAGTGTGGACCCCACATGAATGGGTTTATGCTAGTCAAGAAGATACTCCGCATTGGTTACTATTGGAGCACTATGGAACGAGACTGTATCGAGAAAGTCAAAAGGTGTGGCAAATGCCAATTCCATGCTAATCTGCAGCATGCTCCACCCTCGCAACTTTACAACATGGTCACACCTTGGCCTTTCTCTTGTTGGGGGATAGAAATCATCGGTAAAGTCCATCCTACCGGAAGCAATGGGCAGTCATTCGTCCTAGTGGCCGTCGACTACTTCACAAAGTGGGTCGAAGCACAAGCCTATCGGACCCTCAACGCCAAGAAAGTGGCCGAATTTGTAAAGATTAATATCATGTGCCGGTACGGAGTGCCTCATGAAATCATCTCCGACAACGGCTCTCACTTTGAGAAGGAAATGGATGCACTTTTGGTAGAATACAAGATCACCAAGCACAAGTCATCTCCTTACCGTCCCCAAGCGAATGGCGTGGTTGAAGCAACAAATAAGACCATCGAGACCATCGTCAAGAAAATGGCCTCAACAGGAAGGGATTGGCCCGAGAAGCTACCATTAGCATTGTGGGGCTACCGCACATCAATACGGTCAGCAACAGGAGAAACTCCTTATGCATTAGTCTATGGTTCTGAAGCCGTACTCCCAATCGAACTTGAAGTCCCATCTCTACGGGTCCTCCTCGAGAATCAAGTCAATGAGGTCGACTGGATGCAAAGTCGATATGAACAGCTAGCCTTGCTCGACGAGAAAAGGCTAAGAGCACTCGAACGCACAAGGGCGTATCAGGAAAGGATGGCAAGAGCTTTCAACAAAAAGGTGCAGCCTCGAAACATCAACGTGGGAGATTTGGTCTTAAGACAACATCCTCCTAATGCCATGAATCCCCTGGGAAAATGGGGACCCCGATGGATCGGTCCGTACGTGGTAAAAAAGATACTAAGCGGCGGTGCAGTCCGACTCGTGGATTTAGATGGTGACCAGCTGCCAAAGGAGGTCAACCTCAACAAGCTCAAGAGGTTCTACGCTTAATAAACAAAGACCATTAAAAAAAAAAAAAAAAAAATCGCTCGCTAGGTTGAAAACCCGCAAGGGCGGCCTAGGCAAAAATTAGAGCACGTGCAAAAAAGAAGCCCGCTAGATTGAAAACCCAAAACGGCGGTCTAGGCAAAAAACAGGGTGCACACAAAAAAAAAATGGTCTTTGTTTGTTTGAACTACGGAGACCTGAGCTTCCCAACTGGAGGAACGTAGGCAACCTTCGGGTGCGGTCTAAAACATATCAAAAATACCCAATTCACTTCAAATAACAAAATGCAATTTTTATTCATTCAATGAATTATTCAAGCAATTACAACGGATTTATTGAGCAACAAAAGACATCAAGACATTAAATCCTAAAACAAAGTGGTCTAATTTAATTGCAATCTCTTGGGGTACAAAGAAAAATCTAATCTTTCTTAGGTTTGGGAACCCATTGCTTCTTGTTATGCCCTTTAGTCTTCTTGGATGGGGACGGAACATTCCTGGGACCGCCAAGACGGGAGAAAACGCTAGGACGGGACGGAGCTTCATCAACGGCTTTCCCTTTGCCCTTATCAAGCGGAGCCTTAGCGGGGACAACCATGGGACGCTTCCACACATAGGAGGAATTTCCCTTACCTTTCTTCTTCTTGGGAAAATGACGGGGTCTATAGTCCCACACATGAATCACCGGTCTCACGGGGTCAACAACATCGTCATTGGGCCTTCCCAAACGATCAAAAACGCTCGGACGCTTCTCCACCATTGAGACGGACCCCACAGCTGGAACGGCGTTCACCATTGGAACGGACTTCTCACCCTCGGGGACGGAAACCTTGACTTCAAAAGAGAAAGTCATTGGGGCCATTATGACAAGAATTTTGTGGTTTAGGAGGAGAAAATGTTTACAGAAGAATGTTGTGTGACCATTCTGGTCGAAAACGGTTCAAAATTTATAGCTGTTGGAACATTCTGATCAGAAAAAGAAAGGGGCTGTAATTCAGCAGGCCAGAAGCGCGCGCCTCCGACCAAGGCTGCACAACGCGCGCGCCTCCCACAAGCAAGGCCCAACGCGCGCGCCTTTGACAGCAGTTCAGATAGAAACAGCCCTTGTCAGTTCAGAACAGAACCCAAGCACTTCAACATACCCAACCTGCAGCAAAGTCAAATCCCAGCAGCAAAAAAGAGTTCAAGCATCAACAACAAGCATTCTTTGGGCACACATTTGTTTGTAAAGAGTCGACACCTAAGATCGAGTCGCTAATAAAACATAAAATGAGTAGTAAGATAACTAAGTTTGTAAATACATGTTAAATTTTATTACAGGCAAAAGTAAAGGTGTTTCAATCCCTCATCCTCTCAGCCACAACAACTCGGGCACATCACCACCAACACTGTGCTCACCCCCTGCTGCCGCTCTCGGTCTCCTCATTATCATCGTCATCCTCCTCATCATCATCGTCATCATCATCCTCAGACTCAGATGTCTCAACCACAACATCAGGACGGGTCCTCTTGGCAGCTCTCCCTGACGAACTAGCGCCACCCCGGCTCTGGCTACCTTCTCGGCTCAGACTCCTACTATGGCTACCTCCGTGGCTCAGACTCCTGCTCAGCGACTGCCTCGCCGAAGAGACAGCCTCATCAATGTCCAGTGCAGCATCCCTGCAGCCTTGTCCCATGCCCCGAGCACCGCGGGCAGCTCCTCTCGCAGCACCAGAGACAGCACCAGCAGCATCTCTAGTCATGGCAGCAATATCCCTGCACAGCTCCAGCACCCTCTCCTCCAGCTGACGGAGCCTCCGCCTCATCCCTTTGTTCTGTCAACCCAAGTACCTATAAGCAGCTACAGGTACCTTTTGCAATAAAGAACAGGAAAAGGAAGTTACACCAATACAAAGGACAGAAAAACAAGACTGGAACTGAGAAATGCAAAGATGGTCAGAAAAACATACCACAACAGCCTGAGCGGGAGGCTCTCTCTCCGGTGACATATCCTCGGGAACAATCTCTCTCTGCTCCTCAAAGACCCCAAAGTTGGAATAAGTGTAATAGGGAGGAGGCAAAGGAGGATCAAAACAATACCCGACACCGGTAGTATAAAACCGAGCGGAGGTCGTAGGAGCAGCCTGTGATCTCCTCAGATCAGCAAACATGAAGCCTTGCATCAAGTTGTTCTCCCTGAAGAGGCCATAATCCTGATCCAAGTGAATGTAAGGGACGGCATCAACCCCTACCATGTATGCCGCGCGATCAGCCTCTGAAAGTGACCTCCAATTACGAGGGCAGAAAGGAGGAACGCCTGGAACTGCAGGACGAGGGGGGGTGTAAAAGTCTGTCACCTGGGTACCATGCTGCCAGAACACTCTGTCTCCCAAATACATAGCCATGCACTCACCCGAACTCATCAAAAGCCGAGAACGGGTAGGAATAAGAGTATGCTCAAACCAGTGCTGAACTGATCTCCACGGATACAAAGAGAAGGCAATAGACTCAGGCCTCAAGGTGTCCAAGTGCCGTCGGGCCGAAGTAAGACTAATGGGGTTCGTGCCAGTCTTCACATTCCTCTCCTTGTACGCCCACCGTGCGCAGTCCGGATACTGGGGCTGGCCTTCCTTGGCAATCTTGAAATCCCTCAGATTCAGGATAGCAAAAGCCCAAAGCTGTAGACAAGAGGCAGAAACAAAGTTAATAACAGTCAACGAAAAAGGCAGTTATGACCAAGGCAAGGAGAATATAAAAGGGACAGAGAGTGGTATACCTCCCACAGCAAGCTGAAGCCCGTAACCGAGCTAGTGGTCGAGCGGCTGGTCCAAATTCTATAACAAGTCAAGCAGAGCCAAAGAGGCCGAAGATCCCCCGTTGGCAAACAGAGTATGGGATAACAAGTACAAAATAAAGCAACGGGCCACGACATCGACCCGATCAGCAGTAACACCTCGAGCCTCAGCCATCAAGATGCTGAAATAAGCCCGGATTCGTCCCCATGTCACTCGAGAATTCTTGACCTCGAACCGGCAGTCAACCAAAGGCAGTAACTCGTCCGGAGTCCGAACAGCCCCTCTCAAACCAAAAGGGACAGGCATCCCTATGAACGGCAAGCCCGTCAAAGCTGTGAAATCGGTAGGCGTCATAGTCACCTCGCCCATGGGTAAATGGAAGGTATGGGTGGTGTCCCACCATCTTTCCCTCAATGCCTGGACCACATCGGGGTCATTCTTCAAAGCTGGGAGGCTGGTGACAAAAAGACCAAAATGAGTCCCTGTAACTCGGGCCCGAACATTCTCAGGCAACCTCTTCCATATAGAGATGGGCCCATGAACCCCACCACGAATCTCTGTCAGACGGGTCCACTCTTGAAAGGAAAGAAGGAACAGCGAAAATTTCATCAGCATGACTGCTAGAAAACGGATGAACTCAACACAGAGATTTCAATGGAAGAACTTTGCACAAACAAGTGTGTGAACATAAAAATGATCACCCCAACATGTTTCTTACAACAAATCAGCAGCAACGAACAACATGCAAAGAATGATCAATAAAGCTGCTGCAGCAATATTTCGGGTAAAGAAAACGGAACTTCATGAAATCCGAAATTGACAAGAAAGGTGAGGCATTCTTACCAAACCCGAAGTCACGAAGTGAGAAATGTGGGTATTAGGCCGGAAGGTAAGCAAGCTCGGGTCCATAGCTTCAACCCCAATTTCGGGCTCCTCGCCCTGTGGCATCTCGAACGGAGGTGATTCTTGACGATCCGACATCATTTCTGTGACGGAATTGATCCTAGAGCAGCAAGAAAGTGTTTTGGGGCAATTTCTCTACGAAAATTTGGTTTGGAATTTGAAGGGTTCTTCAAATTTTTGAAAACTTGCCGAAGACAGTGAACAGCCTGTTTAAATATGTTGAACTTATGCGCCAGGCGCGCGCCCCCCGACATACTCATCTGAGGCGCGCGCATCCCATAACGAGGCCCAGACGCGCGCTCTTCCCATCATCAGGCAGGTTCAGAAGCAGTCTCCCATGCAAGAAACCATGCACCGTATCAAGGTTTCCCCACGGATTCCGAACTCCCTAAGTTCTGTCACGGGTGACATACCCCCCTCAAGGGTCAATCTCAACATTTCATCCCCAGCGGGAACTTTTTTCTGGTCACGGTCAACTGTGCCCGCACCCCACAATTCAAAAAGTAGAGTGTGACTCTAGGTGGCACGTGGCTTCAAAGCAAGATTTCATCAACGGATTTCACTAAAGGATTCGTCTCCAAAGGTTCACCAACGGCCTCTCCAAAGGTTCACTAACGGCCTCATCAACGGATTTCACTAACGGATTCGTCCTCAAAGGTTCACTAACGGCCTCCTCAAAGGTTTACCAACGGCCTCTCCAAAGGTTCACCAACGGCCTCTCCAAAAGTTCACTAATGGCCTCCCCAAAGGTTCACCAACGGCCTCCTCAAAGGTTAACCAACGGCCTCTCCAAAGGTTCACCAACGGCCTCCTCAAAGGTTCACTAACGGCCTCTCCAAAGGTTCACTAACGGCCTCCCCAAAGGTTCACTAACGGCCTCCTCAAAGATTCACTAACGGATTCATCCTCAAAGGTTCACTAACGGCCTCCTCAAAGGTTCACTAACGGCCTCATTCAACATATTCAGCCGGCAGGTTCACCTAACGGATCATGCCACCCCCTCTATCAACAAAAGCCGCTCACACAGGGAGCGCACCACTATCTCTCGCAATTTCAAATTCCTGCTTTCATCGAGTCGTTGCTTTTTCTTGGTGATGTCCTCGGCGGGTGTTTTTAACTTTCGACGACGCGTTTTGCTTTGCAATCCACATCGCCGAGGGGCTCTGTAGACACCCCGCCTTGGACCGCTCACCCCGATTGCACATTTGATCTTGTGTTTCTCCCCATTCTAAGTGTTTCTCATTAGTTTCTGTCACTTCCGTTAAGTTCTTGACTGGCTTCGTTAAGTCCAAGGACTAAACTGAATAACAGGGCTGACTTTCTAGTCCATTCTGTCAAAATTGCCTTCTCTGAGTCGCGCGCCTCCGACAGGAGGAGCCAGACGCGCGCGCCTCCCGCCCCCAAAGCAGGAAGCGCGCGCCTCTGGGCGTCAGTTACAGATTTCTGGCCAGGATTCTCTCCCTTGCTTAATTTACAGGATTTTTCCCGGGAAGGATTTCTTGGTGACTGAGTTTTGGCACCAAAAACATCTCTCTTTCACCTATAAAAACCTCCCTTTACCTCCATTTTCAAGGGAGGACCGAAAAACTTAACCTTGACCTTGGACCTTGGGCTCTCAATCTCACACTTTCAATAAGAAACCAAATTTCCTACTTTCAAAACATTTTCCAAAGGATTTCTCCAAGTAATTCAACAAGAAGTGTTTGAAGTCTCTTGAAGTCTAGGTAAAGCTATTTCTTTCCCCTTCTCAACTTCATCTCTTTTCTCTTTCTTTTGTATTATCAAAGTGCAATCACCCAAATCATTTTGGGACATGACTCTAATGATCACCTCATCTCATTGAGGTCGGTTAAAGAGTTATCTCCTAGATTCCAAACTCTATTTTAAACCCCATTTTATGATTTAAAGAAGAAGAAGAAGAAGAACATTGTCATTCATGTAGATTTTGATCAAGCAAGACCAACTTTAGTTGGGCGAGATGGGTGTATCGGTATTTCCCATCTCGTAATCTAACCCCCGAACCTCAAAACAAAGAATCTCTGTTTTCGTAATCAAATTTAGGCTATCATCAATAGGTTTTTCTTATGTTCCTCAAAACATAGGTGGCGACTCTAAAAACAAGTTAGACATCCTAGGACAATTCACGCGCTCTAGCCAAAGCCGTGGTCCCCCGGGGTATCTACAGAAGGCTATGCGATTTGTAAAGGGATTGAGAACTGTGATCCGAAGTCAACTAGTATCCCACAAGTTGCAAGATTTTCAAGATGCTGTTGATAGAGCATATCAGGTGGAGCATGATATAGAAGAGCATAAGAGTAAAGTTGAATTGGCAGGTACAGGAAGGCAAGGAAGACCTCAACTACAGCGTGGTGATAATCGAGGAGGTCAGGGAACACCATCACAATTTAGAGGACAACCGTAGGGGCAACCAATTGCCAAGAATCAAGGTAACACCCCGGGAAATCAAAGTAGAAGCATTTGTAACTACTGTCAGAAGGAAGGGCACTCTGAAGAGCGATGTTGGAAGAAGCAGGGAAAGTGTTTGAATTGTGGTCAGCTTGGCCATTTTTAAAGGGATGGTCCAAGAGCAAGGATTATACCATATGGGAGTGGAGCAGGATCATCTCAGGGTCAGAAGAGGGATGCCTCAGGGAAGCCTAAAGTACAAGGTTGTGTTTTTGCTATCAACCAACATCAGGCTTCAGAATCTTCTAAGGTGATAAGAGGTATAATTTATGTGTCTAGTTTGAGGGCACGAGCACTTATAGACCCTGGCTCTTCGCATTCTTATGTGTCTGTGCATTTTGCTTCTCTATTGCATGTTTCCTCTGAATCTCTACCTTATGTGTTAGAGGTGTCTACTCCTATAGGGGAGTGTTTGGTGACTAATAAGGTGTTATGTGGTTGTGATGTGCATATTTGGGAGAATGTTTTATTTGCTGATTTAGTTGTTTTGCCATTACAAGATTTTGATATTATCTTGGGAATGGATTGGTTGTGTAAATACCATGCTTCAGTTGATTGTTATAAAAAGGTGGTTACATTTTCTATTCTTGATGTGCCTGAATTTACTTTTGAGGCTGCTCCTTTGGGTAAGGGAATTCGTATTATTTCTTATGTGAAGGCTAGAAAGTTGTTGCACCGTGGTTGTACATGATATTTGGCCAGTGTTCTTGATACTACTAAAAAGTTGCCTGAAGTAGAGGATGTACATATAGTGAAAGAGTTTCCTGATGTGTTCTCTACTGAGTATTCTATGCCTTCCGATAGGGAGATCGAGTTTTGTATTGACTTACTTCCAGGTAGTACCCCGATATCTGAGTCACCTTACAGAATGGCTCCAGCTGAATTAAAGGAGTTGAAAGTTCAATTGCAAGAGTTTCTTGATAGGGGTTTCATCCGACCCAGTGTATCACCGTGGGGAGCTCCTGTGTTGTTTGTAAAGAAGAAAGATGGGTCCTTAAGACTATGCATCGACTATAGAAAACTGAATCAGGTGACTGTAAAGAACAAATATCCTTTGCCTCACATTGATGATTTATTTGATCAACTCTAAGGGTCAGTTGTCTTTTCGAAGCTTGATTTGAGGAGTGGGTATCATCAGTTGAAAATTCACTCAGAAGACATTCCTAAGACTGCTTTTCGTAGTAGGTATAGTCATTATGAGTTTCTTGTCATGCCTTTCGGGTTAACAAATGCTCCAGCTGTTTTCATGGATATAATGAATCGGGTTTTCAAGCCTTATCTTGATTCTTTTGTGGTTGTGTTTATCGATGACATCCTGTTTTATTCTAAGTCTCGAGAAGAACATGAGCAACACTTGCGAATGGTTCTATCTATTCTTCGGGAGAAGCAGTTGTTTGCAAAATTCAGTAAGTGTGCTTTTTGGCTCGATGAAGTTTCTTTTCTGGGACATGTGGTTTCGAATAGGGGGATATCGGTTGATCCATCAAAAATTGAAGCCATTGTGAATTGGAAGAGGCCAGAATCAGTCACTGAAATTCGAAGTTTCTTAGGTCTAGCAGGGTATTATAGAAGATTCATTGAAGGGTTTTCCAAGATTGCTACACCATTGACTCAGTTGACTCGAAAGAATGTTCCATATGTGTGGGATGATAAATGTCAAGTTAGTTTTGAAGAGTTAAACAAATGGTTGACCACCGCTCATATTCTTGCACTGCCTAATGGGAATGATGAATTGGTGATTTATAGTGATGCTTCAAAAGAAGGCTTGGGGTGTGTTTTAATGCAGAGTGGGAAAGTAATTGCCTATGCTTCAAGGAAGTTAACTCCTAGTGAGCAGAATTATCCGACCCATGACATGGATCTTGCAGCTATTGTTTTTGCGTTACACAAATAGAAGCATTATCTATATGGAGCAAAATTTGAGATTTTTACAGATCATCAGAGTTTGAAGTATCTTTTCTCTCAGAAAGAGTTGAACAATAAACAGCCTAGATGGATGGAGCTGTTGAAGGATTATGATTGCACCATTTCTTATCATTCGGGCAAGGCAAATGTGGTAGCCGATGCTATTAGTAGAAAGTCTTATGTAGCTTCATTGATGGTGCGAGAATGGAAGATGTTAGAAGATGCTCGAGATTGGTGTCCTTATGAGTCGAGACATGGGGCTATATTTGCAAATATCAGAGTATTACCTGTTGGATATTATGCCCTAGGCCCTTGAGAAAGGCCTATGCGTTATATCATAGCTTCATTGTTATAGAGATAATAAACCCGATTATTATATCTTTTGCATGTTTATTATAATAATCATTGTCCCTAGCACTTATGAAGGGCTAGCATGAGTTAAATGGATAATCATATGATGATTATAGCGCATAGGATGCGGATTAAACTTGTGGGTACATGTTGGAGAACAAGTACTGGATAGACCCGTTATGAGATATATGTCATGGTCAAATGTCATAATTAAATCTCATAATAGTTATATCATTCTTCCTTAGACCTGAGATTATCATAGTCTTCCACATGATGAACATTATGTTTGACGTACTCAAACGCTACCCCTAACTGGGTGGTTATAAAGGCTACGATTGGCATAATCGGATTCCTGTAGGGAAGAATGATAAGTCAAGATGGGATTTGTCCCTCTCTCAAGAGAGATATCTGCTTGGCCACTCGATGAGTGAGATTGATAATAGTGTACGGTCGTACCCAAATGAATTGAAGCGTTCAATGTTATTTGCTCATATCAATCTACTCGAGATCGAGAAAGCATTGGACAACATAAGTTGACGTGGACCATGACTTATGTCCAATATGATATCATGTAACAAAGGGATTGTGATATGTTCTATAAGGTTACTTTGGGCTTTCAAAGTTATACTCGTTCGGACTCGTTGCCAACTTAGTATAATCCTATTGGGTCACACACAATAGAACGGATTGAATAAGGCATAGAAAACGGGAAAAACTGGATCCTGCTGGAAGGATACGTACGGATGGTTTGGGAGCCACCCAACCAATCTGTACGGATGGTTTGTCCAGACGGAAAACAGTTTGTTCAGATCTCTTGTTTGTCAAGGAATTCTGATCCTAAAAGGAATTAGGTTTATACCCTATTATATATGTGTGCAGTCGGGTTTGAGAAATCTAATGGTTGATTATTAGAAATCATAACATATTTTTGAGAAACAATTACACACATATAGAGGGGATTATTATTTTTGAGATTTAGAATCATCAAAACTCAATAATCAAAGAGCAAAATAATTCCTATGAAGAAATCATTTCTTCATCAAGCCTTGGGTCTAGCAATCCAGATCAAGAAGGTGTTCTTGATATCCGTTCGACGTGTGGATACCGATAGAGGGTGTTTGCGATTAGCACCTCAAAGTCCGTGTTCATGGATTCGATCTTCAAGGGTATGTTTCTTTCATCTTGTATTTAATTTAATCAACATGCACGGATCCGGGCTCATGGGTGTTTGATTTTATCTGTTTATTCCACTGCGCATGATGCATCAAAACCCAACAGTGGTATCAGAGCCCCGTTCATTGTTGATTATTTTAGTATATCATGTTGAAATTTTTTAATTCGATTATATAATTTCTACATGATAATAAGATGAATGTGTGATTTGAGTTTTATATATGAGATATAAAATTTATGAGCATGAATATGGTGATTATGTAATTATTGTATTGATTTGATCCATATGAATAATTGCATGTTTGGGATATCAATAAATAATTTGATTATGTGTATTGATAATTTGGATCTAATTTGTGTATGTAATAAATTGTTTATTCATGGTATTGATTAGATATAATTAAATTCGTAATCTGTAAATTCATGTTTCTGTAATCTGATTATGTATAAACATGATATTGGATTTGGTCGAACTTCTGAAATTCTGAAAAAACCTGGAAATCTGGGATCCTACCAATGGATCCGTACGGATGGTTTGGGTGATGCCAAAACTGATCCGTACGGATAGTTTGGAAATTCCCAGATTTGATTCTGTTTTCTGGTGTTCAGGTTGTTCTGTAAATTGTTTACATAATTTAAATCTGGAAACTGGAAACTGCTTTCAGACGGCTGGTTTCTGAAACCGTGTTTCCTGAAACAGTTTTCGGCCGAAGAATTCAAAAGGAATTGCAGAAATCAGAGTTCTAAAGAGTTTAGAACTGCTGTAATCTGTGAGATTAAGAGACAATGAAAGATCTTGAAACAAGTATCCAATCTATACGGGAATGTGGATGCCTTTTGGCTTAGTTTCGACCGTATAGAGAAGTTACTTGGCTCCTTGATCTTAGTACGGAAATGTGGATGCCTTTTGGCTTAGTTTCGGCCGTACAGTTTGTGCTCTCAATTTCAAGATGCTCTGCGGATACAGTTTCAGAATTCTGAAGAGTTCAGAGTTTCTGTGACCTGTATGAAAGAACTGTACGGATAAATCTGGATGCTTCCAGAAACAGCCGTACGGATGGTTTGGGCATTACTGATTCTGATCTGTTTCAGGCGGCAGGTTTTGGAAAACATGTTTCCTAAAACACATTTCAGTTCATAAGTCCAGACAGTTACTGAGATCATAATCTTAAAGGAGTTTATGGTTAGTGTAATCTCAAAGTTTTAGAATTTATCCCTATACAAAGTGAAAATAGTTTGCAGAGAAAGAAACTATATTTGGATTAATTCATTGCATGGACCAATGGCAGGCTTACGCCTTGTTTCTAGGAATGTGAATGAAATATCCAATCTGTAAATCGTTTACAGATAATTTAGATTCCGTCCCCATTATGTTGCTTCATAATTAAATCACAAGATTTTGCTTCTATTAATTATTGGATTAGTTAACATCATTATGCAAAGACTATATTATATTATGTTTGACATAATTAAATATGTGATGAATATCTCTAAGCAAATAAACCTCCTTAAAACTTAAGTCAAGTGTTAATCCATGATTAAAACACTTATGAGTACATGGGTAGTTTTATGTGGGTTAAAACCTAGCGTAGGCGCATTAATTCTATTCATCTATGAGAAAGATGAGTGAATCAGAGTTTCCTATACATTTAAAATGGTTTGACTTAATTGGGCTATCAAAACAGTTTTGGGCCTAAGGCACAGATGAGATTAAAACATGTTTGACATAAGATGTCTAACAATCTCATAAAAGATCTAAGAGTCACATATGATGTGATTGATAAAGAGTTATCTTTCTAAATAACTTGATTTTGAGCAGTCGTGCCCTAGCCGACTCAAAGTTGGGTGAAATACTGATCTTAGCCTACTTAAATTATATTATACAATTGTTGTATTTGAAGGTGTATAATTTAGTGGGAGTATTTATGAAATACTTTATATGTCTCTAAATAATTATGGTATGAAATATATGTGTATATTTATTTGCATATTTTGTAGAATGTCTTAAACTATAATCATATATAATTACTGCGATTGACCCCACTTAAAGAGAATAAGATTAACTTCCTTGACCTAGTCGTGAGCTTAAGAATTGTTCTAAAGCAAGAACGGAAGTTATGAATTCTTAATAAATCATTTTACTAAGAAACCTTATGCCTTAAGGGTGGACAAAGACATTGATTAGAAATATGTGGATGATTCTATAGATGTCAACTGTCCTACGACTTGCTGTCATATGATCGGAACTTTAGAAGTATCTGAAACATATGAATGCTTATGCGATAAGCAATTATATAGGAAGCGTTCCTACAAGCAAGAAAGGCAAATAAAGTTTGAAATTGATTAAGAACCTAACATTCATGTGATGAATGAAAGGTATATTAATAAGTTCTCATGTTTTGAACGTGGAGTGACATATTAATTACCTTAGTAGGCTTGATAATCAAGTTAGTTTGGAACTAACAACGGATTTGGTATTAATTCATAAGCGACATTCGATGTTTAAAGTGCTATGTCTTAATATCAAATGGAAACATTCTCAAACTCTAAAGGTTAAAAGGACAAGGATTTAAGATAAAGGCAAGACAAGAGTTGTCAAGCCTAAAGAAAATATTTGTGGCTAAACCTAAAATCCAAATGATATAATTTTTACCTTGGCAATAAGATTGATCGTCGGAGAAATTGCAATTTAAATTAAAAGATCAAAAGGAAGGGTAGTTGGACTACCACTTCAAGTATTTATGTTAAAATTCTACTTAAAGAAGGTAAAGATTAACCTATGTGGCAATAATGATGCAATGGTTGCAACATTATTCATAGGAACTTGCAAAGTGTCTTTACCTAATAAGTTCATATTTGTTTTGAACAAATGGTGCTATGTTCTTATTTTAAGTAGAAATATTATTTTGGTTTCTTCATTACAAGATTATGGATATTTCCTATTTCGAATAAGAAAGTGTTCTATTAAATATGATTTGCCATATTGTATTGCTAATCATATAATGGGACTTAACATCCTTATCTTGGAAGAACAAAATAATGAGTATAAACGTAAATAAAGGAAATCCGAATCTAAGGATGTAAGCGTTACATTCTTAAAGCATTAATGTCTATATCAAATGATAAGAAACACATATCTAAAATTCCATGGGACGAAATTTTAAATTCATATGATTTCGAATCATGTGATAGATGTGAATCTTAGAAATTGATCAAGACATATTTTACTAATAGTAGTAAGAGGAAGTACTCTTTTGAACTTATACATTTTGATGTATGTAGTTTATTATAGTAACAATGCTAGAAAGGATTTCAACACCTCATGGCAAAAGTATTGATGTACTCTGATTAGATCAAAGTAATGAATATTTGAGCCTTGGACTCGATGAGAATTCTGCAGAAAGTCTGCAATTTAAGAAAAACAGAATCTGGAAACAGCAGCCGTACGGATGATGTTCCAGAAGTTTACAGATTGTTTGTAAAACACAGTTTTTCGTCTCATAATAAGTCAAACTGATCTTTAATTATCCTTCTGGATTATGTGCTGGAAACAGCTGCGCTTACACTAAATTGAGATTCATCTAAGGTGGTTTGACTGATGGATATCTTAATGATATTGATTTTACACCCTTTAAAGAGTACAAATCGTTTGTTACTCTAAATAACACTTTCTAGATAAATCGTTTATCTCTAAAGAACTAGTGGGAGTAAAATGTATCTCGAAGAGTTCGAGACCCAAAAATGACATGGAACCTAAGATGGAAGTTGAACAAATATTCACAAGGAGTTGTGGAAATTCGTTCAAGTATACACAAGAAATTTGCATAACTGATAGGATACTATCTATAACAAGAAATATTGATTTCTCGTAATAGAAAGTAATAGGGAAGATATCATTGCGAATGATTGACCTATTACCTATCAAGATGCAAAGTCCGCTCCGGATTTAGATCAATGACTTAGAGTCATAAAATCTAAAAGTGTATATTGATTAAGCAAGACTAATTGAGAAAAGTTAATTCATAATATCGATTATGATGAAAATTTATCAACTGTAGTCATGCTTAATATTATTAAAAATTTTATTGTCATGACCTCATATTTTGAATATGAAATATGATAAATGGATATCAAAAAAGCATTCCTAAACAGGAACATACTTTAGGATGTGTTTGATACAACCTAAAAGTTTTGATATATAAAATTCTAATAAAATATGCAAGTTGCAAAAATTCATGAGATGGATTGAAGCAAACTACTTGGAGTGAAATTTCATTTTGATGAAGTATTCAAAGAGTTTGAAATTCATCAAGGATGAGACTTGTGATTACAATAAATTTAGTAGGAGCGTAATTTTATTCATAGTCTAATATATATATATGGTTGATATATAAATCATTTTGAAAGAGTTTCTAAATGAAAGACTTGGATGAAGTCGCCTACATCCTTGGACTGATTTATGGAGATAAATCTAAAAGGTTGATTGGTTAAAGTTAAAGTACTAATAATGACAATATAGTGAAAGGTTCACTATGCAAGACTCTTGGAGAGGTCACTTGCAAAAGTCTAATGGCATTAATCTTTGCAAGATTTAGTCTTACTGGAAGACTGATGAGCAAAGAGTACATGATTAGGATTCCATATGCTTTGGCAATTGGATCTATCATGTAAGCCATGTTAATATACTAAGACCGGATGTCTCATATACTTGGAGTATGATGAGATAATACCAATCGGATCCTAGTGAAAGTCACTAGTTAAGAAACGTCCTTAAGTACTTTAGAAGAACTAAAGGATGCATTCTTGATCTTTGATGGAATATAAGATGATCCTATAAATAGTTACATAGATGCATTCTTACAAACCAACAAAGATAAATATTGTAGTATAAATACATGTCTAAGTTTAATAATGGTGTTAGAAGAATTCTAAATGAACCATTACTATTCTACAAAAGGTTGAGTATCTAGTGGCATGAGATGCAACTAGAAAATGATTAAGATTAAGATTCTAATTAGTAAACTAGAAATTGTTTCTAGTGTCACTAATTTAATGTACCTTTATTGTGTCAATAATCGTTCTTACACAATTTAAGGGACTAATATCTTATCTAGACATATACTCAGACATTTCTATCTTACTCGAGAAATCATCAAAGATGGGAGATTTCAAAATATGCAAAATACCTCATGATAATAACAAGGATAATTATCCTACATAAGCTCGTTTGCAATTACGATGGAGATCATAACTAAGCTCAATGGGTATTGGATACGCGTTGATTGGGCCTAGTGCAAGTGGGAGATTGTTGGATATTATGCCCTAGGCCCTTGAGAAAGACCTATGCGTTATATCATAGCTTTATTGTTATAGAGATAACAAACCCGATTATTATATCTTTTGCATGTTTATTATAATAATCATTGTTCCTAGCACTTATGAAGGGCTAGCATGAGTTTAATGGATAATCATATGATGATTATAGCGCATAGGATGCGGATTAAACTTGTGGGTACATGTTGGAGAACAAGTACTGGATAGACCCGTTATGAGATTTATGTCATGGTCAAATGTCATAATTAAATCTCATAATAGTTATATCATTCATCCTTATACCTGAGATTATCATAGTCTTCCACATGATGAACATTATGTTTGACGTACTCAAATGCTACCCCTAACCGGGTGGTTATAAAGGCTACGATTGGCATAATCGGATTTCTGTAGGGAAGAATGATAAGTCAAGATGGGATTTGTCCCTCTCTCAAAAGAGATATCTGCTTGGCCACTCGATGAGTGAGATTGATAATATTGTACGGCCGAACCCAAATGAATTGAAGCGTTCAATATTATTTGCTCATATCAATCTACTCGAGATCGAGAAAGCATTGGACAACATAAGTTGACGTGGACCATGACTTATGTCCAATATGATATCGTGTGACAAAGGGATTGTGATATGTTCTATAAGGTTACTTTGGGCTTTCAAAGTTATACTAATTGGGTAGTCATAATGGCTTGCTAGAGTCCGCTTATGACTTACGGGTTCTGACTCGTTCGGACTCGTTGACAACTTAGTATAATCCTATTGGGTCACACACAATAGAACGGATTGAATAAGGCACAGAAAACGGGAAAAAGTGGATCCTGCTGGAAGCATCCTTATGGTTTGGGAGCCACCCAACCAATCCGTATGGATGGTTTGTCCAGACAGAAAACAGTTTGTTCAGATCTCTTATTTGACAAGGAATTCTGATCCCAAAAGGAATTAGGTTTATACCTTATTATATATGTGTGCAGTCGGGTTTGAGAAACCTAATGGTTGATTATTAGAAATCATAACATATTGTTTGAGAAAAAATTACACACATATAGTGACACGCCCCCAGGTCCCGGGATCCCCTAATAGAACTTTGAACCTGGATGCGCGTGACTAACAAGAAATAAGAAATTGAATGACATCTGCTTATATCAAACTTACATCATATATATACTCAAGAGAAACGAGCTAAGATAGCTCACAAACGAGTTCTATACCAAGAAATTTAAACCAAATGTGGTTATACACAGCGGAAAACATGCCTAGCACATAAGCTGGCATTACAAGAACTATACAAGTCTACCCAATATACTGAGTCTAAACAACTGATACCAAATCGTCCTCACCAAAACTGGAAAGGATAACAATCCCCAACAAGAACAACCTGCCAAGTAGGCCCCTGCTAAGTCGAGCCTCACAACGTATTACCACTTGCTTTCCTGGGGGGGGAACAAATAAACAAGAAACGGGGTGAGATAAATCTCAGTAAGTTACTAGATACAAGTACATATCATGTTATCATGTAATCATGCAAATCAAGAAGATTATCAAGTAATCACGCTCAAGATGTCATCAAGTAACAAGTATATGAGAGGCTAAGCCAACTCATCAAGTAGCTAGCACATAAGGCTAAACTAACACGTTACAAAGGATATTCCAACCTTATTCCTCCCAAGTAAACCATTGTTGTCGTTGCTTACTGCAGTTGACAAATCACGATCAATCAAGTTGCTGCTGTGCAGTACACAATAGGACCCGGTAACCAGTGTCACTAACAAGAACAAGATTCACAAGGTGTTCAAGAGTTTAGCATTCACTTTTATCAGGCGTAATGCTCTAATAAAGGAAGCTATGCCCTTACTATGGCCTGTAGTAAGGGGTCAAGCGCAGATACATAGGCACCCGATTATCACTTTGGCCCCAGCCTCATGATAAGCGTGAACCTATACATCTCCGAGCAAGCAAGGTGACCAGCTGGACTCACACAAGAATGCACAAGTAGGTATTTACTTGAACTACGAGAATAGAATTAATCCAAAAGTAGTGGACTAGCTCTTCATGAACCATGTAATTATGTGCTCACCAAAACTAACAAGAATAGAACTAAGTCCAAAAGTAGTGGACCAGTCCTTCATGAACCATGTAATCATGCTCACCAAATACCAGTACACGTAACACAATCAATCCAAGTTAGAGTCTATTAGTAACAGACCCCAAACAAGTAGTAGGGTACATCATTCTATGTCACTTTTTCATATGCCATATTTACACGTACATAGTCATATAACCTTTAACACACTAATGTGTCTATCACGATACCCTTACTTTCAAGTAGAGCCCAACATCTTAGACTCTAAGCACGTAGTCGAATAGGTCATATTGTACCTAGTCATAATTATATCTCACGTATATGTATCGTTAATAATCGAATACATTTTCCAACACATTTTGTGTTCTATAATCATTCTTGTTGACTTAAATCGTAGGATTCATAGTTATATGAATTATCTTTATATTACACTAGTCCCTCATTCTTTAGGAACTTAACTCAAGAAAAAGATATCTTCTTTATACTTTATATACTTCATTGAGTATATGCACGATTAAAACTAATTACTAGCACATTAGTGCTTGTTCATAGAACTTTCAATACACACGTATTAGATTCAAGTATGTTTTAGAATTTATCATTCTCTATCTAGTTCCACATTCCAATTCTTTAGTTATTCATATCATGTATCAAGTAGTCAAGAAGCCACATTCTATCAAGTAGCTATATGCAAGATTTGTACATACACACCAAGAATAGTTCTAACACGTTAGTGCTTGTTCATAGCACTTTCAAGTTCATTACCATACACACTTATTGGTTTCAAGTCATGTACAAGATTTTATCATCTTACATTCAAGTTCTTAATCCAATTCTTTGGATGTTCAAGACATGTACAAGAATTAATTATCTTATACTCAAGTTATTATTCCAATCTTTGGATATTCAAGTCATGTACAAGATTTAATTGTCTTATACTTCAAGTTCAAGCTAAGTAGATGAGTTATACATCTCATACTTACAAGTTCTTAATCCTATACTTTGGATGTTCAAGCTCAAGACATTGTTCTAGTACCCCTAAGGTGCACAAACATTAGTTTCAAGACACATATAACACATTAGTGCTTGTTCATAGCACTTTCAAGACAATTAAAAGAGTTCTTACTTTGATATTCAAGTTCTCATTTTAATTTAATGAGTAATCATGTTCAAGACCAAGTTCTGATGCCCCTAAGGTGTCATAACACTTTCTAGGACATTTTATTCTAAGGCTAGATACCTTAACTAGGGTTAAGTCTAGATTAATCAAACTTTATTCAAGACTTTTGTTCATCAGGGCAAGTGTGCGGTCGCACAAAAGGATATGGGCGGTCGCCCAAAACAAGACTTTGCAAGAGAAAAATCTTCCAGATAAATGGGCGGTCGCCTGGCCAAACATGGGCGGTCGCCCAAGGAACTAAAATCTCGAAATTTTATTTCTTTCCCAGGTTTACAATAGTCCGTCCCAAGCGTAGGAGTATACTTTTACTAACACTTATACACTACCTAGGAGTACTTAGCACACCCAGGACACTATTTCATTCTTTTTACCGTCCCACAAATAATAGAATAATTTTCTTTTATTCCATTTAAATATTTCACTGTCCCAAAAGTATAAGTATAATTTTCTAATATACTAATATAAACATTTAGGGATACTTTCATTCATTTCCCCGTACCACAAATAATGGTACAATTTTTCTAATAATATTTAAATCAAGTTAATATTTTACCGTCTCACGAGTAGGAGTATAAATTTTCTAACACTCACGAGGAACATTTTAACATGCCTAAACATGTCTTTCAAGTCAATTTCATGCTTTGTAATTCATACTAATACTCCCTTCGTCCCAAATTTACAAGTATCACCAAATTCATTCAAATCACGAAATTAACAAGTACAAGTATCAAGAATAACACATAGGCATGTTATTACAAGCAAGGGGGAGCTAGTGACTTACCTATTCCGAAATCAAATTCTCCCAAATTAATTTCTGTTCGGCAGGAAACGCTCTATTCAGCGCCACGAATATTTATACAGAATCGGAATCTCGAACAGAGGAGTAATTAAGCAAGAGGAGTCGAGAATAGGGTAAACCCTAACTTTCTTCTGAGACAGAGAGAACGAACGAGAGAAACATTTGGGGATTAATGATACTGAGGAAGAGGCAACCAAAGTTTTATCCTTTGCAAATTTCAAGAATTTCAACTAGGCCCCTCAAGTTCTACTTTTAACAAAAAGGCCCCTCAAGTTTCAATTTGAGCATTTAAGCCCCTAAACTTTAAATTTTCACAAATGACCCTAAAGTTTCAAATTTGAACACTTATGTCCTAAACTTGCTCAATTAGTTAAATAATTAACTTAATTAAAATAGCATATAAATATGCAAGTCAAGAATTTATCAGGAATTAGGACAGGCATTACATTCTCCCCTCCTTAAAGAAAATTCGTCCTTGAATTTTACTGATCGAAATTATAACACATATAAATAACAAATAGAACTCAAGAATAGCAAGAATATGGTATACCACACCATATTATCAATTACCTGCGAGTATTATTCTCACATAACCTTCTCGATACCGTGACTTTCCCATAAAACTTTCACAAGAAGTATTCGTGCTCAAGACATTTCCTTTAGAATCAAGTATCCATACAAGCAATTACCCATTACTAAGTAATTCGTGTGATGGAATTTCCACTAAATAGCAAGCTCATACAATAGCCACAAGGAAATCCACTTCACATGCTCGTAACATATGATCAAGAAGCAACCTTGGTTAAGTACCCAGAGTGCTCAGAAAAATGACCATAATCAAGATGTAAAACAAGGTGTAGAATAAGATGTAGAACAAGAATCCCTATCATATATTATATCCACAGGTATCCCATGTAATCAAGATGTATCGATCATAACATCACAACACATAAAGTCAAGCAGATTTGATTAATCAATCCACTATAATCAATATCATTGGGACTTATCTATTAAATGATAATCCTTCCACGAAATCCATCGCAATATATTCATATATATTTACAAATCTCGAAGGATTATAACAAATCAAACGATCTCTGATATTCTGCTTTCAAATAATCGCAATTCAAGGATTTAGTTGAATACTCAGAAATTTTCTCCCATTCAGTACCATCAATCATGAAATACAAGTCTTTATTTTCAATGAATCCGCTAATACAATAGCCACAGGATCACAATCAATTTCAAGTCATGAGTAGAATTATTCTATTCATAAAGATTCAATCTCCTCGAAGCATATACAAGTACGTTACCATTTTGAATTAACACACTTTTATCTCTTGTTCGAGCTTCACTATGCATAATGAATTTATCATATCCACTATATTGGTGAATCTTGACACATACACGAGAAAATAGTAACACTGGTCATATCCTCCAAATAACCATCATACTAGTCGAATCCACTAGGCAATGTCAAATACTGAAGTTGTGTCATCCATCATTTCAATATTTAAAAAAAATTGGCTTCACGTTATCAATCCATCAGAAAGTGTAGCTTTCTGTCTCAAATAGTTAATGATAGAGCTACCTTCGAAATTCATTAATGAATCTCTAACAAGATCAAGAAAATCTCAAGAACATGCGTACTTTGGTTGTTTCTACTTATATAGGTCAACAAAGATACTTACTTCAGGCATCCACTTCAAGGTAATAGATCCTCTATCTCTTACTAGCTTTTGGAAACAATTGTTTCTCTCGAGAAATTTCAATACAATCAATTCTCAGTCTGCGATTTTGTATACACCAACAGGTCATTAATAACTTCATCGCAAAGGAATCAAATTATGGTTTGAAGATATCATTCATCAAATCCATCAATACTGCTAGATAATATATCAATCAAAATAGCATAGTCACGAATTCATAACGAGCATACCTGATATGAGAAGATGTCTTCAGTATATCCTCATAGTTGACTTTCCAAATAATGGTAGCCACTTATCAAACAAACACTGAATAGACCACTGATTAACTTCAGGGATCAAATAATTCATCGATACACGATAACAAGTACTGGTTCATTATAGTCACCTGGTTGAACTCTTTGCATTCAATATGAAATCGCAAAGTACCATATCTCTTCATGCCAATCAATACAGATACACCCCACGCCGATATTGTCGCGACCCCGACCCCGCGGGCCCGGAGTACGCGAGCTGGACGTCGACTTAAACAATAAACTCTAAAATAATGAAGATAAAAATTTCCCTTTTATACCAAAAGATGATAACATAAAGTTTGAAATCCAACTTGAATAACAAGATATAAACAAGTGTGAGCTCCACAAGCTTGCACCCAAAATAATAAAGTATACAAATTCTAATGACGTCAAGTTTGGTATAACTATTCCCAAAAAGGTTACACATTTATATAATGTAAACCCACCAATAACACTTGCCCCAAAAGCTAAACCCTCGCGACGTCCTCCTCGTGATCAGCGAGTCTAATCCTTTCCTCCTGGGGGGGGGGTAAGGAAAAACAAAGACAAAAGAAAGGGGGTGAGATAAATCTCAATAAGTCACTAATGCAACTACATGACATGCTAAATGCAATAAGCAATAAACAATAATAAATATCACTTAGCACATAGCATTTATCATTTAACAGATAGCAGCGGAAATAAACAATTAACAAAGGATATTAGCCAAGGTTTCCCAACTGAAAGAACCAAATAAAGGTCGCTGCGCAGCTTCAATAATCAACAATCAACATCTCCATAGTAGCATGAAATCTTGAAGAGAAAACCCCCGGTACCGGAACCAATAACAAAGTAACATGCCACAAAGGGCGGGAGCCATGCCACAAAGTCATGCTCCAAAACGTGTAGCTAGAATACTCACAAAAGGAGCTAGCTCATCCCATCCAAGGCCAATATGGATGAGGAAACAAGGACCAATGGGCGATGCTACACTGGACTTGGCTTGTGCCATTATAGCATTATCCATTGCCTGACTCGATACACAAATAACCAGCTGGACCTTCAAGTAAAGGCTAAGTAATAAAATACTAGCACGATAAACAACTAACGATTCCAAAGTAGGGAACCATACAAAGTGATCACCAATAAGATGAAATGAACCAACAACACACCAGTAAGGTGTTCCAATAAACTCAGCCATGATAACACAATTCCCATATCACGTTCAATCACAAAGGATCCATTTAACTCAAGGACACAACCAAAAATACTCACTCATCTCGAAGAGCTCAAGGAGAGCTTAAAACGATAATTTATACACCTAAAACGGAGTCCGGATGAGGGAGATATGGCCCTCAAAAGATTGGACAAAAAGGGGAAATAAATTTCTCAACAGGGGAGAGGGTGCGCGCGCCTCCTATGGGAGGGTGCGCGCGCCTCCTTTGATCAGAAGGAAAATCAAGTTTGGAGGAGGATAGGGTGCGCGCGCCTCCTATGGGAGGGTGCGCACGCCCCATGGTATCAGAAGGTTTTGAGTTATTGAAACAATGGAGGGAGCGCACGCTCCCCAGAATATGGTGCGCGCGCCCTCGATCATCAGAAGGTTTGGTTCACAAAGGGCATAAGGGTGCGCGCGCCTCCTATGGGAGGGTGCGCGCGCCCCCTTGCCCGGAAGGGCAAATTCCGGCCAAAGTTCTGGGTTCTTCAAAATGTTCTTTGCCCAAATCACAAGTCCTCACCATCTCACAATACTTGAAACCAAGACTTATAATAAACACAACTATGAACCAAAACAACTTATAGACTCGCAATGGGGCTAAATAACAACATCTAGACATCCAAACAAGATTCAAATCCCAACCTTCATAATACCACAAAAATCAACCAAAATCCAAATGAGTTCCAAACTCACCCAAAACACCATATATATCAACAAAGCATCATACCAACATGTTATGAACAATTCTAGCATAAATGGGGGAAAAGCAACTTACCCGGATTTTATGAAAGGTGACGGAACTCGAATATTTTTAGCCCTCTACGATCCTGTCGACGATCTAAACAAGATTCATGTTATGAGAAATGAGAGATTATGAGGGGATGATAGTTAAAATGTAGAGAGAAGGAAGAAGATGATTTTACCTTCACAAAGCCTAGGAGAGAGAGAGAGAGAGTACACAGGGAAATGGAGGTGGAGTGTGAGTGAGGGTGATAGGGTGAGGGAGAAGAGAGGGAGTAGGGAGATGAATTATTTGAAATATTGCACCTAGCCCCCTTCCCCCACTAACTAGCTCAACTATAATACTCCCACTAATTATTAAGACCCAACAATACTACACTAACACAAATGACCCAAATAAAATGCTAGGCATGAATTATTATGAAATATAAAATGCACACATAAATTATTAATTAAATAAATAATTAAATAAATAATTAAGCAAATAAATAAATAATAATTAAATATTTATTATTAAAAATAGAGACTAGTTTTCGGGTCGTGATATTCACTCCCCCTTAAAGAAAATTCGACCCGAATTTTAACAAGACTTACCCGAATTAAAAAGCCACGGATATTCCTCTCGATCTCATCACGAAGCTCCCACGTCGACTCCTCAACATTATGATTCCTCCAAAGAACTGTAACCAATGAAATACTTTTGTTCCTCAACTCTTGAACTTTAGAATCTAGGATCCGAACCGGTCGTTCTTCATAAGTCATATCGGGCTCAATATCCTCCGGTATCCTCGGTAACACGTGAGAGGGATCATGAACATACTTCCGAAGCATAGAAACGTGGAACACATTGTGCAACCGGTCTAAAGATGGCGGTAACGCAAGACGATATGCTAGAAGTCCCACTTTCCCCGAAATCTCAAACGGACCTATAAACCTCGGAGCCAATTTTCCTTTCTTCCCGAACCTTCGAATACCCACCTTCGGAGATACTTTCAAGAACACAAAATCACCGGTCTGAAAACTAAGATCTCGCCTTCGGTTGTCTGCATAGCTCTTATGTCGACTCTGGGCTGTTTTCAATCGATCCCGGATAACCCTAACTTTCTCAACTGAACCCTGAAGCAAATCAATACCCACGATCTTCGCTTCACCGACCTCATCCCAACAGATAGGCGATCTACATTTTCTCCCATATAAGGCCTCATAAGGTGCCATCTTGATACTAGCCTGATAACTGTTGTTGTAAGAGAATTCCACTAACGGTAAATGTCTATCCCAAGAATCGGAAAAGTCTATCGAGCACGCTCGCAACATATCCTCCAAAATCTGAATGGTCCTCTCGGATTGACCGTCGGTCTGAGGGTGAAAAGCTGTGCTGAATCGCAAATCTGTACCCAAAGCTTCCTGAAACGCCTTCCAGAATCTAGAAGTAAACCTCGGGTCTCGATCTGACACAATGCTAACCGGAACTCCATGCAATCTCATAATCTCATCAATGTAAAGGGTCGCAAGCTTTTCCATCGAGTACCTAATGTCAATAGGCAAGAAATGGGCACTCTTGGTCAGTCTATCCACGATTACCCAAACACTGTCATACTTCCTACGGGTACGAGGTAGTCCCGTAACGAAATCCATAGTCACATGCTCCCATTTCCACTCCAGAATCTCTAAAGGCTGAAGTAGTCCTGCGGGTCTCTGATGCTCGGCTTTGACCTGCTGACAAGTTAAACATTTCGAAACATACTCGGCTATTTCCATCTTCATGTTGTTCCACCAAAAGTGTTGTTTCAAATTTTGATACATCTTCGTACTACCCGGATGAATAGTATATCTCGATTTGTGACCCTCATCTAACACTTGCCTCTTTATTCCACCAACATCGGGTACGCACAAACGATCACGGAAAGTCAAAACTCCACTCGAACTCAAAGAAAAATCCTCGAAGTTCTTTTCCCTCAATTTACCCATTATCTTCACTAACTCGAGATCTTCTTTCTGAGCTTCTTTTATCCTCTGAATTAGGGTCGGAGATACCCTAACATTCTCAAAAATAGCCCCATGTCTCGATTCACGAGGAGACCAATCTCGAACATCCTCAAGCATTTTCCACTCACGGACCATCATCGAAGCCACATAAGACTTCCTACTAATCGCATCGGCGACCACATTCGCCTTTCCCGGGTGATAGGAAATCGTACAATCATAATCCTTCAACAATTCCATCCATCGGCGTTGTCTATTATTCAACTCTTTCTGGGAGAAACGGTATTTCAAACTCTTGTGATCGGTAAAAATTTCAAACTTCGCCCCATAAAGGTAGTGCTTCCATTTGTGCAACGCAAAGACTATCGCCGCCAACTCCATATCATGAGTCGGGTAATTCTGTTCACTAGGGGTCAACTTCCTCGAAGCATAGGCAATCACCTTTCTGTTCTGCATCAAAACACAACCCAAACCCTCTTTCGAAGCATCACTGTAAATTACTAAATCATCATTCCCATTAGGCAAGGTCAAGATCGGTGCGGTAGTCAACCTCTTCTTCAATTCCTCGAAGCTACTTTGGCATTTTTCACTCCACACAAACGGTACATCCTTCCGGGTCAACTGAGTCATCGGAGTAGCAATCCTCGAAAACCCTTCTATAAACCTTCTGTAATAACCGGCTAAACCCAGAAAACTTCTAATCTCGGTCACTGACTCGGGTCTCTTCCAATCCACTATGGCTTCTATCTTTGAAGGATCCACCGAAATCCCATCTTTCGAAATAACATGACCCAGAAAAGAAACTTTCTCAAGCCAAAATTCGCATTTACTAAACTTCGCAAATAATTTTTCCCTCGCAAGAACGGATAAAACTGTCCTCAAGTGTTGCTCGTGCTCCTCTCGAGATTTAGAATAGACAAGGATGTCATCGATGAAGACCACAACGAACGAGTCAAGATACGGATGGAAAACCCGGTTCATCAAATCCATAAACACTGCAGGCGCGTTGGTCAACCCAAACGGCATAACCAAGAACTCATAATGACCATAACGAGTGCGAAAGGCAGTCTTCGGAATATCCTCCGATCAAATCTTCAACTGATGGTACCCGCTCCTCAAATCAAGCTTGGAAAACACAACGGACCCCTGAAGCTGATCAAATAAATCATCAATGTGAGGTAGAGCATACTTGTTCTTCACTGTAACCTGATTCAACTTCCGGTAATCAATACACAATCTCAACGAACCATCTTTCTTCCGCACAAACAAAACCGGTGCTCCCCACGGGGAAACACTAGGACGGATAAACCCTCGATCAAGCAACTCTTGCAATTGAACCTTTAGTTCCTTCAACTCTACGGGAGCCAACCTATACGCTGCTTTCGAAATTGGAGCCGTACCCGGCAAAAGATCTATGCAAAATTCTATCTCACGATCGGGAGGCATATCATATTCAGAAGAGAAAACATCGGGAAATTCCCTAACTACCCGAACACTCTCCAAACTAGGGGATTCTTTCCTAGTATCAAGCACACTAGCCAAGTACCCCTCACAACCACGGTGCAATAATTTTCTCGCTTTCACATAAGAAATTAAACGAACTTTTCTACTCAAAGGGCTAGCCTCAAAAACAAATTTAGGCACATCGGGAATAGAAAAAGTAACAACTTTCTTACGACAATCAACAGAAGCATGAAACTTGCTCAACCAATCCATACCCAAAATAACATCAAAGTCTTGGATGGGAAGGACTACCAAGTCCGCACATAAGACACGACCACATATAAGCACATCATAAGCACGGAAGACTCTATCGGTCACCAAACATTCTCTTATAGGGGTCGACACCTCTAGCACATAAGGTAAGGACTCAAATGCAACATTTAGCATAGAAGCAAATTGCACAGATATATAAGAATGAGATGATCCTGGATCTACTAACGCACGGGCGCTCACATTAAACACAGAAACAATACCTCCAATAACAGAAGGATCATCGGTAGCTTGTTGTTGATTCATGGCAAATACCCTTCCTTGGACCTTGGGCTTCCCCGCAGCATCTCTTTTCTGACCCTGTGGAGCACCAGCTCCTACCCCAGTCGGTTGACCTCTGAATCTCGGGCAATCCTTCGCAAAATGCCCCAACTGCCCATAGTTCATACATTTCCCCTGTTTCTTCCAACACTGGTCCTCCGAGTGTCCTCCCCTTTGGCAATATGAACAGAGTCTCCTATTTTGGTTTCCTTGGTTCCCGGAAGTAGTACCCGGGTTCCTTGGGATTGGTTGCCCTCGGGACTGAGATTGTCCCCCAAAGTTACCTCGGTTATCAGAACGGGATTGTGGCTTGCTCTGTCCTCCTTGCTTGCTAGAGTTAGTCACCTCGACCTTCTTCTTATGCTCCTCTATATCTTGCTCGATCAAGTATGCACGGTCTACCGCATCCTGGAATGTCACAATCCTTTGGGCTATAAGCTGAGTCCGAATAGAAGTCTTCAAACCCCGGATGAATCTCATAGCTTTCTGCTCCTCAGTCCTCACAAGATAGTCACAATACCGGGCTAATTCTGTGAAGCTTAGCCGAGTATTGAGCCAACAAACCTTGCTCCTTGTTGAGTAGCTCGATCTCCTTTCGGTTCTGGTCCACTACCGGGATAAAGTGCTCTTTGAACTTCCTCACAAACAATTCCCATGCATACACTGTGTGAGTGTCATCCCAACTAGCTTTGACTCCTTTCCACCAATGCTCGGCGGCACCCACAAGCTTATAAGCCGCGAACCGGACTCTATCCTCGTCCGTGCACCCAAACACATCATAAATTTTCTCCATTGACTCGATCCATAGTTCGGCCTTCTTCACATCGGGCTCACCGTCAAACTCTCTTGGTTTTAGTTTCAGAAATTGCTCCAACCCGTGATGTGGAGGGGTCACATACTCCTCTCTTGGACCTTGGTCATGAATAGCCTTCATAGCCGCCTCAAACATGCCTTGGAACATGGCACGGTTCTCTTCCCGAAGATCATTCTGATTCTGAGCCCTACTAGAACCTTCACCCGTTCTTCTTCTAGCCATTGGAAACAATTACCCGCATAAAACATCAACCGTTACTCACTCCGAACACAACTACCCTCCTAGGTCACACTAGTCCACCTACACTTATACTTAGAGCTAAACCATAGCTCTGATACCAACTGTCGCGACCCCGACCCCGCGGGCCCGGAGTACGCGAGCTGGACGTCGACTTAAACAATAAACTCTAAAATAATGAAGATAAAATTTCCCTTTTATACCAAAAGATGATAACATAAAGTTTGAAATCCAACTTGAATAACAAGATATAAACAAGTGTGAGCTCCATAAGCTTTCACCCAAAATAATAAAGTATACAAATTCTAATGACGTCAAGTTTGGTACAACTATTCCCAAAAAGGTTACACATTTATATAATGTAAACCCATCAATAACACTTGCCCCAAAAGCTAAACCCTCACGACATCCTCCTCGTGATCAGCGATTCTAATCCTTTCCTCCTGGGGGGGGGGGGGTTAAGGAAAAACAAAGATAAAAGAAAGGGGGTGAGATAAATCTCAATAAGTCACTAATGCAACTACATGACATGCTAAATGCAATAAGCAATAAACAATAATAAATATCACTTAGCACATAGCATTTATCATTTAACAGATAGCAGCGGAAATAAACAATTAACAAAGGATATTAGCCAAGGTTTCCCAACTGAAAGAACCAAATAAAGGTCGCTGCGCAGCTTCAATAATCAACAATCAACATCTCCATAGTAGCATGAAAGCTTGAAGAGAAAACCCCCGGTACCGGAACCAATAACAAAGTAACATGCCACAAAGGGCGGGAGCCATGCCACAAAGTCATGCTCCAAAACGTGTAGCTAGAATACTCACAAAAGGAGCTAGCTCATCCCATCCAAGGCCAATCTAGATGAGGAAACAAGGACCAATGGGCGATGCTACACTGGACTTGGCTTGTGCCATTATAGCATTATCCATTGCCTGACTCGATACACAAATAACCAGCTGGACCTTCAAGTAAAGGCTAAGTAATAAAATACTAGCATGATAAACAACTAACGATTCCAAAGTAGGGAACCATACAAAGTGATCACCAATAAGATGAAATGAACCAACAACACACCAGTAAGGTGTTCCAATAAACTCAACCATGATAACACAATTCCCATATCACGCTCAATCACAAAGGATCCATTTAACTCAAGGACACAACCAAAAATACTCACTCATCTCGAAGAGCTCAAGGAGAGCTTTAAAACGATAATTTATACACCTAAAACGGAGTCCGGATGAGGGAGATATGGCCCTCAAAAGATTGGACAAAAAGGGGAAATAAATTTCTCAACAGGGGAGAGGGTGCGCGCGCCTCCTATGGGGGGGTGCGCGCGCCTCCTTTGATCAGAAGGAAAATCAAGTTTGGAGGAGGATAGGGTGCGCGCGCCTCCTATGGGAGGGTGCGCACGCCCCATGGTATCAGAAGGTTTTGAGTTATTGAAACAATGGAGGGAGCGCACGCTCCCCAGAATATGGTGCGCGCGCCCTCGATCATCAGAAGGTTTGGTTCACAAAGGGCATAAGGGTGCGCGCGCCTCCTATGGGAGGGTGCGCGCGCCCCCTTGCCCGGAAGGGCAAATTCCGGCCAAAGTTCTGGGTTCTTCAAAATGTTCTTTGCCCAAATCACAAGTCCTCACCATCTCACAATACTTGAAACCAAGACTTATAATAAACACAACTATGAACCAAAACAACTTATAGACTCGCAATGGGGCTAAATAACAACATCTAGACATCCAAACAAGATTCAAATCCCAACCTTCATAATACCACAAAAATCAACCAAAATCCAAATGAGTTCCAAACTCACCCAAAACACCATATATATCAACAAAGCATCATACCAACATGTTATGAACAATTCTAGCATAAATGGGGGAAAAGCAACTTACCCGGATTTTATGAAAGGTGACGGAACTCGAATATTTTTAGCCCTCTACGATCCTATCGACGATCTAAACAAGATTCATGTTATGAGAAATGAGAGATTATGAGGGGATGATAGTTAAAATGTAGAGAGAAGGAAGAAGATGATTTTACCTTCACAAAGCCTAGGAGAGAGAGAGGGAGAGTACACAGGGAAATGGAGGTGGAGTGTGAGTGAGGGTGATAGGGTGAGGGAGAAGAGAGGGAGTAGGGAGATGAATTATTTGAAATATTGCACCTACCCCCCTTCCCAACTAACTAGCTCAACTATAATACTCCCACTAATTATTAAGACCCAACAATACTACACTAACACAAATGACCCAAATAAAATGCTAGGCATGAATTATTATGAAATATAAAATGCACACATAAATTATTAATTAAATAAATAATTAAGCAAATAAATAAATAATAATTAAATATTTATTATTAAAAATAGAGACTAGTTTTCGGGTCGTGACAGATATACTAAGCTGGGTGAATCCTCTATCAAGAAATTCCTCAAGTTGAACCTTCAACTCTTTTAACTCAACCGATGTCATGAACATTGATTTAGATATCAGCATTATATTTGTACTGTAGCAACTCAAGATAACTCAAGGTTCTCATCATGTATCATGTACTACTCTGTAGAATTATATCTGAGATCTCACAAAGAATGATGTATCCATTCAATTTTGGTGTAGACATTCTTCCATCAACCACATATGCTAAATATTCAGCACAACCTTGATAATCATTTTCGAGCTTTCAATGTAGAACATGAATATTATACATAATTATATCATGCTCATATAAATAGTCAAGCATACTAGCAAAGAAATATTCACCATCTATTGTGGCAAACAAGAATGGCATAACATATAGAAAGTCAAATCATAACACGTAAAATCCAAGCCATAACACGTATCACATCAATGTCCCAAATAGGTAACATGACCAAGTTAAATTATAACGTATAGGGTGTTATCACCCACACTTCTATCAAGCTCTTATAAATAACGATATCAATCATGTAGTCTCTTACTAGAGAATACACTTTCACGTAAATCAAGAAATGAGGACAAGCATGGATATATAGCACGAAACAACGTCCACCGCACAAGATAGATACGCCTAAGTCTTTAAAGACTCGCGCTCTCGATTCTCAAACCATCTTATTCTAATTGGGATCAACACTATCAACACCAGTCCTATGCCTGGTATAACAACAAGTAACGAAGCACTCGACATCGGTAGCACACCCAAGACTAACCCAAGCTAGGCCATAGACCCTATCCAGGCTTAGATCTAAACCATAGCTCTGATACCAAAACTGACACGCCCCCAGGTCCCGGGATCCCCTAATAGAGCCTCGAACCTGGATGCGCGTGACTAACAAGAAACAAGAAACTGAATGACATCTGCTTATATCAAATTTACATCATATATATACTCAAGAGAAACGAGCTAAGATAGCTCACAAACGAGTTATATACCAAGAAATTTAAACCAAATGTGGTTATACACAGCGGAAAACATGCCTAGGACATAAGCTGGCATTACAAGAACAATACAAGTCTACCCAATATACTGAGTCTAAACAACTGATACCAAATCGTCCTCATCAAAACTGAAAAGGATAACAATCCCCAACAAGAACAACCTGCCAAGTAGGCCCCTGCTAAGTCGATTATCAAGTAATCATGCTCAAGATGTCATCAAGTAACAAGTATATGAGAGGCTAAGCCAACTCATCAAGTAGCTAGCACATAAGGCTAAACTAACACGTTACAAAGGATATTCCAACCTTATTCCTCCCAAGTAAACCATTGTTTTCGTTGCTTACTGCAGTTGACAAATCACGATCAATCAAGTTGCTGTTGTGCAGTACACAATAGGACCCGGTAACCAGTGTCACTAACAAGAACAAGATTCACGAGTTTAGCATTCACTTTTATCAGGCGTATTGCTCTAATAAAGGAAGCTATGCCCTTACTATAGCCTATTGTAAGGGGTCAAGCGCAGATACATAGGCACCCAATTATCACTTTGGCCCCAGCCTCATGATAAGCGTGAACCTATACATCTCCGAGCAAGCAAGGTGACCAGCTGGACTCACACAAGAATGCACAAGTAGGTATTTACTTGAACTACGAGAATAGAATTAATCCAAAAGTAGTGGACTAGCTCTTCATGAACCATGTAATTATGTGCTCACCAAAACTAACAAGAATAGAACTAAGTCCAAAAGTAGTGGACCAATCCTTCATGAACCATGTAATCATGCTCACCAAATACCAGTACACGTAACACAATCAATCCAAGTTAGAGTCTATTAGTAACAGACCCCAAACAAGTAGTAGGGTACATCATTCTATGTCACTTTGTCATATGCCATATTTACACGTACATAGTCATATAACCTTTAACACACTAATGTGTCTATCACGATACCCTTACTTTCAAGTAGAGCCCAACATCTTAGGCTCTAAGCACGTAGTCGAATAGGTCATATTGTACCTAGTCATAATCATATCTCACGTATATGTATCGTTAATAATCGAATACATTTTCCAACACATTTTGTGTTCTATAATAATTCTTGTTGACTTAAATCGTAGGATTCATAGTTATATGAATTATCTTCGTATTACACTAGTCCCTCATTCTTTAGGAACTCAACTCAAGAACAAGATATCTTCTTTATACTTTATATACTTCATTGAGTATATGCACGATTAAAACTAATTACTAGCACATTAGTGCTTGTTCATAGCACTTTCAATACACACCTATTAGATTCAAGTATGTTTTAGAATTTATCATTCTCTATCTAGTTCCACATTCCAATTCTTTAGTTATTCATATCATGTATCAAGTAGTCAAGAAGCCACATTCTATCAAGTAGCTATATGCAATATTTGCACATACACACCAAGAATAGTTCTAACACGTTAGTGCTTGTTCATAGCACTTTCAAGTTCATTACCATACACACGTATTGGTTTCAAGTCATGTACAAGATTTTATCATCTTACATTCAAGTTCTTAATCCAATTCTTTGGATGTTCAAGACATGTACAAGAATTAATTATCTTATACTCAAGTTATTATTCCAATCTTTAGATATTCAAGTCATGTACAAGATTTAATTGTCTTATACTTCAAGTTCAAGCTAAGTAGATGAGTTATACATCTCATACTTACAAGTTCTTAATCCTATACTTTGGATGTTCAAGCTCAAGACATTGTTCTAGTACCCCTAAGGTGCACAAACATTAGTTTCAAGACACATATAACACATTAGTGCTTGTTCATAGCACTTTCAAAACAATTAAAAGAGTTCTTACTTTGATATTCAAGTTCTCATTTTAATTTAATGAGTAATCATGTTCAAGACCAAGTTCTGATGCCCCTAAGGTGTCATAACACTTTCTAGGACATTTTATTCTAAGGCTAGATACCTTAACTAGGGTTAAGTTGTCACGACCCGAAAACTAGGCTCTATCTTATTAGTAATAAATAATTATTATTTATTTATTTGCTCATTTAATTATTTAAATTATTATTTATTTAAATATTTATGTGTGCATTTTATGTGTTATATAATTTATGCCTAGCACTTAATTGGTTATTTGTGCTAGTGTAGAGTGTTTGGTCTTAGTTGTTAGTGGAGAGTGTAAGATTATTGTGTTAGTATGTAGGGGAAGGGGTCAATGTGTAAATTCTCTAATCCTCCTACTTACTCCTTCTTTTCCCCTCTCCTCCCTCATTTCACCCTTACTCTTCCTCTCATCTCTCCCAGCATTTTCTCTCTATCCATGGAAAGGGTAAGTTTCTCTCTACCTTCTCTCTACATTTCCATCATCTTCCTCTTGTTATTTCTCATTTCTTAAAACATGAAATGTGTTTAGATCGTCGATAGGATCGCGTAGAATCAAGAATATTCGAATTCCGTCAACTTTCATTATTTTCAAGTAAGTTACTTTTTCCCCATTTTTATGCTAAAATGTTCATATCATGTTTATATAATGCTTGATGTGTTATATTTGAAGTTTGGTTGAGTATATAATTTATTTTGAATTTATTTGAGTTTTTGGGCAACAATGGTGTTCTTGGAAATGTTGGGGTTCGAATCTTGTTGTGGGTAGCTAGATGTTGTTATTTAGGTCCATTTCAAGTTCACAAGTTGTTTTGGTGCATTATTATGCTTATTGGAAGTCTTGATTTTGAGTATTAGAGAAATGGTGAAGTTTTGGGTAAAATTTGGTTACCTGGGTTCTTCTGCGTTTTTTCTGAATTTAGGAGGTGCTCGGCCGAGCGCGTCCCTTGACTCGGCCGAGCGGAGCAGACCAGAAAGTCATAATTTTGGAGCTGAGGTTGCTCGGCCGAGTCATATAGAACTGCTCGGCCGAGCACCCCTGTTTTAGGCATAAATGTTTATAACTTAAAAGTAATCACCCGGAACAATAAGAAGTCAACCGTAAGCCTATGTAAACCGTGTAAGGAGTACGTTAGAGTTATATAAGTGGTAAATGAGTGTTAGGTGGTTGTCATTGCCCCCTTGTGATGTTTTATGGTATTTCCTACTTTGATCAAATCGTTCGTTTTTCGCTCAATCTTCCGGAGGCCATAACTTTTGCATTCGGACTCCGTTTTAGTCGAGTAAACTATCGTTTTAAAGCCCTTTTTGAGTTCTTCGAGATGAGGTGGTTTATTTAGGTGAGTTTCAGGTTTAGATTATGTTGAGATTTCATTTAGTGTCTTATGACAAAGTGTTTAGAATCGGTCCGTTGTAATCAAGTTGGGAATATCGGTTTGCGTGGTTTCGCCTTGGTTCCTTTGTGAATATGGGTTATGAAATTTAGTTATGGATTATTGGGAAACGTGGGAACACTTTCGTAATGAGTAAATGTTAGGGTCATTTTGATAATAGTCATTGTGCCATTTGTGAGCGACCGTTTGGGTTGTGCTCTTTATGATTAACTTGTGGGTATCATATTTAGGATGTATTTGGTACGTGTCTTATCTTGGAATCATTATGTTTTAATGGCCAATGTTGTTGGACTCTTTTATGAGAAACTCCTTGTGTTTATTGTTGTTGAACTCTTCTTGAGTAATCGTTTGCATCTTTTATGGTGATTAATTGGTATGGTTCCCTACTTTGGAATCCTTAGTTGTTTATTTGAGCTAGTATTTTACTACTTAGCCCTTACTTGAAAGTCCAGCTGGTATTTTGTGTGTGTTTGGGCGATGCGAAACATTATGATGGCACAGCCAAGTCCATTGTGATGTTGACCATTGTTTTGCCCCATTATTACCCTCCTCCAGATTGGCCTTGGATGTGAGAAGAGCTAGCTCCTTTGTGTGCATTTTAGCTTTACTTGGAGCATGACTTTGTGGCATGTCTCCCGTCCCTTGTGACACTTCATTTGGTTATTGGTTCCGGTACCGGGTTTCTCTTCAGCTTTTATGCTACTATGAAGATGGTTGTTTGATTGATGATGGGTTGATTGGTCGCTTCTGACCGGGGATTTCTCTTCAACTTTCATGCTATTATGAAGATGATGATTTATTGATTATTGAAGCTGTGCAGCGACCTTTATTTGGTTCTTTCAGTTGGGTGAAACCTTGGCTATGTATCCACTCATGAGTGTTTATTTCAGCTTTATGTGTTGCATGATGAGCTGGTCGTTATTTCCAACCGGTATGGGACGGTTGGCGATAGGGAGCCTCTCATTTGTTGCTATATGTTTATTTATATGATTGGTTATTGGATGTTACTGTTCGACAGCATGTCACTTATTATTCCGCTGCTATCTGTCTTATGTTAATTGCTATTGGTCATTGCATATTAGCATGTCATGTAGTTGCATTAGTAACTTACTGAGATTTTATCTCACCCCGTTTATTTCCATATTTGGTTTCCTTAACCCCCCCCCCCAGGAGGAAAAGGATTAGGATTCGCGGATCGAGTAGGACGTCGAGAGGTTTGAGATTTTGGGGCAGGTTGTTATGGATAGGTATACATTATTTAAATGTATAATCCTTTGGGGATAGTTTTACCATTATTGACGTCATTAAGAATTATATATTTTATTCTTTTGGGTATAAGCTGTGGAGCTTATGTTAGATGCACTTCGTTGATTTAAACTTGGATTTGTAAAACCTTGTGTTAAAATCTTTTGGGTATAAAATGAAATTTTTTTTAACTTCTATATTTTAGAGTTTTGGTTTTAAGTCGACGTCCAGCTCGCGTATTCCGGACCCGCGGGTTCGGGGTCGCGACAGTTGGTATCAGAGCTATGGTTTAGCTCTATGTATAAGTATAGGTGGACTAGAATGACTTAGGAGGGTAGATGGGTTCGGAGTGAGTAACGATGAGTATTTTATGCAGGTATTTGTTAGTGATGGCTAGAAGAAGAGCGGGTGAAAGTTCTAGTGGGGCTCAGAATCAGAATGGTCTACGGGAAGAAAACCGTGCAATGTTTCAGGACAGGTTTGAAGCGGCCGTGAAAGCAATTCATGACCAAGGGCCGAGAGAGGATCATGTAGCACCTCTGCGATATGGGTTGGAGCAGTTCTTGAAGTTGAAACCAAGTGAGTACGACGGTGAGCCTGATGTGAAGAAGGCCGAGCTATGGATAGAATCGATGGAGAAAATCTACGAGGTCTTTGATTGCACTGATGAGGATAGGGTTCTGTTTTCAGCTTATAAGCTCGTGGGGGCTGCGGGACATTGGTGGAAAGCACTGAAGACCAGTTGGGATGTGACTCTTGTACCATATCATTGGGAGTGGTTCGTGGGGAAATTCAAGGATCATTTTATCTCTCTAGTGAATCAAAACCGGAAAGAGATCGAGTTCCTCAGCTTGGAGCAAGGCATGATGTCAGTAGCACAGTACTCAGCTAAGTTCACAGAATTAGCCAGGTGTTGTGAATACCTTGTGCGGACCGAGGAGCAGAAAGCGATGAGATTGATCAGGGGATTGAAGACAGCTATTAGGACTCAACTTTTAGCCCAAAGAATTCAACCTTTTCAGGATGCGGTGGATCGAGCCTATTTGATTGAGCAGGATATTGGGGAACACAAAAGGAAGACTGAGGTGGTTAACCCGGGTAAGCAAGGAGGGCAGAGTAAGTCACAACAACAACATTCGGATAACAGAGGTAATTCTGGAGTGCAAACTCGATTCAAAAGGCAACTTCAAGGGCAACCAACAGTAGGAAATCAAGGTTCTAATAAGGGGACACGAAATGGGAAAGTCTGCAGCTACTGTCAGAGGAAAGGACACTCAGAAGACAAGTGTTGGAAGAAGCAAGGAAAATGTGTGAAGTGTGGTCAGTTGGGACACTTTGTAAAAGATTGTCCGAGGTTTAGAGTTCAGTCATCGGGGACAGGAACTGGAATATCGCAGGGTCAGAAGAGGGATGCTTCGGGGAAGCCCAAGGTTTCGGGTAGAGTATTTGCAATCAATCAGCACTCAGCGGGTGACTCATCAGTTTCAGAAGGTATTATATTGCGTCGAGAGAGCGAGCGCGGGCATTTTAGGATCATTGCATTCATATGTTTCTGTGCATTTAGTTGCATTTATTTCTTTTGAGTCTTTGACTTATGTGTTGTAGGTGTCTACTCCTATGGAGGAGTATAGGGTATCTGATGAAGTCTTATGTGCTTATGATGTGCTTAAATATGGTTAGGTCTCACCTGCTAAATTAGCCATGTTGCTATTACAAGATTTTGATGTTACTATTGCTTTAGTCTATTGTTGTAGGGGGATTGTTATATTCTCCATTCCTAATTTCTTAAAACTGTTTGAGACCGTTCCTTTGGGTAGAGTTATACCTATCTTTTCTTAATTGAAATCCGAGTATTTAGTTTCGGTCAATTTGTTGGGTGTATTTATCATTCGTAAGATTTTCATTTTCTTCCGAATAGTACCTAGTGTTTGAGGAGAAGCTTGGGGTTAAATTGCATTGTTGTGGTACAAGATTGTAGTACTGATAATTAGATCAATATCTATATTGTATCGGTTGGGTTATAGGAGTTGAGGATTCAATGAGGATCTCTTAAGGAAAATTTTGGTCACTTTTAGTACATCTCCGTGAATGCATCGGAATAGATTAATATGGAGAGGTGTACGATTTGTTATAGATGACTAGTTTGTTGTAGGAGTTATGATCATTAATGGTGGTAAGCGTGTTAAGTTAGAAAGGACTAAGTACATTTTGGGAGAATAATAATTTCTCGATTTATGTTAAAGGCATTTTGAAATTTTGTTAGATGGTGGTTCTATGGTTCTAAATCCCTTCTTGGTGGCGTTTCCCGAATTGGATCAAGGGTATGTGAAGGAAGTGGAGTATCAATACTGGGGCATAATTACGGAATATCATGATTTAGTATTGGGTCAGTTAGAACGTTGCTAGCTAATTGGTTTATTATGATGGTAGTACTATTGAGCCTAAGTATCATTAGGTTAATAAATGTATGCATGAAAGACTAACTTGGGTTAGCTATTGAGGATTTGAGATTTGTTGATTTCCTTGGGTATATGAGCACAGGTTATTAACTAAAAAGGGAGTTAGAGGAAATCCCTTGAAGATAAAATTTAGATCATCTTCGGACTATTGAGTATTCGTAATTATTTTAGGCTTTCAAGGATTGGAGTGTTATGACGATGATATTATGGCGTAGATTTAAGTGAACATTTTGTATTAAAATTTTGGGTTTACATTACACCTCTAGTTTAAGGTGCTACCTAGAGCGAGAGCACTATAATGGGAATCCTTAAAGATATAGCCTTTGGTGAATATTATGGGGATGGAAAATTTCTTTAACTTTTCATATTTTTAAAAGCTAATTAAGCTCGAGATGGTAATGTTTTGAATTTCTGGGGAATAATACTAAGTATGCGATTTACAAATGGAAGTACCTTTGCGGTGTAGTTAAGATTATGAATAAGGCGAGCTTGAGATACCTCGAGAATTATGTGTGGAATAAATTTGGGTTCTTCGATTTTGAGTACGGATTTTGATTTGTAATGAAGATAATGAGGGAATGATTCGGTTCGAGAGGTGGTGTTATCGTAAGCATTATTTAAGGTTACCTTTTAGTGGGTTAGATTGGACAATTGAGAAATTCGGGAAATGGCGGAACTATCGTATCCGTAGCTATTTGGTCTTTCGTGTAAGTCTCGTTAAAATTCGGGTCGAATTTTCTTTAAGGGGGAGTGAATGTCACGACCCGAAAACTAGGCTCTATCTTATTAGTAATAAATAATTATTATTTATTTATTTGCTCATTTAATTATTTAAATTATTATTTATTTAAATATTTATGTGTGCATTTTATGTGTTATATAATTTATGCCTAGCACTTAATTGGTTATTTGTGCTAGTGTAGAGTGTTGGGTCTTAGTTGTTAGTGGAGAGTGTAAGATTATTGTGTTAGTATGTAGGGGAAGGGGTCAATGTGTAAATTCTCTAATCCTCCTACTTACTCCCTCTTTTCCCCTCTCCTCCCTCATTTCACCCTTACTCTTCCTCTCATCTCTCCCAGCATTTTCTCTCTATCCATGGAAAGGGTAAGTTTCTCTCTACCTTCTCTCTACATTTCCATCATCTTCCTCTTGTTATTTCTCATTTCTTAAAACATGAAATGTGTTTAGATCGTCGATAGGATCGCGTAGAATCAAGAATATTCGAATTCCGTCAACTTTCATTATTTTCAAGTAAGTTGCTTTTTCCCCATTTTTATGCTAAAATATTCATATCATGTTTATATAATGCTTGATATGTTATATTTGAAGTTTGGTTGAGTATAGAATTTATTTTGAATTTATTTGAGTTTTTGGGCAACAATGGTGTTCTTGGAAATGTTGGGGTTCGAATCTTGTTGTGGGTAGCTAGATGTTGTTATTTAGGTCCATTTCAAGTTCACAAGTTGTTTTGGTGCATTATTATGCTTATTGGAAGTCTTGATTTTGAGTATTAGAGAAATGGTGAAGTTTTGGGTAAAATTTGGTTACCTGGGTTCTTCTGCGTTTTTTTTGAATTTAGGAGGTGCTCGGCCGAGCGCGTCCCTTGACTCGGCCGAGCGGAGCAGACCAGAAAGTCATAATTTTGGAGCTGAGGTTGCTCGGCCGAGTCATATAGAACTGCTCGGCCGAGCACCCCTGTTTTAGGCATAAATGTTTATAACTTAAAAGTAATCACCCGGAACAATAAGAAGTCAACCGTAAGCCTATGTAAACCGTGTAAGGAGTACGTTAGAGTTATATAAGTGGTAAATGAGTGTTAGGTGGTTGTCATTGCCCCCTTGTGATGTTTTATGGTATTTCCTACTTTGATCAAATCGTTCGTTTTTCGCTCAATCTTCCGGAGGCCATAACTTTTGCATTCGGACTCCGTTTTAGTCGAGTAAACTATCGTTTTAAAGCCCTTTTTGAGTTCTTCGAGATGAGGTGGTTTATTTAGGTGAGTTTCAGGTTTAGATTATGTTGAGATTTCATTTAGTGTCTTATAACAAAGTGTTTAGAATCGGTCCGTTGTAATCAAGTTGGGAATATCGGTTTGCGTGGTTTCGCCTTGGTTCCTTTGTGAATATGGGTTATGAAATTTAGTTATGGATTATTGGGAAACGTGGGAACACTTTCGTAATGAGTAAATGTTAGGGTCATTTTGATAATAGTCATTGTGCCATTTGTGAGCGACCGTTTGGGTTGTGCTCTTTATGATTAACTTGTGGGTATCATATTTAGGATGTATTTGGTACGTGTATTATCTTGGAATCATTATGTTTTAATGGTCAATGTTGTTGGACTCTTTTATGAGAAACTCCTTGTGTTTATTGTTGTTGAACTCTTCTTGAGTAATCGTTTGCATCTTTTATGGTGATTAATTGGTATGGTTCCCTACTTTGGAATCCTTAGTTGTTTATTTGAGCTAGTATTTTATTACTTAGCCCTTACTTGAAAGTCCAGCTGGTATTTTGTGTGTGTTTGGGCGATGCGAAACATTATGATGGCACAGCCAAGTCCATTGTGATGTTGACCATTGTTTTGCCCCATTATTACCCTCCTCCAGATTGGCCTTGGATGTGAGAAGAGCTAGCTCCTTTGTGTGCATTTTAGCTTTACTTGGAGCATGACTTTGTGGCATGTCTCCCGTCCCTTGTGACACTTCATTTGGTTATTGGTTCCGGTACCGGGTTTCTCTTCAGCTTTTATGCTACTATGAAGATGGTTGTTTGATTGATGATGGGTTGATTGGTCGCTTCTGACCGGGGATTTATCTTCAACTTTCATGCTATTATGAAGATGATGATTTATTGATTATTGAAGCTGTGCAGCGACCTTTATTTGGTTCTTTCAGTTGGGTGAAACCTTGGCTATGTATCCACTCATGAGTGTTTATTTCAGCTTTATGTGTTGCATGATGAGCTGGTCGTTATTTCCAACCGGTATGGGACGGTTGGCGATAGGGAGCCTCTCATTTGTTGTTATATGTTTATTTATATGATTGGTTATTGGATGTTACTGTTCGACAGCATGTCACTTATTATTCCGCTGCTATCTGTCTTATGTTAATTGCTATTGGTCATTGCATATTAGCATGTCATGTAGTTGCATTAGTAACTTACTGAGATTTTATCTCACCCCGTTTATTTCCATCTTTGTTTTTCCTTAACCCCCCCCCCCAGGAGGAAAAGGATTAGGATTCGCGGATCGAGGAGGACGTCGAGAGGTTTGAGATTTTGGGGCAGGTTGTTATGGATCGGTATACATTATTTAAATGTATAATCCTTTGGGGATAGTTTTACCATTATTGACGTCATTAAGAATTATATATTTTATTCTTTTGGGTATAAGCTGTGGAGCTTATGTTAGATGCACTTCGTTGATTTAAACTTGGATTTGTAAAACCTTGTGTTAAAATCTTTTGGGTATAAAATGAAATTTTTTTTAACTTCTATATTTTAGAGTTTTGGTTTTAAGTCGACGTCCAGCTCGCGTATTCCGGACCCGCGGGTTCGGGGTCGCGACATAAGTCTAGATTAATCAAACTTTATTCAAGACTTTTGTTCATCAGGGAAAGTGTGCGGTCGCACAAAAGGATATGGGCGGTCGCCCAAAACAAGACTTTGCAAGAGAAAAATCTTCCAGATAAATGGGCGGTCGCCTGGCCAAACATGGGCGGTCGCCCAAGGTACTAAAATCTCGAAATTTTATTTCTTTCCCATGTTTACAATAGTCCGTCCCAAGCGTAGGAGTATACTTTTACTAACACTTATACACTACCTAGGAGTACTTAGCACATCCAGGACACTATTTCATTCTTTTTACCGTCCCACAAATAATAGAATAATATTTTTTTATTCCATTTAAATATTTCACCGTTCCAAAAGTATAAGTATAATTTTCTAATATACTAATATAAATATTTAGGGATACTTTCATTCATTTCCCCGTACCACAAATAATGGTACAATTTTTCTAATAATATTTAAATCAAGTTAATATTTTACCGTCTCACGAGTAGGAGTATAAATTTTCTAACACTCACGAGGAACATTTTAACATGCCTAAACATGTCTTTCAAGTCAATTTCATGCTTTGTAATTCATACTAATACTCCCTTCGTCCCAAATTTACAAGTATCACCAAATTCATTCAAATCACGAAATTAACAAGTACAAGTATCAAGAATAACACATAGGCATGTTATTACAAGCAAGGGGGAGCTAGTGACTTACCTATTCCGAAATCAAATTCTCCCAAATTAATTTCTGTTCGGCAGGAAACGCTCTATTCAGCGCCACGAATATTTATACAGAATCGGAATCTCGAACAGATGAGTAATTAAGCAAGAGGAGTCGAGAATAGGGTAAACCCTAACTTTCTTCTGAGACAGAGAAAACGAACGAGAGAAACATTTGGGGATTAATGATACTGAGGAAGAGGCAACCAAAGTTTTATCCTTTGCAAATTTCAAGAATTTCAACTAGGCCCCTCAAGTTCTACTTTTAACAAAAAGGCCCCTCAAGTTTCAATTTGAGCATTTAAGCCCCTAAACTTTAAATTTTCACAAATGACCCTAAAGTTTCAACTTTGAACACTTAGGTCCTAAACTTGCTCAATTAGTTAAATAATTAACTTAATTAAAATAGCATATAAATATGCAAGTCAAGAATTTAACAGGAATTAGGACGGGCGTTACATATAGAGGGGATTATTAGTTTTGAGATTTAGAATCATCAAAACTCAATAATCAAAGAGCAAAATAATTCCTATGAAGAAATCGTTTCTTCATCAAGCCTTGGGTCTAGCAATTCAGATCAAGAAGGTGTTCTTGATATCCGTTCGACGTGTGGATACCGATAGAGGGTGTTTGCGATTAGCACCTCAAAGTCCGTGTTCATGGATTCGATCTTCAAGGGTATGTTTCTTTCATCTTGTATTTAATTTAATCAACATGCACGGATTCGGGATCATGGGTGTTTGATTTTATCTGTTTATTCCGCTGCGCATGATGCATCAAAACCCAACAGTGGTATCAGAGCCCCGTTCATTGTTGATTATTTTAGTATATCATGTTGAAATTGTTTAATTCGATTATATAATATCTACATGATAATAAGATAAATGTGTGATTTGAGTTTTATATATGAGATATAAAATTTATGAGCATGAATATGGCGATTATGTAATTATTGTATTGATTTGATCCATATGAATAACTGCATGTTTGGGATATCAATAAATAATTGGATTATGTGTATTGATAATTTGGATCTAATTTATGTATGTAATAAATTGTTTATTCATGGTATTGATTAGATATAATTAAATTCGTAATCTATAAATTCATGTTTCTGTAATCTGATTATGTATAAACATGATATTGGATTTGGTCGAATTTCTGAAATTCTGAAAAAACCTGGAAATCTGGGATCCTACCAATGGATCCGTACGGATTGTTTGGGTGGTGCCAAAATTGATCCGTACGGATAGTTTGGAAATTCCCAGATTTGATTCTGTTTTCTAGTGTTCAGATTGTTCTGTAAATTGTTTACAGAATTTAAATCTGGAAACTGGAAACTGCTTTCAGACGGCTGGTTTCCGAAACCGTGTTTCCTGAAACAGTTTTCGGCCGAAGAATTCAAAAGGAATTGCAGAAATCAGAGTTCTAAAGAGTTTAGAACTGCTGTAATCTATGAGATTAAGAGACAATGAAAGATCTTGAAACAAGTATCCAATCTATACGGGAATGTGGATGCCTTTTGGCTTAGTTTCGACCGTATAGAGAAGTTACTTGGCTCCTTGATCTTAGTACGAAAATGTGGATGCCTTTTGGCTTAGTTTCGGCCATACGGTTTGTGCTCTCAATTTCAAGATGCTCTGCGGATACAGTTTCAGAATTCTGAAGAGTTCAGAGTTTATGTGACCTGTATGAAAGAACTGTACGGATAAATCTGGATGCTTCCAGAAACATCCGTACGGATGGTTTGGGCATTACTGATTCTGATCTGTTTCAGACGGCAGGTTTTGGAAACCGTGTTTCCTGAAACACATTTCAGTTCATAAGTTCAGACAGTTACTGAGATCATAATCTTAAAGGAGTTTAAGGTTAGTGTAATCTCAAAGTTTTAGAATTTATCCCTATACAAAGTGCAAATAGTTTGCAGAGAAGGAAACTATATTTGGATTAATTCATTGCATGGACCAATGGCAGGCTTACACCTTGTTTCTGGGAATGCGAATGAAATATCCAATCTGTAAATCGTTTACAGATAATTTAGATTCCGTCCCTATTATGTTGCTTCATAATTAAATCACAAGATTTTTCTTCTGTTAATTAATTGGATTAGTTAACATCATTATGCAAAGACTATATTATATTATGTTTGACATAATTAAATATATGATGCATATCTCTAAGCAAATAAACCTTCTTAAAACTTAAGTCAAGTGTCAATCCATGATTAAAACACTTGTGAGTACATGGGTAGTTTTATGTGGGTTACGCCCTAGCGTAGGCGCATTAATTCTATTCATATATGAGAAAGATGAGTGAATCAGAGTTTCCTATACGTTTAAAATGGTTTGACTTAATTGGGCTATCAAAACAATTTTGGGCCTAAGGCACATATGAGATTAAAACATGTTTGACATAAGATGTCTAACAATCTCATAAAAGATCTAAGAGTCACATATGATGTGATTGATAAAGAGTTATCTACCTAAATAACTTGATTTTGAGCAGTCGTGCCCTAGCCGATTCAAAGTTGGGTGAAATACGGATCTTAGCCTACTTAAATTATATTATACAATTGTTGTATTTGAAGGTGTATAATTTAGTGGGAGTATTTATGAAATACTTTATGTCTCTAAATAATAATGGTATGAAATATATGTGTATATTTATTTGCATATTTTGTAGAATGTCTTAAACTATAATCATATATAATTACTGCGATTGACCCCACTTAAAGAGAATAAGATTAACTTCCTTGACCTAGTCGTGAGCTTAAGAATTGTTCTAAAGCAAGAACGGAAGTTATGAATTCTTAATAAATCCTTTTACTAAGAAACCTTATGCCTTAAAGGTGGACAAAGACATTGATTAGAAATATGTGGATGATTCTATAGATGTCAACTGTCCTACGACTTGATGTCATATGATCGGAACTTTAGAAGTATCTGAAACATATGAATGCTTATGCGATAAGCAATTATATAGGAAGCGTTCCTACAAGCAAGAAAGGCAAATAAAATTTGAAATTGATTAAGAACCTAACATTCATGTGATGAATGAAAGGTATATTAATAAGTTCTCATGTTTTGAACGTGAAGTGACATATTAATTACCTTAGTTGGCTTGATAATCAAGTTAGTTTGGAACTAACAACGGATTTGGTATTAATTCATAAGCGACATTCGATGTTTAAAGTGCTATGTCTTAATATCAAATGGAAACATTCTCAAACTCTAAAGGTTAAAAAGGACAAGGATTTAAGATAAAGGCAAGACAAGAGTTGTCAAGCCTAAAGAAAATATTTGTGGCTAAACCTAAAATCCAAATGATATAATTTCTACCTTGGCAATAAGATTGACCGTCGGAGAAATTGCAATTTAAATTAAAAGATCAAAAGGAAGGGTAGTTGGACTACCACTTCAAGTATTTATTTTAAAATTCTACTTAAAGAAGGTAAAGATTAACCTATGTGGCAATAATGATGCAATGGTTGCAACATTATTCATAGGAACTTGCGAAGTGTCTTTACCTAATAAGTTCATATTTGTTTTGAACAAATGGTGCTATGTTCTTATTTTAAGTAGAAATATTATTTTGTTTTCTTCATTACAAGATTATGGATATTTCCTATTTCGAATAAGAAAGTGTTCCATTAAATATGATTTGCCTTATTGTATTGCTAATCATATAATGGGACATTGCTTTTCCTTGTTCATTAATTGACTCTAACTATATCTTTATTGCAAGTTTTAAGTGAAATATCTCTATATTATAATAGAGCTCAAAAGAAACTGCCTATTGACTTTAGACAAAGGATGACTGAGATTGCTCCATAACCGTCACCATCCTACGGTCATTATTTTACAGTTCTTTTCCATTTTATTTACAATCGTTGGATTAATTATTAAATAGTTGGATCCTACGGCCATGGTTTGACGGTTTCTATTCCCCCTTCTTCCTCTGTTTGTTTACGGGGCTCTCATCCACCGTCTAATTCTCTTCCTCCCCGAACAAACCTGCGGCCATTCTTCTCAAATCACTTTACGCATTCCCTATCTTCCTTCTCCGTTTCGCTCTGGCTGGGTTTGATCCGCGTTAAGCTTAATTCATCATTGGCCGCTTGGAAGTTGGTATAGCGTTAAAGCAGGTCGGGTGTTTGCCGATGGAATAGCTGCCTTATAAAGGCTCCATGACTGCTATGCCTCAAAGTTAATTACTATTGGGTTTATGTTTTATTGATCAATTTACCAATTAATTTTTATTTCTAAGGTTTCAGTTCAGAAAGTGAGGTTTTGGTGGAGATTAGTTGGGAAGAATGAACTGCTCCAGTTTTTTTTTTTTTTTTGAAAGAGCAGGTTCATATTATTGAAAGGGCCAAAATATGTTTAGCCCCCAAAGTATCCACCCATTTACACTTTGGTACCCAAACCCAATTTTGTCCCAAAGTGACCCTCTAATTTGCCATTTCTCCCAGTTTGACCTATGACCCCCCTTGACCCCTAACGGCGTTAGAAAATTAACGAGAAATGGTAATGTGCATGTCATGTGAGGGTTCTTTTTATCATTTTTCTTGAAAATAGAAGGGTATAAAGGTCCATTTATACACTTTCTCCACCACCACCATCATCAACCCTCATTCACCGCCACCACCACCACCAATTTTCCAGAATCCGGTGACCGCCGCCGCCATTTTTCCAGAATCCGACCACCACCACTCACCACCACCACCACCACCAATTTTCCAGAATCCGGTGACCACCGCCGCCATTTTTCCAGAATACGACCACCACCACTAACAATTCTCTCAAATTCACAGTCAACAATGGCGCCATCTCCGCCGCCGCCGCGCTTACCCTTCTTCTTTCTTATTCTTACTTTCACTCTCTCCTCCTCCTTTTTCCTCCAAATCTGTTCCGCCACTGAGCCTGACATCTCTACACTCACATTCCCTAACCCCAACCTCCGTCGTGCCTACATTGATCTACAAGCGTGGAAATCTGTCATATTTTCCGATCCGTTCAACTTCACCGCCGACTGGACCGGCCCTAATGTCTGCTCCTACGGCGGTGTCTTCTGCACCTTCTCACATGACATGCACATGACCATTTCTCATTAATTTTCTAATGCCGTTAGGGTTCAAGGGGGGTCATAGGTCAAACTGGGAGAAATGGCAAATTAGAGGGTTACTTTGGGACAAAATTGGGTTTGGGTACCAAAGTGGGAATGGGTGGATACTTTGGGGGGCTAAACATATTTTGGCCTATTGAAAGTGATTAAATAATGAGTTTTACATGCAGACATATCCATGGTGAATCCGTTTCGAATGTAATTGCAGTAGTAGTTTATATCTCTCCCTCTCCAAGTGTAATATAACCTGTGTATGCATGTCTATGAACTTTAAGATTGCGGCTTTACTTTTTCCCTGAACTTATTAATTTCAGCATCTTACTTGATCTAGCAAAAATTTTTGTTATAAATGCGTACATCAATATTCAGTCTTCTTACATGATTTGGTTTAAGCTTAAATCAATGACCGTAGCTTCTTGCTATTGGTTCCGTCTTATTGTGCCAAAAGTAGATCAACCAAATTTTACTTTTTCATTTGGATGGTTTTTTGTTGGTGTCATATATTTTTGTAATCGCAGGACTGTGGTACATACGAAATCAGGAGGTTTTCGTGTGAGTTCGCCCTCAATTTTTAGTTACCTGTGTTTGTATTTTGCAGCAACAAAGTAGTGGTTACGTACAAGTCAATTTTAGGTTCATATCTTCCACAATGACCAGAAATAAACTTGATATGAATTTGTTTGGACACCATATCATTTGTACTTTTTTTTCTTTTATCTACTTCAATAATGAATTTGAGTGAATTAGAAGATTGCTCTTTATCTGGATTGAGGTCCTCAATCTCTCAACGGTGTTATTCGTTGATTTGAAGTTAAGAACCACTCCATTCACATAATTTTCTTGAACTTTCCTGGCTTTTCTAATCCTGTATGTACATGTTTGTTATTCAGCTGCACCAACTCTTCATAGAGGCCAGTCAAGGTGGTAACGTGGAAGGTTTTCTCTTTATGCTGATATATTCCTTTCAGGCACATTCAGAACCTGTACTTGCTAGACTCGACATGGTTTTCAATGCACTTGCCCGTGTAGATGGAGAAAATTAAAGATTTTTAGCTGTCAATAGAAGAAGAGTTCATTGCCAAGTAGAACATTTTAAAGTGGTTATCTAGGGGTGCTTCTCAGAGAAAAAGTGAAATTTGAAAACTAAGAATCACCAAGCTGCGTAACAATATGTGCTTGAGAAGTTTGAAATTTGTAATTTTGCTGTTTGAAACTTAGTATTTTCTTATTTCGTGGGGAGTTAAAAGTTTTGATTTCAGAAGTATTGATTTTATTGCTTAGCTAATTTTCATCACTGACAAATGAAGCGATGTTCCAATGCAAATAGAGGCATTACTTGACATTGTTGTAGGGTTAGGGAAGGAATATACAGTGGTCGCAGCAGGGCCATTGAACATTGTACTGGAACAAACATTAAGTTACTTGGACTCAATTGAAGGTATGAAGATTTTCAATTAGTTAATTGTTTGAACATGTTATGAGATCTCCTATGTATATAAGGGTGTTTTTATGTGTGTGTGAGAGAGAGTTATCTTGGGATGTCATTCAAATCAAATATGGTCACATAATATGTACAATTGGTGGTGTGTAGTGCAGTGGTGTGCTTGAAGGACAAAGATACGAGGATGGGCTATTCTATGTATCCCATATGTAGAAGGTGATTGATACATTTATTGCCTCAGATGACGGACAAATTGAGGGGTATTGAGTTAGTTTTTGTTTGTTAAGCATGTCAAAGGGTGCCTCCTTGCTTCCTGTATGATTTCATTAGTTTGATGTTTATTTGCTAACTTCAGGTGTGAAAATGCGCTTATGCAGCACAGTTTGTTTTTACAATAGCGATATACTGTTTTTTAAAAAAATTATTGATTGAAGTTTTTTTTGATTGGATGAATGACCTTGAATGTTCTGTGTATTGTTCACCTAAATGGCCTGAGGATTCTTTGGTGTATCTGCAAAAGAAAGCTCCGGAAGCTTCAAAATCGTGGTGCCTCTTTTGATGTTCCAAATTCCAATGTTATATTTGTGTCAATGTTTCTCAGTTTGTTTACATATGTTCTTAATAATGTTTTTCCTTAATGATTTCAACGGTTGGATTAATTATCCCATCCTCCCATCATACGGCCATAGATTGACAGTTTCTATTCCTATTTGATTTTTAATCCTGCCGTAGCCACCGCGCAAAGAGAATGCTGGGAATTGTGGTGCTGTGGTGCTGTTATTGCCGGACCTGGGTCGAAGTCAGACTATCCCTGCACCAGATTCCATCCCCTCCTCAAAATCAAGATCGCTCTCTGCCTCCAACGCCGCCAAGCTCATATACTGCACCCGCCTAGAGGTCCGTTTTTTATACTTTACGTTCTCTTTCTAAATAATTTTTTGTTAATTGCTATTATGGTGCTCAATTCATACTGGCATACATGGATGAGATGTGGCTTTCAGTTAGTGCGATAATAGATAACCCTATGTTGGTCTTTATAGTATTCTAATGTTTATTTTGATGGGTAAGTTCCGCAATTTTATAATATGCTTCTTTTCTTCTGGAATTACGTTTTCGCAATTTGAGTTCTATATTTATATTTACAGACAGTGATTACTATTTTTTTTACCAACATTTTTTTATAGAAGGTGAATTTGATTGTTTGTTTGATTTGAGGCTGCGTATTTTAGTTTGTATATTTACCATGATAACCTGCAGTGTTAGGACAGTTAAGTCCGTTAGTCTATGGAGCTGTTTACATATCTCACCAGTACTCTGTCTGTCTCTCTCTCTCGGTGGTGTTTTATTTATGTTTTTGGGGGCGGAGAGAGTAGTGTGGACTATGCGCGGTTTGGGGGGGGGTTAACTCTTTTAGTGTTGGGTCTTTGTAATCCCGCCCCATCCGTCCTCATTGTGTGCTTTTTGAGTGCCTGGAGTCTATTTTTTTAAAAAAAATTGTTTGAACGATGGGGTTGGGGGTACGCTGTGTCCAACGTCTATCTGTGAAGCATACAGTGTCTAGGCCAAAAAATGATCTTATGGGTATTTATGTATATGCAGTTATGTATAAAGCATTTTGGTGACAAGATTAAGTTGAATGCATAACATATTGTTTATTTGTATATTTACCATGATAACTTGGAGTGTTAGGATAGTTGAGTCTATTCGTCTATGGAGCTGTTTCGATTGAAACAGTCCATGAAAATTTTGCAAAACTCTTATTTGATTGATGGATGAATGCCCTAAACAAAGAAAAACATAAGTACTATAATAACTGAAATATAGATGCCAATTAGTTTTAGTTAAGGTGTTAGGAGACTTGAGATGTTACTGAACTTTAAAATCATAAAAGAAAATAATTGGTTATTGCCAATACGGACAGTAACGATGATCAAATTTGGACTGCTTTTGTCGAACTCATCGCATGTTCCCACTGCTTTGGATCCATTTGCTGAGGTAGAAGAATTACGTTGGTTCATGAGGTGTGAAAGAGTGTGCATATACACATACTTGACCCTTGAGAAGGTGATCCAACTCCAACCTCATTAAATAAATACCGTATCTACATCCTTGACTCGCGCCTGCATTTGAAGGAGGAGGACATCAAGTTGCATGGTTTTTGAAGATCCCTTTTGAGATGCCCTTTTGTCGTTTATATTAATGTTGCAACTTCTTAGACTGTCATGGATTTCTTAGTAGAATTAATTGGGATATTTATACTTCCGGTGATATTTTTAAGATTTTTCATGTTTTTTTTTTTTTTTTTTATTCAACTCACACACATTTTTTTTTTTTTATTCAACTCACACACCCACCCACCCACCCACACACACACACACACACATGCACGCTCAGAAGCGCCTAGGAGATAAATCCTAGGGAGAGAAAGCCTTCCCTCTAACTTCTGGGGGGATCGAACCCATGACCTCCAGGTTGGAAGTCAAGAGCTCTAGCCATCAGGCCAAATCCCCATGTGCAAGATTTTTCATGTTTGTTCGTACAATTAAGGTGTAAATATATCTGTATGTGTATTAGCATTTTTGGTGGTGGTGTAAATGTTTAAGCCAATCAACCGTACGCCGTACACTTTCATAGAACTGATCAATTGCATACTGTTACTGTGCCATCGGCACGGGTGGGAGTACTAGTCTATATTACAATAGAAAACATAAATAACCGTTTTACAAAGAACGGTCATGATTTAATCTTAGAAAAATGATCAAACGGCCCTAAATTCTCTTGATATCAACTCATAATTGTTAGAAAATTTGGGATTAGAGTGATTGATAATCCTGGATATTTGACTGAATAGTGATTAATTCACTTTCCGAATAAAGTATTTCGCCCCTAAATGCCTGGGTTACACGAAATCTTTATATGGGATAAGACAATCAAAACAATCTGTATCTAGGCAAAGAAAACAGATCAAAACTCAGAGAATTGTTAGGGTTTTTCGTGAATGTAATCTGAAACCAAAGTCTGTATTTATACAGATGGTAGGAAGGAGCAGGATTGACTGGAAAGTCACAATTGTTAGCAACAGTCATACTTGTTAGGGTTTGGGGTTGTGTCTCTTGATTTGGCGGGAAACCTGGTGGGAGAAAACGGTAGTTTAATTAGAGCACCAACTATACCAACAAGGGGCGCTGCCCCTTGACCCTGCAAGGGGGCGCAGCCCCCTTGACCCCTGCTTCTTTATCGTGGTCGAAAACATATTAACTCAAACGAGTGTGTACTCCACACTTTCCCTTACTCGTATCCGAGCCTAATACGAAAACCCACCAGCGGCCATTCTTCCTCCCGATTTAGCGTCGCTCCCTCTCCCCTCTTCGTTTAACCCTAATGTTCACATTCTGAAACTAAATGTTGCAGGGTTAACATGAAGAGAAACAAAAGGAAACAGTAAGGAGAAGAATATGGCGTTGAGACTAAGATTGACACTATTCGGATGCAGAAACAGGCTATTTTCTAGAATTATGGTCGCTGATTTTGATCTCTTTGGGATGGTAAACATTTCGAAGTGTTGGTTTACATCAATTTTTTCCTTAACCACAATCACCCCCCTCGCTCCCCATTGATGATTCTTACCATGATATTCACTGTTTGTATGCTTTTCAGAATGTTTGATTGTCTAATTTTTTCCGATCAAGCATGTTAAGGTTTGGGTTTCAAGTAGTAGACCCATTTCATCGATAGATTGATGCTTTTGATTTTCAGAGGCTCAGTTTCTTCATATTATCAATGATGCTATGTGTTAATACCCATGGGGCTTTTGTACATATTTGCATGTAAATTTGTTTGGGTTTAGGAGAGCTTCTGAAGGTTTTTTTTCTACTCCCTCCCAGGCTCCATCCCAAATTGAATATCTATTTACATAAAAAATTTGTCTTGAATGTCTATTTTTTAAAGAAATTTGTCCCTGAATGACCCTTTCTCCATTTTTTTGTATTTCATTATATACTTGAAAAACTAAAAATTTAACATTGTGCATCAAAAACATTTTAGCTACTAACTTTTTACGAACGTAGAGTGTCCATGAAAAGAAAAATGAGCGAGCAATTTATTTACTTATGTTTCTTTCTCATATATTGGGGGAACAGTTTCGTGTGTATTGTAATTTTTATTATTTATGTTTATATTTTACCTTAAAGTGATTATTTGGTTCAGGTTTTGACTCCAAGATGCATGGGTGAAGATACTTTTGTTTTAGTTAGGATTATCTCTTACACCATTGTTGGTCTTTAGAGACGGAAGTTGTAGTGGGATGTTGGAATGGAACGCGAGGTAGTCGCCGCAATTAGGGCTTTAGCTTTTGTTACTAGGTCAAGTCAGGCTGCCATTATTGAGCTCAAGAAGGCTTCGGATTCTGTCAAGGTGTGTCTCTTCACTCTCTTTCTAACTGTTTTTTGTTTCAAATTTACATTTGGTCTGCAGTTTTTAGATTGTAAGTGGCTTTTAAACACGAAATGACATTTTGATCAACAAGTTTCTGTGAAATAACTATAAATGTCATGAATTTCCATCTTAAATTTGTCATTTTATTGGAAAAACAACTGGTGACTGAGTTTTAATGAAATGAAGTTACATGTCAAAATATCTTCAACTTAGTTAGATTAAAGCACTTGGATTTGGAAAAGTATTTTATCCTCCATTTAGTTTTCTTAATCAGGTTGACATTATAGAAAGTCTCTAATGCATTATGCGGATTTAGGTGAGGCTGAACAATACCGTGGAAGAACAATATTGCTGACTGTGAGCGATACAAGTGTTGTGTCCTTATACGCAAATATAGTATGGTAGACTCATAAGGACGCTCCAGTGCATGCTTGCTGCTTATGATGATTGGTACAGCTTTATCTAGTTGTTTGCTTTTCAGTACAATTATCTCCGAAAATGAATTTTGAGATGATACTCTTTTGTTTTTGCAGTAATATATTTAAAAGTTTCTTTGGAATGCATACGAAGAACAAGGAGAATACATTGTACATAATAATGCGTTTGCATCACCAAGTTTATCCGAAGAAGTCTCTGCAATCTCCTATTACTTCTCCTCTTAGGCTTCCTGGAGTAAACCTTCTTTTGAATAATTTCCCAGAAGAACAACATTCTGACCTTTTTTATTACTCCCTTCGTCCCAGAGTATATGTCCACCCTCCCATTTACACTGAGATTAAAAAATGGTGGATGTGATGTAAGTGTTGTGAGTATAAAGTAAAGTAGGAGAGAGAATGAGTGGGAGGGAATAGTAAGTTGATTGGTGTTCTGAGTATAAAAGTAAGTAGGAGAGAGAATGAGTGGGAGGAATAGTATAGATTCTTTGCCATTTAAGGAAGTGGATATATAATCTGGGACAGACTAAAAAAGAAAGGTGAACATATACTCTGAGATGGAGGGAGTATTTTTTATATTTTTCAACTTTTGCTCAACATTAGTATTTGTAAGGGTATCCATTAAAAGATGTTTTCTGCTCAGAATAACAGTTTTTTTTTTTTTTTTTTTTTTTTTTTTGAAAAGGCGTTTTGCAGTTTTTTTTTAGACTTCTACTTGCCCACAAGTTTGTTTGTGCACACATCATTGTGTTGTACTTATAATTATAATGACTCCATACTGGCACCGTGCCATCCGGCACGGGCATGATACTAGTCTATAATACAATAGCAAATGGTCTTAACCGCCGAGACAAAGAGCGGCTCAAATTTACTCTCAAAGTTAGATCCTACGGTCATGAAATAAACAGAAGTTAACGGTGAAAGGGAGCATTGGTAACTGAAAATTTCACGCACAAAAAAGGGGGGAAAAACAGAGACATGGAAAATTTCACGCACAAAAAAGGGGAAAAAACAGAGACATGGAAAATTATGACCAGAAACCATGATAAGAAAATCAAAACTTGAGAAGATTAGAATGTTGACCAGGTGAAAGGAAGCATGGGTAACTGGAAATCTGGAATACTTCTAATGGGCCAAAAGCATTAAGTAAAGCTTTTTAGTTGAGCTTTGTTTTATTACATTATTTTCTTCGGTTCTTCTTTATTTCTATATAGTTCTTCTTCCTTTTATTTTCACCTGTTTTCTATGATGGATTATTAGTGTTTCATATTTTTATAAACAATTGTCTTTCATATTTTTTTGGACAGTTGTCTTTCATATTATTTTTTTTAAATGATAATGAATATATCTTCTGCCTTTCAAAATGATTTTTTTTATTGAGAGGCACTTTAAAGTGTTTTTAGTTTATTCTTTTATCAGCAAAGTGTAGTGTGTTGAAATTCTTATCAAATCGCATGAATGGTGGGATGTGCAAACAGAACTTTCCAGAATGTCGCTTTCTCAGATTGTCGCATTTTTAGACTATCACCGAGTCTTTGGCACGGGCACGCATACTAGTATTCTACAATACATATTAATATTTTTAATCTTATTTTTTTGTTTCATTTTATATAGAAAAGTAGTATTTATTTGACACAATATATTATTGATTTAAATAGTATTATATACTAGGCAAAAGATTCTTTCTATGTATTTTTTTATAAAATAAATATTAATTTTCTAAGTTAAATGCAATCATGCCGATAAACTCAATAATAGTTTTAGGTATGTTTTCATGTATTCCTTTGTTAATGGGAAAAAAAGACTCATGGAAATTTATTTGGCCTCCACTGAACTTATTTTCTGGATCCGCCACTAGTTGTGAGTGGGTAGGAGAGAGAAAATAAGTTAGTGGATAGTTGTTGTGAGTGGGTAAGAGAGAGAAAATAGAACATTTTAGGTAAGTAGCAATAAGTATATGACGCTCAAAAGGGCAATAAATAACCATAAGTATGAGACAAGGGAGTAACTGAAAAAATTTCAAATTTATCTTTGATCGGTAGCAAATTTGAAGTTTTTTTTTTCATTCTTTTTTTAGATGAAGGGAGTATCATTTAATTGAAACATCTATCATAAGATTTTAATTTTCAATAAACAAAAAGAAAAGAAGAAATTATCTTTTTATTTACAGGTGAAAATAAAAAGAAGCCCCATTGTAATTTGACATAAATCCCCATTAGGAAGAAAACAACATCATAGCATCATTTCCTTCCTAAATAAAACGCTCGACGGATTTGCAAAGCGAGCCGAAAATGATCGACTGAGCAAATCCGGCTCACCACCTCTCTCCGGCCCTTCGTCGAAATTCTGCAAATACTCATTTGCATCGTAAGAGTACGCCTGAACCCTAACGGAAGAACTTCTCCGATCAATTTTCTTCTTCCTGTTCTTCTTCTTCTCCTCTCCTTTGATTTTCCTCCACAAATTCATTACCCACATTGACGACGGCGACGTCGTCGATCCCAAATCACGTTCCTTGATCGAGTAGTCCCGGCCCAGTCTAACGCTCCGGCGGCCGGATTTCTGCCAATTCTTGATGTCCATTGAAGGACGAGAGGAAGAAGATTGAAGGTTTTTATGTGCATTGTTTGTTTGTAGGGGTTTTTATATTTGAACAATGGATAAAGGAAAAAAGGGGTTTGTTTTGTTTAAATTAATTTGTTTCTTTTTCAAAGAATGCCTTTTTACTTTATACTCTATAGACAAAAACTTGTCTCTGACGATTTTACACATGACACAAGTCTTACGTTGTTGAGAGAGTAAATTGTTTACTCATACCGCGGGGAGAGGCAATGCCTATTTTCTCTCTGAACTAGACCCGTGTCTGACAAAGACTTCTTCTTTACTTTATTACCGTCATTCTATTTTCTATTTTAAGTGTGACTTTTTTTTCCGACATGTCTCAAAATAACTATCAAATTTAAATAAAAAAATATTTTTAATGCAAGTTTATCATCTACTCCATATAAGTAAGGTTCAAAGAAGTAAACACATTTTTTTTTTTAAATTTGATAACGGCGACAATTTTTATAAACGTGGGGATAATTCTCATTTAGTGAGCCGGCTCTCTTGACTCGGGTTGTATGTATGTGCTTGCCTTAAGATTCAAAGAGAAAAAAAAAAATTGTTAGGGATAAGGGGGTGAGTCATGTTTTATCTAGAATTGTTATAGAAAGTCAAATCTTGTCAAAGTGTTAAGTAGATCTTATCTAACCGCATTTTTAGACTAAACTATGTGTTAAGAGCCGGCCCGGTTTTGGGCATGTGCAACCAGCCCAATTGCACAAGGCCCAAAAATTTTGGAGGCCCCAAATTTTATAAACATAGTATACTCCTTCCGTCCCATTTGAAGCTTCACCATTTTGGTGATGGCACACAAATTAAGAAAAGTGATGAGTGTAAGAAAAGTTGTGAGAGGGAAGAAGTTAATGGATATGACAAGTGGGGCCTACAATTTAAATATGTGAGAGGGAAAGTTAGTGGATATGACAAGTGGACCCCATAATTTAAGTATGTGAGAGGAAGAGATGAGTGGGTATGACAAATGAGACATATATTTATTACCATTTTAGGAAAGGGTGAAGCTTCTAACGGGACATCCATTTGAGTAAAAGGTGACAAATGGGACGGAGAGTATAAAATAAACACCGAATGTTAACAATTGTGAATAAGTTTCCCGGCTGGTTAGGCATTGCTTGAGGCATCAGGTTGTCCGAGTTCAATACCCGTTCAATACCCAGGAGCAGCACATTATGTTTTTGTTTTTTTTTTTTTTTTTTTTTCCTTCTTAGACTTTTCTCATTTCATTTTTGGGCTTTTTTCTCCCACTTGGGCTTTTCACTAATTTTTGTTTCTGGACTTCCTTTCCCTTCTTTTCTACTTTAGGCTTTCTTGCATTCTTTTTTCAAAATCTTAAGTAGAAAGTTTTTTTTAATTTATTTAATAACATATTTTAATTTTTATGAATTATTTGCTTATTACATTCAACATCATTGCAATCAATTTTTGGGCTTCCCTCCCCTTCTTTTCTAGTTTAGGCTTTCATTCATATTTTTTTTTTCCCAAAATCATACTTAGAAAGTTTGTTTTCTTTTAATAACATATTTTATTTTAATGAATTATTTGCTTATTACTTCAACATTATTGCAATCATTTTGTGATGTAAATATTTTAAATACTAAGGGCCCAAATTTTCACATTTAGCACAGGGTCCCTATAATTATTGAGACGGGCCTGGTTTAGAGTATTTCTCGAAGAAGACTTTTATACTCCCTCCGTCCCTGTTTAAGGTTCTTAGTTTGACTATGCACACTTATTAAGAAACCAAGGTAAAAATAAAAGAAATGAGTCATCAGGTTGTCCGAGTTCAATACCCGTTCAATACCCAGGAGCAGCACATTATGTTTTTTTTTTTTTTTTTTTTTTTTTTTTCCTTCTTAGACTTTTCTCATTTCATTTTTGGGCTTTTTTCTCCCACTTGGGCTTTTCACTAATTTTTGTTTCTGGACTTCCTTTCCCTTCTTTTCTACTTTAGGCTTTCTTGCATTCTTTTTTCAAAATCTTAAGTAAAAAGTTTTTTTTAATTTATTTAATAACATATTTTAAATTTTATGAATTATTTGCTTATTACATTCAACATCATTGCAATCAATTTTTGGGCTTCCCTCCCCTTCTTTTCTAGTTTAGGCTTTCATTCATATTTTTTTTTTCCCAAAATCATACTTAGAAAGTTTGTTTTCTTTTAATAACATATTTTATTTTAATGAATTATTTGCTTATTACTTCAACATTATTGCAATCATTTTGTGATGTAAATATTTTAAATACTAAGGGCCCCAATTTTCATATTTAGCACAGGGTCCCTATAATTATTGAGACGGGCCTGGTTTAGAGTATTTCTCGAAGAAGACTTTTATACTCCCTCCGTCCCTGTTTAAGGTTCTTAGTTTGACTATGCATACTTATTAAGAAACCAAGGTAAAAATAAAAGAAATGAGTCAACTAAAAGTAGAGAGTGAAGGATATAAATGTTCAAACTTGCAAATAAATGATAGTACTATAAAAAAAACGTTGCAATTTTTTTAGTATATCTCTAAATAAATATTTTACTTTTTAATAAAAAATATTATTAAAAATATTTACTATAAGTATAAATAAGTAATCACTTAAAAATAAAAATATTGATAAGTTAAGTTAAATATAATATTTATATTATATACTCTCTCCGTCTTATTTTAACGTTCAAATTTTTTTAAATGTGTGTCCAATTTAAGATACAAAATCCCAATTTTTTTTATACTTCTTTATTTGGTGAGCCCTACATTTCATACACATAATAAAATATTATTTTCTTAATTTTGAAACCAAAAAAAAAAAAAAAAGGAGTAAGATAGAGTGAGTATTAATAACTACTCCCTCCGTCGTAGTTAGTTTAAGGTTCTTACTTTCATTTTTAGTCTGTCCCAGTTTAAGGTTCTTAGTTGCTTTATTCCATAAATGAAAAAGAATGAATAGTGCTTTGGAAAATCTTACCCTCAAAAAATTTATTTAATTACAAAAAAACTATTACTTACCTAACTTACTTTCACCCATTTGCTTTATAAATAGTGTTTTGGACATTTATATCCTTCAATTTCTACTTTTGATTGACTCATTTATACATTATTTTTGCCTTAGTTTCTTAATAAACGTGCATAATCAAACTTGGAACTTTAAACACGGACGGAGAGAGTATTTTTTAAAAGGTGGCATTAAATAAAGGGAAGGCCGCCGAAAGATTGGGTCAGCCGCAAGGCACTTCTCTTCTCATAAAGTACTTGGTGACTTCAATCATCAAAACGTAAGTTTAATGATGCACCTAACCGGGATTAATATCCTACTCTTTCTTTTCATAGTATTAAAATACCCTCTTATTGAAAAACATAGATTTATTTATTTTACATTTATTTTGAGACAAATGAAGTATTATACATTCTCATCTTGAATTAACTATCGTATTCAACAGATAAATATTTTTCTGTAACATCTCTGTCACTCATATTTTAAAAATCAATGTTAGGGGCACAAAATAAGCTCACAAAATGAAGTGCCGATATTTTATTGGTGGCATCAATAACGGACCCGCCACACTCTACTTAAAAACACCAATAACATCATTACACCTAGGATTTTGTGAACAAAATTTTGCGACTTTTTTGTTCCCCTAGTATTATTATGTTTTAAATATGTATGAGTGTATATATGTGTGGGGTCGCGCTCTTGTGAGAACCATTTTAAATAAGAACCATGAGAACCAATCATAACCGTTTGATTAAATAAAAAAATCAAGAGTCCAAATTGTAGATACATTGGATACACTTGGATACAGTAGCAAATTTTCAAAAATACAATTGAATACATTAGTTTTTAACCTACTGTATCCAAGTGCAACATTTGGATACAGTACTTGTTTAGCTACTAATATCCAAGATCAATATCAAAATTTATGTGTTATATCCAAGTGTATTTATAATCTGGACATTTGATTTTGATTCTAATCTAATGGTTATGTTTGGTTCTCATGCAATTGTGGTTCTCATTTGAGAACCTACCTATACGTGTGTATCTACTTACCCTTTAGTTCTCGTGCCCAACAATATCCACATTGAATTTAGTTCTCGTGCCCAACATTATCCACATTGAATTTGGACAGGTATGCCCTCTGTCCCGCTAAAAATTACAGTTTTGTTAAGAGCATGGAGATTAAGAAAAAATATAGTTTGTATTATAATGGTAGTGAAGTGTTGTAAGTGAAAAAGTGTGGTAGAAAATAGTAAGTTATTTTGGGTATGCAAGTTGGTCTTATTGAATAAATAAGCATTACTAAAATTTTCATTTTGTGTGTGATTAAAATAGATTTGGAAATTTGTGGATCCCATTGAGCTAAAAAAACATCTTGTCGAGCACAAAATTAGCGCCGGTGGCAAAATTAGGACCAAAGAGAGCTCGCTGAGCAAATTCAAATACGAGTGTACATCATTTTAAAATTTAACCATCTTTTAAATTTCGAACTTAGAAAGTTTCTTACATTAAGAGCGAAGAAAACACAAAAAATCACCAAAGAAAATAATCTTAGAGGTTCCGTACAATGACATGAACTTTTTATCGTATTATTTTGTGCAAAATTTACAGTTAATTTGTTGGATAATAAACCCAGAAATACGCTATCTATTCCCACATAGAAAGGTGCTCTCGGGCATTATCTATCTAGTCCAATATCACATTTTTTGTGTTCAATACAAGTATGATTAATCAATTACTTTCCCAAAATATAACTTTAAAATATACTTTTTGAAATATACTACTTGTGTCTTGAAATGATCTCATTCGTCAGTTTTCATTGTCTCCATTTTTTCGATTTGAATTTAAACGTGCATAAACACAAATTACAATGTGGCTTTTAAAAGATAAATTCGCTACTGGTCCTAGTGAATTCGAGACTTAGACTAGCTGTGGCGGAATGCAACTTAAACTAAAAACGTGAGTTTATATTCGCTTTGCCACTAGCGAATTTTAGACCAAGTGGTTACTTTTGACACTGCTTTTCCAATTGATGTATTTGTTTAAAAACAAAGAGAAAATTACCACCTAATCCCCAGTCCTAAGTGAAACTACATCCTAGTCCAAGCCAACATTTTGCTTTACCACCTAGTCCAACGTTTAAAATAAATTACCATCAAGTCCAACAATATATCAAATCCCGAAATTACCCCTTATTAAAACAAACCCCCTCCCCTCCCCTCCCCTCGGCGCACAAACAGAGACGTTCTCTCCCTACTTTCTCTCACTACATTCTCTCTCTATCCCCCACCCTACATCCGGCGACCTCCCACCCCATCCCCCGGCGACCCCTCACCCCCTCCGGCCATCTCCGCCTCCCCCTCCACCTTTTATCTGTCTAAGCCTAACCCTCCGTCCAGGAACAGTTAGGGATGGCCAAAACCGGTTCCGGGCCCGGTTCCGGTTCGGAACCGCCGGTTCCGGTTTGGCAAATGGATGACCCTTAACCGGCCCGGCCTAACCCCGGATCCGGTTCCGGTTGGTACAAACCGGTTCCGGTCCGGTTCGGCGGTTCCTTTTTTTTTTTTTTTTTTTTTTTTCAATTCTCACTTCACTCAAGTCTCAACCGACTGATTTAAAAAAAAAAAAAAAAAAAAAAAAAATATTGACGAGGACAAGACAGTGGACTGGACTGGAGTACTGACTAATAGTCAGTGTGGAGTGGATGGACGACTGTGGGCTTTGTTTGGAGTGGACTGTGGAGTAAAGATAAAGCCATGCCATACTACTATACATACATATACATACATAGAAAAATGTTTTTTATTACACATATTTTAAAATGCTTTTTAGTTTTTTACCTTCTTTTTTCTATTTCTTTGATTCTTTCTATCTACTAGACTACTAATACTATTAATAAAATTATTTATAAGTGATTTATTTTTTAAAAAAATAAACCTAAATCAACAATATATTGAAAAACAAACATAGAAAAAAATAAAACAAATGATAGTATATAAAAGAAAAAATGGACGGTACCCTTTAAATTTTATTAATTAAAAACAAATTTACAATGAGGAGGACAACAAACTTTGCCCTTTTATAATTAAGGTAGGACATTAGGAGCTTTTACCTCTTTTTTTTATTACAAATATTTATCTAAAAAAGAAAAGGCAAAAAGGGATGGGATGGGACTAGGGGGAGTACTACTACTGAGAGTGACTAGGGAAGGGAGGGAGTAGGGAGTACGAGTAGGGACAGGTCAAGTTGAGGGCCTCAACCTCACTCACTCAGTCACCTGCACCGCAGAGCAGGTCTATCCGTCCGGTTCCTGTCCGGTTCTTTGGACCGGTTCACCGGTTCCGGTTCCGGTTCAAAGAACCGGCGGTTCACCGGTTTTCTTACCCTTGAACCGTAACCGGCCCTAATCCCTTCCGGTTCCGGTTACTCCGGTTCCGGTTTTTACGCCGGTTTACTCCGGTTCCGGGCTTTTCCGGTCCGGTTTTCCGGTTCCGGTCCGGTTTGGCCATCCCTAGGAACAGTGGCGCTAATGGAGATCAAAAAGTATCAGAAGAGCACCGAGCTCTTGATCCGAAAGCTTCAGTTTCAGAGGCTGGTTAGAGAAATCGCTCAGGATTTCAAGACTGACCTTCGATTCCAGAGCTCGGCTGTGGCGGCGCTGCAGGAGGCGGACGAGGCTTACTTGGTGGGTCTTTTTGAGGATACCAATTTATGTGCAATTCATGCTAAGAGGGTTACGATCATGCCAAAGGATATCCAGCTTGCTCGTCGGATCCGTGGCGAGAGGGCCTAGAAGGTGTTGTAGATCTACATAAATAGTCTATTTTCAGTTGGTAGGGATGATGGGTTTTGACATGCAATGCAATGTGGATCAGCTTTGATTTTGGGTCTCTTTCTCAAAGATTGTTATATCAGAGAAACTTTCTGTTAGCCATTTTCTTATTTTAGTTTTCTATTTATGTTGGTCTTTAAATTGCAGTTGAAGAGAAATTAATTTAGACTTTGGGTTGCGATAATTTAACTAGAGATTTCTTCTACATCTCTGAGAAAGAGACCCAAAAATGAAAATAACATTAGTTTCAACCATGTTTTGTTGTTGGGATAAAGCCTTGAACTTGATTGAAACACAAGTACTATTAGGCAAATTCCAGTCACAATGCTATTCTATCTTTTACAGATGGTTGAAAAGGAGCCAATGAAAATACTATCTGAAACTCAGTTTGAAGACTACAACTGAACTGTCCAGATGAAGATTCAGAACTTTGTACTCCCTCCTCCTCTGTCTCTCAGTTTAAGGTTCTTAGTTTTTTTTTTTTTTTTTTTTTGAAGGAACTTTGAGCAATAACTACATGTTAATCTAACTATTTTCATGAAAATCTAAAACTTGTTATTGATAGTATATATAATGGTGTTCCAATAACAAGTTTTAGATTTTCATTTGGATAATTAGATAAACCTTTAATTATTGCTCAAAGATCCTCCAGACAAACAGCAAAAAAACTAAGAACCTTAAACTAGGACGGAGGGAGTAATTTTTTTTTTTTTTTTTTTTTGACAATTATGAACTTTTCAGCTATTCTTAAAACAATTGTGAACATACTGTGAACTTGTGAAGTTAAGCAACTGTAAATAATAGTGAATTAAGCAAAATAGTGACATTTCCATGAAAAAATTATGAATTGAACTAAAACAACTGCGAACTTCTCTTCTTTGTTCTTGGAACAATCGTGAAAAACAATTGTGAACTTCTAAAATACAATTGTGAACTAGGAACAATTATGAACTTCTCAAATTTGTTGTTAATTATATGTTAATGAAACTAGTTTGTTCGTTACAATTGTGAACTAGGAACAATTATGAACTTCTCAAATTTGTTGTTAATTATATGTTAATGAAACTAGTTTGTTCGTCTCGACAGTATAAACACAATATTGGTTTCAATATTTTTTTTACTTCTAAATGTTAAGATATTTTACTTAAAAATTTTGAGAGGAAAAAATAAAGAAAAATGGAGGACCATATTTACGAACTTCTCTATTTTTTCTTGGAGCAAATTTCAACTTGTTCTAGAGACAAATGTGAACTTGTTTATACTTGAAATATGTTCATGGAACAACTGTAAACTTGTTCTTCAAACAAATGTAAACTTGTTCTTAGAACAAATGTGAACTTATTCTTGGAAAAAATAGTGAACTTGTTCTTGGAACTTGTTTTGGGAACAACAGTGAATTTATTCTTGTAACAACTGTGAACCTGTTCTTGGAACAAGTGTGAACTTGTTTTTAAAAAAAAGAGGTACTTGTTCTTGGAATTTGTTCTGGGAACAACAGTGAACTTGTTGTTAGAACATCTGTGAACCTGTTCTTGGAAAAAGTGTGAACTTGTTCTTAGAACAAGTGCGAACTTGTTTTTGGAACAAATGCGAACTTGTTATTGGAACAATTGCGAACTTACAATTGTGAACTTACAATTGCGATCTTACAATTGCGAACTTGTTTTTGAAACAATGCGAACTTGTTATTGAAACAATTGGGAACTTACAATTGCGAATTTACAATTGTGAACTTGTTCTTGAAAAAAATAGTAATTTTTTTTAAAAAAAAATGTAAATTTGTTTTTGGAATAACTGTAAACTTGTTCTGGAACAACTGTGAACTTGTTCTTAAAAAAAAATATTTTTTTTTTGAAAAATGTGAATATGTTCTTGGAATAACTGTAAACTTGTTTTGGAACAACTATGAACTTGTTCAGGAACAACTTTGAATTTGTTCTTGATTTTTTGTTTTTTTTTTTTGAAAAATGCGAATTAGTTATTGGAATAACTGTAAACTTGTTCTAGAACAACTGTTAACTTATTCTTGAACAACTGTGAATTTGTTTTTGAAAAAAATTATTTATTTATTTTTTTTAGAAAAATGTGAATTTGTTTTTAGAATAACTGTAAGCTTGTTCTTGAAAATGGTCACCGGAGGTGGTTACCGAAAAATGGCCGCCGGAGGTGGTCACCGGAAAATGGCCACCAGAGGTGGTCGCCGGAAAATGGCCGCCGAAGGTGGTCGCCGGAGGTGGTTGGGATGGGTGGGCAAAAGTGGTCATGGTGGTTGGAGAGAGAGTGAAATGGAGGGAGTGGCATTAATGTAATTTTTCATTATTTATTAAGGGCATGAGTGTCTTTTTAATAACCCTTGGACTAGGTGGTAATATTACAAATTCCTTGTCCTAGGTGGTAATTTTCATTTGTTTGAGGGACTAAATGGTAGTTGCCCCAAAAACAAATTGAGAAAAAAAATAAAAAATCATGATTAACCGCTGCTTACGCTCTTAACATATGTACAGCAAAAAGGGACTAATTGTGGACCGAGATGGTAAGCACCAAGTTTGTATTAAGGCGTACTCAGCATAACTTTAAAATTCATCCCAAGTCCTGATGAAGTGATGATATACTATATATATATATATATATATATATATATATATACTCCCTCCTTCCCGCTCGAAATAGGATTTTGGTAAACTTGACTTTATTTTAACCAAATCTTTTTGAAGAAATATAATAATCCAAATAAAAATTTAAAAATTGTTATTGTGTCACGATTAATAATACTCTCAATAACAATTTTTAAATTTATATTAGGGTAATTATTTCTTACTTAAATTACATGGTCAAAGTATAAAAGAAAAAGACCAAAATCCTATTTCGGGCGGGACAGAGGGAGTGTATATATATATATATATAAGCTCGAGATTATCACATGGCAGCAAGACAACAAACCAAATACCAAGAACCTAGCCATGCAAATTAAGCAGGGAGACGTGTCCTTGTTGCGAGCACTAAGCCGAACCAAAATTTGCCCGCTGTTACAAGTAGGGTAGCACCACCTTAGTATATTTTGCATCTCCTGCAAGGTTAATAACAATCAATGTCAAAATTATCAAAGAATTCAGCAAATCCCACTTTACACCCCATTTCAAATAATGAGTTTGTTTGCTACTTTAATTTTGAAATCGTCTCATTTTGCTCCATTACATGCACTTGACCAAAAGGGGGGTGGGTTAAAGTGGAATGATTTGGAAAGTGCCGTGGGTGAAGTGGAACGATTTTGAAAATTAAATTACCGCACAGGCTCACTTTTCAAACTGGGGTGCAAAGTGGGACCGGGTGAATTAGCGGCTAGATGTAATTTGGCCTAACAATCAATCATAAATGGTACTCGTACTGCTTCTCATTGCATTATGCATTAATCTCATGAATATTTCTTGAAATGCTCAAGAAGTACACCCTCCGCTCCAAAATGAGTGGCCGAATTTGTTCTTGTTGGGCATTCATTTTGAGACGGAAGTAGTAGTAACTTCTGTTATTGAGAGTACTTACAAAAGTAGCAGGAAGCACTTTGCACTATGGACTCATTTTTTCTTGAGATTTTTCTCAAGATTCTGCAGCTGCTTTCTTTGGTCCTAAAACAGACGAGAAAAGTTACAAGTTCAGACGTATGAATGTATCGATAAAGCAATTTCCGGCTACTCCAGCGCGCAAAAAATAAATGGACAGATCTAGAACTATATCAGACCTTGTACAATTTGCTCCACCATACTTCTGATCTTGTTTGTAGAGCACACCAATCCATGGCCATCTCATATTCAATTGTGTTTGGCTGGGAACAATGTGAAGTTGATACTGCATCTTTCTGAACAATAAGAATACAACCAAATCAATCAAAGAACCAGAAGAAACACAAAATACCCCAGATAGATAATGACATAATGTTATCAATTCAAATCTGAAATTTGTGTGTGCGTGTGTGTTGTGTGTGTGTGTGTGAGAGAGAGAGAGAGAGAGAAAACCCAGACCATTTCCCGCTGCATTTGGATCTTAATCTTATCGATAACCAGATGACCGAAAAATGTGGACTGTTTTCCTGGTAAGTTATGTCGAGGCGCTCTGCTGCCAACAAGTGGTCTGCAAACAAACAAAGGAAACAATGAAATATTCTGCAAATTCCAAGAAAGTTGAACTTGTAACTTTTACCTGTATCTGACCGTAAAACATTTAACGATGCAGATGCTAATCGATGACTGCGTGATGAAGTTTTAGCTTGTTAAACCACGTGCTACTTAATATTCCAGTATTTGGTACTTTGCTAAATTCTCCCTCCGTTCCAAACTAATCGCTACTTATTTCCATTTTGGGCGTCCCATCCTAATTGCTACTTAACTAAAATGTTCAATTTTCTCTTTCCTACCCACTCACAACAACTATCCACTAACTTTGCTTTCTCTCTCCTATCCACTCACAACACTTACTTCAGTACAAATATTGTAGGAAGTCTGTACCTACAGTGTCAACCATGATATCATGGTTGGCATTTTCTTTAACAGCTTAAACTTTAATATGAGATTGGCATTTAACATGGGATTAAAGCTCTAATTTCACACGTTCTTGTTTCGAGCATTCCACTTGCTTTTGTATTCCCCGGTAGTGAACCAAGGTTTATTGCTCCACTTGGGAGTGGTAGACTGGGAGGGAGAGTGTTAAAGCATGACATTGTTATGAACCCTCATGACAGCATTTTCGTTTAGATAACAAACAAATCTTATATTCCCATACATACTAAATCAACAAGCATAACGGACGCCTAAGAAAGCCACCATAAAACTAAAAAGTCCGCTTACTAGCCAAATAACTGTATCTGGCCATTGGCCATAATGGAAATATTTTTTCCATGGCTGTTTAGACTCCAGAGCTTAAAGAACATTCCTACAAGTTTCATAAAATGCTCACTTTGCATCTGTTTTCACTGTGTGCTCAATCGAAGTGCATCATCCACTGGACCCTTATTGGGATACATTATGTAACCTGGAGTAAACCTTCCACAATAATGTATGCGCGTGCAAAAATGTGTAAAAAATTCAATCAGGAAATAGGACAATTACTAAACCAACAAGAAGTCCATAAAAGTGTAAGAAACACATACTCCCTCCGTCCCATAAATAACTACACACTTATGGTTGGGTACGGAGATTAAAAAAATAAAAATTATTGGTAGTAGAGCTGGTGTTTTGAGCATGAAAGGAGAGAAAGTGGGGTAGGGAATAATAAGTAGATAGTTAGTGTGAGTATAACAAGTGGGTCACATTCAATAAAGAGGCAGTATAAAATTCCATTTTGAGCAAGTGTAATTTTTAATAGGACACTCAACGGGCAAATATGTGTAGTTGCTAATGCAATGGAGGGAGTATATACTTTTATCTAACAATATGACATTATACAGTACGTATACATAACGTGTATATAAATTACAGTATAATTATAATGGAACTAATAATCAATGGGCGGCTAGAATTACCTCCCATTTGACAACATCAAGCATCCAGTCCCTAGCTTTTTCATTACCCTCTCTGTTGCATCCCTAGTTTTTAATATAATAAGAGCTTGACCTATGACAGATACATCAACATCAAAAACTCGAAGATAAATAAGACAACCAGGTATTATTGTGGTGGCTCATATTCGCACAGGTAACTTATCAGTCCTGTATTTCATCAGATTCTAGAACTCTCACCCATAATATATTTCCCAATATTCAGAAGGAAAATAATAAAGTTACAAAAGATGGCTATAAAATGTGGCATACAAAATGAGGTGTCATAATTGTGTTGGGGTTTTTAATTAGTGTGGCCGGTCCACACTCGATGCAACAAATAAAATATCGCCACCTCATTTTGTATGCATCATTTTGTGAACTTCTTTTGTAATCCTAGCATTGCCCTATTCAGAATGTTTCTTTCCAAAATTTTCAAATGAACAGGTAGTACAGTTACTTTTCATACCAGAAAAAGGATTAGATATTGCCATACGCTGCACCATTTTTGCTGAGCAAGATTCATTGAAGGCATGCCAAATGATACCCTGAAACATAACAAAATAGAAGTTGCATTAACCACCATCTTCAGCAAAAGCAAGTCAAAAATAGTTCACTCGAAAGATAGACCCTTCAAGTAGCGTGAGGCAAGTCTATTAAGAGAACTGAGCCTGCTCAAGCTTGATCAGGATTGTACTGGGTTCAATCGAGGTCAAACTTAATTCAGGCTTGAAGCATAAACTAGTCAAGTTCAACTTGTCTCGTAAATTATAAGTTGTTACTCCGTCCATCCCTAATAAGTGCTCATTTTTTTCAAAATAATTGTCGCTAGCGAGTGTCAATTTAAGCTTCAATTCATGAAGTCATATGGTGCGATCTTTAAAGGTAATTATGTCTATCTAACACTAAAGTTGCTTAGAAGCCAACTTCCTAAAACTTCCCTCAATATAAAATGGAGACTCATTTAAGGATGGAGGAAGTACAATTTATGTAATTTATTTTTTCTAAGTTCAGTTTGATCTGCTCATAGCTCAGCTTCTGAAATAACTTAGCCGAGGCTGAATGGAGTTTCCCCAGCCCGAGATCCGCTGCTTGATTAGGATCTGAACTTGGCTAACAAAAAACAAAATTTAGCTATAGACATAACTACCTGCTGTTGTATCGCAGTTGAACATGCAATGTGCATTCAAAACCTTTACAGTATTTGCATGCTTACATGAATATGACAGATTCACTGATTTCTTGATCACAGAAACCAACCAATATCATTTATAGTTCAGTTCCAACAAATCCAAATCTAAAAAACAGGAATCAGCTGAGGAAGAATAAGAATATTTGGAGGTTTGGGGAGCTGAGTGGGGTAAAGCCCTTTAAAGGATGGGTACATTTTGCTGTTTTCTGGAGTTCCTACATCTGTATCCTCTCCTTGCATATCCCCCCCCCCCCACTTTTCTTATCCTATCTCTTGTCGACTAACAGTACATTGAAAGAAATAAAAATAAAAACAAAGAATAAAATGAAAGAAAAACAAGTATGCTCATTTTCTTGACGACCAATGTTTGGAAATAGAAATTGTGCTTCAAGTTGGTGTAACATTAAGAAAAAAGATTATAGTGAGGTTATATGTATTACGGAGTAGAATTTTTTCTTGTCAATACACAATAAGGCACTGAGAGGATGCGAAATGAGAATGCTCCTTAACTTAAGATCCTAGCATAAAGCATCACCAACTCGTGACATGCTCTACTAAAATTTGTCATTAACAATTTTATCAAACCAAGATCACTTTGTAGATTTACTTGTACATGATTTACTTTCAAAATACATTATCAAATTAAGAGCCTAAAATTTCACAAGACTCAAAAATCACCTATGAACATTCCTCAATGTCCCACCATAAAGAGTAGGGAAAATCCCACCTCTCATGTCTTCAACTGTAGACAGCTTTGCCTATGTTTTCTGAGTGAAGACCAATAATCCACTACTTCTTTTTGTTGCGTAGACATATTTTATTTTATTTTATTTTGGGGGGAGGGGGGGGAAGGGATTTCTCATATCTCACTACGTGATACAATTAGATTTGATTGTTAAACAGGAACCAAACAAGCTAATGTTACCGACTGCTATGCGCAGCATATATCTTCTTCAACCCCCAATGAATTTGCTTCAGGATGTCATTTTAAACCGAGGATAAGGAATACAAGCCATCAATGTTAATGAGACAACAACAAATGCTTTGGAAGTCTACTTTTAGGTAGTAGGCAACTGATATAATTCCCAAAAATTCATTCGAGTGTTTTCAACCGATTATGGACTATACTTGAAAATCTATGGATGAAATAATTGTAATTAAGGTTTTGGAGCTTCTCAGAGAGAAAAAAATGTGAGAATTAAATTTAAGCTATTAGGGCAATTATGGAAATCCTGAAGAGTCTGACCGAATTACAAAAGCTTCCCTCCCTTGTATAGTACTCCCTCCGTCCCAAAATGATCTTCGCGTTTGACTATTCAAACTTTTTAAGGATATGAACACTTGCTTCACTAGCCATGCTTTGTTTAAGCCTAAAATGTAGAAATGTGAAGAACTTTTTGGGACAATGAGAAATGACAAATGAGAAGATCATTTTGGGACGGAGGGAGTAACGGATAACTACAAAATGCGTAAGACTAGGTTAAATTAGGGGATTTCTTCTCAAACTACATATTGTATGTTGAGAACAAATATTAAAGGAGAAAAAATAGACAATTTTTATATTCTAATTAAAGTGAAAAAAAAAAAAAATTGAGGGAACACCATATGCAATGAAAATATATAAGAGCACGCACAAAATCTTCTGTGCAGTCAGTCAATGCAAAGAAGGATGAACATATGTCATACTTTGAGAACAAACGAAGTAAGCTTTACACTGTTAAGACAAGTGGCTAGAGCAAAAAGCATACACCACGAGTTGACATCCATCATAGGACGCAATGGACTACGAAACGGAAAAAATAGCTAAAATATGATAATGATAATAACAATTTTTTTTTTTAGAAAGTAAGGGCTAACAGCTTAAACATGTGACTTTTTTCCAGACCAATATACCAGTCAACGACAGGTTCAGTGGGTTGATTTTCCATTACGATATGGATGTTCAATTTAAAATCATGACACTCGGTTCCAAGAATCAATGAATCTGTTACCAATGTGATATTGAGTCTCACTAGTAATTGAAAGTTCTGGAACCAAAGGTCATGATATTTCACGGATTGGCCTGCAACCGATTGGTTAACCTCCTGGATGTTAGCGCCAAGGTAGGTACTAGTTCCACTTTATTCAGTAATTACTGAGTGACCATCCGAGTGCCTTAATATTAATGACAAGTTGCAGTAGCGTAGCGTAAGCCAAATAAAAGTTTATCGTTGAATTGATATGTGACGCAGCCTTGCCCCTGTATTAAAGCACAGAGAGGCTGTTTCCAACTTGAAGAGGGATTGGAGTGATGGTCTTTCTTAGAATAGCTGTTGTTTGTTATTATCTCTCTTCTCTTTGTTGATGTTCTTCTCCATCTTTTTTTACATTCTCCTCTTTCTATTTGAAAAAATAAAGAAAGAAAAACACACTACGTATGTCATCACTTGGCTTGCAGAAAATAGGCCATAGCTTAAACTCGTTTCGACAATCGACAATCGACAATCGACACTCACTACACCAAAAAGTATTGCAGAATTCACCAAACTAAATGGCCAGAAATCATATCAGCTTGTAGCTTATCAGTGGAACAGATAGAGAGAAAATTGTACTTCCCCATTTGCACTTATGTGGCTTGGTGGTCAAATTCAATTCAGAAGTATTATACATAAAAAATTAATAATAGACCAGCATCAAGAAAAATAGTTACCACATAGAAAGCAATGAAGTATAGAACAAACAAACATAATAGTGAAGATGCCACAATGGAAGGAAAGCTACCTCGACTTCTTCCGAGGTATAATCAGGATCCAAGTTCTGGAGCAGCACAAGTAAACCTTGCTCGTATGCATTCTGCAACCTTTCTTCCCAAGGCTAGAAGAAATGACTATTATTAAAACGAAAAGTACAATTGACAAGTACAATTGAAAAACGAATACTAAACAAATTCTTCCACATTATCAAAAATGGATTGTCCAAGTAGATGTGATAGTTTGAGTTTAAAGCTATAACATACATCCCACAGGTTGAACACCTTTCACTGAAATATCCTTGGTCCTATTCATCTCTTATCATGTAAATGGGAGTAGTTTTAACTCAAATTTTTTTGCTAACATTCGCCCCAAAGGACCCAGAACACATTCTCAATCCAGCATTGACACATTAAAAAAATTCTCTCGCGGCTCGGCCAAAGCCTCAAGCAAGTGTAGAGATGAAGAAGCTACGCAACTAAGGGAATCACAGTCGCTAATTGATAGATGCAACTTATGATTTATCTTGCTCACTTATATACTCCCTCCATCCTTTTTGAAATTGGAGAAAATTCCATTTTATGCGTCCAACTTAAAATTAGACAACCCCAAAATGGTAAGTTCTTAATCATTCTTTATTCACTCAACCCCACTTGTTATACAGAAGTCACATGGCCCACTTGCGATCCGACTTGCCATACATTTCCTATCTCATTACCAACATTTTTTAATATAAATTATTATTCATTGTTTCCTGTGTCTGTTCCATTTTGTGCAATTTCAAATGGGACGGAAGGAGTATATTTGTACTCTCTTATTTCTGAATTTATCAAATGAATGAACATTAGCCTATAGCCCTTCAATGTGTCATGTATCATTCTTTTAGGTGTGAGGCTTAAGAACCATAGGTGCGTGCTTACAGGACGTATGGTGTGAGGCACAGGTATCTTCTCTTAATTTCAAAGCATTGTTTTAAACAGTGTCTAGATCTGCAATTAGATTCAAAATCCCCGCATCCTACAACTCCTACTAACATTCAACCAAACAATTATCATACAAATAGCACACACAAGTAAGCTGCATCAACAAGCCACAACTTAACACCTTGGTAAAAAAATGTTATTACACCATCTAGTTTATAGAACCACAGGTCAATTAACATATTGTACTTCAGGCTCAACTGAGAGATTCCACCCCCCCCCCAAAAAAAAAAAAAAGGAACAGAACAGAACAGAACAAAACATAAAGCACTCCAAAAGGATGTTTGACAAAATGCAGATGAAAAATACTTACAAGTTCCCTAAACCATTTGCTTTTGTCCTGCAAAGACGACAGAAAAAAAATGTCAGAACAAACATCTTTGTTGAAAGAAGCAGTATTTGTACCAACATAAAGGAACCTAAATGATGCAAACAAAGCGCACAAACTCAAGATTAATATGCAATATTTAACACAGCTCTACAGATCTATCATAGGGATATCGACAAGAATGGAACCACAAAAACAAAAAAAGGCCATGACCAAAGCATTACTATTCATCATTTAGACAAACTGCTTGCAGGAACTCAAGGAAAATGAGTGAATAATCAATCAGCTCTTTGTATTGTGATTTCAGCTGCTACTTTCTTTATCTCCTTTTTCCTTTTTTTAAAAAAAAAATACGAAATGGAATTTGTATTAACGAAGAAAGCAATAAACAGATGGAGAAAGATGTCCATTTTAAGAAGATAGAGAGAAAAGGAAAAAATCATATACAACATTATACTGAAGCAGCAAACCCCAGTCTCTCTTCAAATCATTAAGTGATAGTCCTTTGAAAGCGCCATTGGCATACGCACAAACAGATACTACAAGTGGTGGACCAGAGGATCTTGTAAGTGATCGCACAAATACACTATAAAGTTTCTTGTGAAAAAATAGTGCCAGCCATGAGCTCGAATCCTTACATCTTAACCACTGAACCACACACACATTTTTAGTAAATGGATGCACTTCCACCCATATATCTTGTCTTGTGCTCGACACTGGATGCTACAGACATTACTTTCTCCCATAATAGGCTTCGGTAAGCAATGGCTTTCAAAAACCCTGCATTCCTCTTTAACCAAATACACCAAAAAACCGCAACCCCCCCCCCCAAACAATCCCACAAACTTCTTGCATCTCCAACCTTTCCAAATCCTCTAAACCAAATATGACGAAATGAAGAGATGTTAGCTGGGCTCACCCATATTACTCCCGTCACATCAAACAAACGGTTCCATAGATACTGAGCTAAGTTGCAGAACTCAAGAACGAGATGATCGTGTGTTTCTTAACAATCCTTGCGATTCACACACCAGTTAGGCGAAAGACATTTATCAGTTTCGTTTCTTTATTTTTATCTAAAAAACTAACCCCTCATTTTGAAGCGTGTCATATGACTAACTTCTCATCACTTACTTCTACATCCACTCACCATAGTTTTACTTAACCCCAAGTTTTAGTGGCATCTGTTACTACTGGTGTTGGGTACACGCTTTGAAGTGTCTTATTTCCCCAATCATTGTATCTTTCAGCATCTCACAACGACGAGAATTATTGGCAGAATAAGTGAGTCAGAGGGGCCTCTATGTTCTTGAGAGTGGTTCTGGGTGCCGAAACTAATTGCATGTTTTATGTTAGTTTGGCCCATCAAATTCATTGCCAATCAGTATCAAGACCAACAAAAATGTGCCCTGGATTATGATCTTTTTGTAGCTTAGAATGTGAGCCTTGTCGATTTATCAAGCATAACCGAGTGTCTTATTTTTCCTTAAGTCAATAATCGAGTTGCACTTGCCCCACCTCTTGATATAGTTCATTCAAATGTCTGGGTTCCTCCTCTTATATCTAAATTAAGGTATTTTGTTACCTTCGTTGATGACTACTCTCGAGTCATTTGGTTATATTTATGCACAGTCCTAATGAGTAGAATTTCAATATTTTTCCCACTTTGTGCTGAAATTCAAACTAGATTCAATCTCTATGATCATACTTACAGAAGTGACAAGGCAACATAATACTCCCTCCATCCCATTTGAAGCTTCACCTTTTACCCAAATGGGTGTCCCGTTAAAAGCTTCATCCTTTCCTAAAATGATAAAAAATGTAGGCCCCACTTGTCATACCCACTCACTTCTTCCTCTCACATACTTAAATTATGGGGCCCACTTGCCATACCCACTAACTTTCCCCTCGCATATTTAAATTGTAGGCCCCACTTGTCATACCCACTAACTTTTTCCCTCTCACAATCCTTCTTACACTCATCCCTTTCCTTAATTTGTGTGCCATCAGCAAAATGGTGAAGCCTCAAATGGGACGGAGGGAGTATTTCTCAGGCCCATATAACTTGTACATGTTGAAGCATGGTATGCTTCACGAATCTTCATGTGTTGATAAACCGGTTGAGAATGGGATGGCTGAAACGGAAAGCACACACATACTAAGTTGCAAGGCCTTTGAACTGTCAAATGAAAATTCCAAATGAGATTTCGGGCACATGCAATTTCTACCCCTTGTTTCTTCAAAATTTGGATGCCTTCATCTGTTATTAAAGGTGAAATGCTTGTTCGGTCCAACGCAGTCTTTATATCAATTACACGTTTATAGGTGCACTTGTTTTATTTGTGATGTTCGTGCTCGGGTATCAAACTAGATCCAAAGTATCTTAAATGTATTTTCTTGGACGATCCTCGCCATCAAATAGGGTATGATTGTTCCTTTCCTGACATGGGTATTTATTTGTTTCTGCTGATTTACCTTTTCAAGTCCACCGCATTTTTTGTACTAGCTTCTTCCTCCTCTAACGGTGAAAGGGAAGTAGCTGTTTTTTGTTTATATGCACCAAGTTTTTAAACTTCTTCTCAATCCGAGTCCTTTACATCTACCTCAACCTCTGATCTATTGCATCCTCTGGTAACTTCACTCTAAGCGATCACATCGGACTACATTAGAGCGTGATGTTTAACCTCAAGTTACCCCATACACCAACACCAAATCCCTCCTACTCCCGCAGCACACCCAAGGCATCTTCCTATAGTCTTACAATGTTTTTGTCACCCTACTTCTTTGTTTGTGTCATATAATCATTTAAAGCGTGATTGCGTTCCTTCGTTACTTCTCTCAATTCAATCCATTTTGTTTAGGATAAGAAATATATTAGAATGAAGGTAAGAATTTACAAGAGACTGACAAGACATCTGTCAAGAAACAGAAATGGAAAAAAAACAATAAAACCAAAAAAGAACTACACAATTACAGCAGCCCAGTCTCGCTTAAAATCTGAAATGGAAACTCCCCTAAAAAGCTCCGTTAGCTGATGCCCAAAGAGAAGCTATAGAGACCACTCGGCCCCATAATAAATTAGTTGGAAGTTGTTTATTCCGAAAAATCTTGTTGGTCCTTTCCATCTACAAACACCAAAAGATAGCAGAAACCCCGCAGAAACCCCGCAGAAACCCCACATTCCCACAGCTTAACTGTATCCTTTCCTCTCCCAAAGCCACGGTAGTCATCTATAAGAAGCAAGTCAAAAATCAAGGGCTCGCCCATTTTTCTCCAGTCACCTCAAAAAAACCCATTCCAAATATAACAAGCAAACAAACAATAGAGAAAAAGATGATCACGTGATTCATCAGAACTCTTGCATTTAACACGCCAGTTAGGCGAGATACACTTCAAAAATTGCCGGATCTGAAGATTATCATTTGTGTTAAGCTTACTAAGCACTACAGTCCACATAAAGACCCTGCTCTTAAAAGGAATTTCAGACATCCAAAATAAAATAAAAAACGAGAAGAAAGTGAGAAGGATTAGTGCCACAAATCAGGAATGTCAAAAAAGACTTGCACGAATATTTACCTGACTCGTCAAGGACACAAATTCTCGTATCCTAGTTGAGAGAAAACCGGACAGAAGATAAAGAATTACAAGAAAACCTACCTCTACACTTCACTACGATCATTAAGATCGAAAGAAGTGAAAAATCCCATGAAATCTGATCACCATCCCCAGAGACCACAAAAGCACGAATAGAGGCCAACTGAACCAAGGACACCTTATATGCACGAATTACCTAACCACTCATCTTCCCAAAACCTGATATGATCCCCATTACACACCTTAAAATAAATTAAGGGAGGGAAGAGATAGTGGCACTCATGTATATATTTTCAAGAACTTTTATGGGTACTGGGACCATGGAACATAGTCCCGATTTCTCTTGATCACTTTATGCCAAAGAATGCGGTTCTCGAGGAAACCACCACAACCATGTATTCCCCATAGAAAGGTTTCTTTTGACCAAGTTATCCAACTCTAAACCCCCTTCTTTCTTAGGATAAGACACCTTCTCCCAAGCCACTAAAATATCTCTCTTACTCTCCCCGACACCCTCCCACAAGAAATACATCATACTCCATTAAATTAAGAGGAATGTTCAATAGACACGCTAGAATAAGGGTAATACGATCACCAAAGGAGAAATAGGCCCTCTTCCAAGAAGGTATTTAAAATTGTTGATATTCTGTGCAGCTGCAAGGGCTTCTTTTGGCTTATTTAAATCAGAGGGGTGTGACTCCAAAAGGAACCCCAAGATAAGTTAGCGTACAAGATTAGACGTGACAACCAATTAAGGGAGCATATCTACTACCTACCTCATTTCCCATAATTACCCCTAACAATTCAACTTTTGCCAAATTATTCGTAAGCCCGGATATACTCTCAAACACCTGAAGCACATTCATAACATTCTTCGAACACCCTCCTCAAGGAAATCGTGTCATCAAAAAACTGTAGATGAGAAACTCTACCATTTTCTCTACCAACTCTACATCCCTTGATAACACCTACTTCTTCCCCCCTTAGCAACAACTGGCTGTAGATATCAGCCACAAAAGTTAAACAAAAAAAGGGAACAAGGGGTCACTCTCTCCAATTCTCTCGTAGCATCATACCATTGTTAAGGAAAAAGACGGAGATCTCAAGTAACCTTGGATCCATTTTCTCCAACGAACTCCAAACCCCTAATTTTCCATATCATAAAAAAGAAATTGCAAACTCACCCTATCACAAAACCCTTATTTCTTGGTCTTTCTTAATCCTCATTAGCCACTAAAGATGCATCAATACCTTGCCGTACACCAAGAACCGTCCTCTAAGCTTCTGCAATGGTTTCACCCAAGACTGACCTCAATCTATGATGCAAAACCTTAGTAATGATGTTATATACATTTGTCACCAAACTAATTAAACTGTAATCACCAAACTTTACAGATCGACCCTTCTTAGGAACAAGAGAAATGAACTTGGTATTAATGCTCTTATTAAAAACGCCATTGCTAAAAAAAAAAAAAAAAAAAAAAGAACACCACACACACACTCCATTAACAGCCTCATTAAATCCCTCTTCTCAATATCCCAACATCTCAATGGGAGTAAAAAAAAAAGCCATAGAGAAACCATCAGGCCCTAGGATCCTTATTACTAGCCATACCATCTATCGCCTTCCTTACTTCATCCATCCATCACCTGCAATAGGACACCAATCGAGACCGTCAATTCTAGGTCTACTTCTACACTCCGCATGCAATAGGACACCAATAAAGACGGTCAGATTACAAGCACATGGACGAGAGGGTTCATCTACAAAGGAAAATACAATGCACAGATCCTACATTCAGCTATAGCAGCACCCTAATCTCTCTTAGTCATCATAGAATAAACCTATGAAGGCACCGTAGGCTTACGCCCATAGAAAAACTAAGGAAACCATTTTTTTCCCACAAGAGATGTCTCGATAAAAACTGGTTCTTTGTGCTCGCGTTCCGCTCCAGCTAAATACACCAACAAACAGCAAAGACCCCGCAAACGTCTCGCATCTCCTCCTTTACCAAACCAGCGTCACATAATTCGGCACGCGGTCCGATTCGCGACACGAATTCGCATACGGAATTCGCTACCCCCGAGTGAATGCGATTCGCTTAGGTATTTTCGTTAAGAATTCGATTCATAATTCGCTTCATGTAAATCTTTAAATATATATAGTTATTCTAAAATAAGGTCTCTTATTTTTGTTACTCGTCAAAAAATAATAATACATTTTAATTTTAACAAAAAATAAATCATTACTAAAAGTATTTTAAGATGTTCAAAGATAAAACATACATACAAGCATGTAGAAAATAATGAAGGGTAAGGGCCATTTTTACATCAAAGCCCATTTTAATTCCTCAACCCATTAGCCCAACCAAAAACCTAAAACTAAGTAAACCCTATCCCTATTCTCTCTGTATCTCTTTTTCTCTTCACGGTATCCACTCCAGCGCCGCTATCTACCCTCTTCTCTCTCTCCCGTTTTTTTTTCCCAGGAAGCTCTCGTTTCTCTATTCCTTTTTTCTTGAGTTTCTCTTCCGTCTCTCTATTCTCTCTCTTTTCTCCACATGCCGCCGCCACCACCACCCATCTCTTCTTCGCCGCCACTAGGTTTCCGGCCGTGTCCGACGGCAATACGGCGTCTCCGGCGAACTCAGTCGCAAATTTGGGCGTTTTGATTCGGAATCGAATTCCGATTCGATTCGATCGAATGAATTCGGAATTCGACCCCGTTCTGGGCGAATTCTGTGACCCTGTACCAAACCCTCTAAACTGAATTTGAAGAAATGGATTCACCACTCACCCACATTTCTTTAGCCACCTCAAATGAACGATTCAAAAGATATTGAGCACTAATGCATCTGAGAAAGGGATTACTATGTGTCTCTTCAGACTTTGCAATTCACACACCAATGAGGTAATATATACTTAGTAGGCCTATGAAGCTACAACATGTCATTAGTATTAAAGTTTATTTAGAGCAAAATATCCACATATAAGCCCATATGTTGAAGAAAAAATAAGATTTCCAAACCCACAATAAACCAGGATAAATAGATGGAATAGGACTCTGAATCAAGTTGGTAAGAAAAGATTTACAAGAACAATTGCCAAAACTCTCTAGAATGACCCAGTTTATACGACACACGAAAATGAGATAAAGAAGAGAAGGAGAACACCAACATCAACAGATTGTCCTCTTGATCAATAAGGTATTAAAAATGCTTGAATCTTTCATATAAGGTGATTTGCAAGAAGGTAAGGCTTGTCGGCTTAAGAAATCATTGTATCGTCTAAAATGTATCCCCAAGCTTAGTTTTGTCAACAACATGGGGTTTATGATCATTCTATGTTTGTTTGTCAGACAAACATAATTTTTGAGTTTGGGCTTTAGAGGGTTCACGAAATTATCATTGTAAATATTTTTTAACTTCTTAATCCAAAGCCCCACTCATTCTCCTCTTTCATCGTATGTACAGAAGTCTAACTACTTTCAAGATTCGAGCATTAGTGTGAATTTTAGTGCTTAATAAACTCATACGTGACAAATAGTTGATTCATATGCCTAGTAAATGTCTATTGCCAAATTGGTGTGTGAAGTGCAAGAAGTCTATTGATACTCTTTGACTATCTCTTTCTTCAATATAGTATAATTCAATAATTTGGATTCACTTTGTTTGAGGTGGATAGAGAAGTGTGGGTAAGCCCAGAGTCCAAAATTTCTTTTCTTCATATTCAGTTCAAAAGGTTTGGAAAAAGAAGAGATGTAAGTCGTTGATGGGATTATGGGATGTTTGTAGTTTGTTGGTGTATTTGGAAGGATAGGAACACGAGGATTTTTTATAAATCTGATGTGAAAAAGAGATGTCACTAGCTTCTATTTGGGTGTATGCCGATGGTGGCTTTAAAGGTTTATCTTCTTTCTTATACAACTTTCTTTCCATATATAAAATAATGATCGTAAGTCCTCCCATCTCTGTCAATCTCAAGTTAGGTTTTAAATCTTTGTGTTCCTCTCCATCCAAATACACTTGGCTCCCTTAAGCATGATTCCATTAAGACGGCTCCACACGTAATCAAAATAGTACAATAAAACGAGGTCATGCAGGCCTCACTCCCATAATCCTCAGTTACTTCACATAAACCTCTCACAATTTAAGTGGGAAATGAATAAAGAAAAGCGTAAACAAATGGGGCAAAAACATAAGCATCTAGGTCTAGGTAATTGCTGACTGAATGCTTCCGTGCTTATTCAGTAGCATGTGATATGGCAACTAATATGTTAGTGGTCTAAAATAATGGCTAATAAGATGGAACTTACATCATCTGGTCTTCGAGTAATCTCAAATTCCTGGTATGACGTTTCAGCATGCTTTTGCGCTGACTCTATAGCAGACATCTTAGGCAATTTTCCACTGGAAAGCTTCCTTGCCTTCTCATCATCCTGCTCTTTCTTAGGCTCTTTCTTAGGCCCAAGTGCATCCAAAACAAGCCTAGATTTTTTATGATCTTCAGATGATATAGATGATATGTCAGTTGGCTTCACATCCTTAGCATTACTACCATTATAATTGCTACTCAACTTCTGAACATTGTTTTTATTATCCTCGGAAAGTTTGAGAGAGTCATCAACCTTAGCTTTCTTAGGTGGCCTACCTTCCAGATCGTCACAATCTTTCATAGATTTCACACCTTTCCCAGTCCGAGGAGAATTCTTCTCATGTGCGTCATTTAATTTTTTATCCAATCTGGAAGTCGTGGCACCAGCCTTAACATCAATTTCATGCACAGATAGCTTCACTTTCGAATCTCTGTCTTGGGGAAGTTTGACGAATTGATCACCCTGGGCTTTTGTACCAGACTGATCCTTCAAATTGTCAGAGTCCCGTGCAGATGTGTCTTTCTCTGTGTCTTGGGGTACTTTGAAGGAATTATCACCCTTGGCTTTCTTACCAGAGTCATCTTTCAAACTGTCAGAGTCATGAGCAGATGTTGCTCTCTCTTTGACCTTAACTTGAATGATGGGATCCTTTAAACCATTTTCATAAACCGGCAGCTTCTCTTTCAAATCCTTGTCTTGGTGCAGTTCGATGGAATTATCACTTCTGGCTCTCTTACCAGGGCGATCCTTCAAATTGTTAGAGTCCTGAGCGAATCTCGCTCTCTCTTTGGCTTTAACCTGATCGTTGGGAGTCTTGCTCACTTTCGTCTCGTCATGGTTAGAATCACCTTTCCAAGTAGTTTTCTCATTATCAGCACCTGCTGCAGCCTCTTCACATGCGCTCTGACCAGTTCCAGAAGCAGGTTTTACTCCAGCTGCAGATTCCCGTTTAACCAACAAAGCATTTACATTCCTGAAAACTGATTCCCCTTTTACGCTTGTATTCACCAATGAAGGATCTTCATTTCCACCAGCTAGAAATTCCCTTCTAACCACCGACTGATTATCGTTTCCATCTGTCTTTAGTGAATTGAATACGTCAGATGAGTTTTGCGAGGAAAGCTGCAATGTCTTATCAGACCTTGTAGCATTCCCCAAATCATCCTTCCTCACAGAAGTAAGCTTTGGAATACTACTGGCATTTCCATGTTTGTTTCTGTTAAATATATATTGGACTGTAACAAATTGAAACCAATTAAGAATTTAAACTATCACCGCATGCTAAAAATTGAAACCAATTAAGAATTTAAACTATCACCGCATGCAGACGCAATAAAAACAAAGATAAAAAGACTAAAAACTTCAAGTCGCGGAAAGACGTACTTTCAAGCCCACCAACTTTTTCATCCATCTTATCCAATATGGTGCAGCTCTGAACATCAAAAGTACGATAAAATATGTAATCAGCCGCTTCAAGTTCTTTATCTGAAGGTTGTGCGTTTCTACTATCCTTCGAAATGCAAACAACATTGCACTTGCCAGCAATTGCTTCCTGATTAGAGAATCACAAGAATTAGCACATAGTACTAACTCTTTCTAGCACAACAAAAAATCACTTAACGTTCGTCAAATGTTGGCTAATTTGAACTTAGCACCCAAGAATACCCAAGCATGGTAGAGAACAGCATACTTGAGCCTCTTTGGTTTTTCAACTTCACATTTTTGTGTAAGATTCGTTAAAAGAGCAAGGCTAGCCTTTGACCAAATTGAGTAGGCTCCTCCTTATGTCCAGTCCAAGAAAAGGTAAAGCAGCACACTGCATATATTAAACATAGTCCAGGCAATGAAGAAGACCTACTGCACCTGGCTATCCTTGTATACATGCTCGAACAAGGAAAGTGAGTAGAGGGAGGACGGAATAAAGATTCCAACTAGACTACAAACTCAACTCCAGAAAAGAAAGGAAAAAGGAACAGCAAACCAGACTTTATTTCTCAATTCAAAAATCCACTGATCCCAAAAATGCCACAATTCTTTCTGAATATCCACTTAGGATACCAAAAAAAAAACTCTAACCCCCATTCCACTTTATCTAACCCCCCCCCCTCCCTCTTGCACTATATGCCTACTCACAACCTACCAAAAGAGAATCAATAAATCGCGAAGAGTATCTTTCTTCGCACTTAAAAATGTAGGAATACTATTAATTACTTAAAGTGACATACACCCATGTGAACCCATCTTTCATTCCAATCATTTCATTAACAGCTCAAAGTGCTAAGATGTATTCTCAGACTTTACATCAAAATAGATTCTGGTGCAAACCAAAAACTAAATAACCTAAGAGCTACATTCTCCCACTATTCTTACAACTCATCCAAGACGCAAAAAAATAAAATATATAATCGACTCAAAATTCAATATTGCAAAGATCCATACGAGTAAATGCAAAAAAAAGGTAGTTTTGCGAATTTGCAAGTAAATCCTATTGCACAATATTAAGCATATAAGCGGTAGTTTTGCGAATTTGCAAGTAAATCCTATTGCACAATATTAAGCATATAAGCGGATATAACTCTTGGGGTGCAGGAGAATATCTACGATAAGTTAGGACTTAGGATTTGAATTTAATTATTTTTATTTTAATGAATTAAGATTACATAGGTAGTATTTTCATAATTAGAAGTAGATTACGCTTTAATTTCATATTTCAGAGTCCATAAGGTTACTTTATAGCATCATACATTAGTTTTATTATTAGAAGTCTTAAGTTGTTTTCCAAGTCTTAGGAGACCTGCAAAAATAGGGTATTTTTAATTCTGAAAAAAACAGCTTTTATAACAGATTTTAGATTAATAGACTTTATTGAGCTTTGCTCTCTTTTTTCTGAAAGTTGAGTTATTCCTTCCATTGCCAATCTCCTAGCATTCCTTGTTGGATTGGATCAATAGGTCAGTGAAGACTCCAATTCAGTATTGTGCAAACAATCAACGGATTCTTTCTGCTTGTTGCATTTGTGCTGCGTAAACAGGTATTAGAGTTGTGTTCCCTCTAAGATTTGCCCCAAGGATATCCCCAACACCATGCAAACATGGGACTTGGGAGCGCGGAAAGGTTGATAAGATGATTGGGCGATAGGGCATATCGGTAAAAACCGGTTAGCGTGTTATGGGAACTAAGTGGAGGTGGTAGCCGCACACCCATCCGAGCGAGTAGCTGTGATGGTAGACAGTCAACAACACATCAGCCACATGCTTGATTTGTTGGATTTTGGAGTCTAAACCAACGAGGAACATTGGTTGGGTGGAAGTCTAAAATAAGCGGGCGTCTGAGTTGGAATCGATGTATTCAAAGAGGAGGGGAAAGAAAGGGAATCGCGGAGCAAAGTTGCTGGAGTCAAATGCGTGCACATGAGGTGGACGGATAGAAGGCCTATGCGGTTGCATAGCTCCGCCTCCAGCAATTATTCAGTTTACCATTTTGCACAACTTAGTTTTAGGGCTCTCTTGTACACCTAAATAAACATAGTTTCGGGCTAGAACACATTGTAGCGTCATATTGAAAGAATAATTAGTTTATTCAGGTAACGCCCAAGCACGTAGTTGATTAGTTTGACGATCCGTGTTAACAATTTCTTGTGTTCTTGTGTGTGTTCTCTCATACAATATTGTCTGTGGTTGTCGGTTTTTCTTACTATTGATTGCAAACGGTACCACTAATTTCCCAACAACTGGTATCAAAAGCTCTAGTTTTTTTATTTGAAGTTTCAAAAGTTGACCTTTGAGTAACGTTTTTGGGGATTCTGAGCATTCACGATGGGTAAGAACACGATAGAGAATTCAATGGAGTAGATTTCACGTTATGGAGGGCGATGACCACGAATTACCTTTGTTGTAAGAATCTTTCACAAATCATTGGGCGATAAACCCGCAGACATGACAAAGGGAGATTGAGACACGTTGGGTTAGAAGACGATAGGCGTGGTAAGGAGAGCGCTAACAGACGATATCGCACAAAACACTATGCTGTCAAAGACATGTATAAGAAGCCATCAAACATCAACAAAGTTCATATGATGAAGTGGTTCTTGAATCTGTAGATATCAGAGGGAGAGGCAGTACCGAGTCATTTCGGCAATTTCAAGGGTACGCTGGACCAATTAAAAAGTGTCGATATTACCTTCTCCGACGAAGTACAAGCTTGTATATACTAAACTCGTTGCCCGACCGTTGGGAGGCGACTGTCATGGCGCTGAGTGCGTCGACAAACAAGGCACAATAGGTATATGTTGAAGTTAGAGATTTTATTTATGGCGAGGAGTTGTGAAGGAAAGAGAAAGGAGAGACTTCGGGGCTTGTACTTAATGCAGAGGGCGGTAAAGGAAGGAGAGGACCGAGATCTAAGAAGAATTCGATCAAGTATTACAAGTGTGGTGGGAAGGGCCATATTAGTTATGATTGCCCGGAGAAGCAGATGATGGTCATGCAGCAGCCACGATGGAGGTAATCGTGGATGCACTAATCTTCAAAGTGGAGCAATCGGATGAGACTTGGATGTTGCATTCGATAGCATCATTTCACTCTTACCGCATTACAGATGTGATGGAGCGATACACCTCGGGTGATTTTGGGATGGTCTATCTTTGTGATGATCAACCATTGAATATCGTAGGGAAGGGAGATGTATGGATTGAGACACCAATTAGCGTTGTCCTACCATTGTGTGACGTGGGGCACATTCCTAGCTTGAAGAGGAGCATGATTTCCATTGGGAAGTTAGATAATGAGTTACCTTCAATTGTGGGACAGGACATGGAAGATCACAACAAGAGCAACGGCAGTAGCTCTTGGGAGAAAGAAAAAGAAATTGTACACTACCTGCAACAGCTTCAAAAGCGGGAGTTCCTGGCGAAGGGACCATTTGGTGGAAGGAGGTCCATTAATAAACAGCATGTTAGGTGGGTAGATGCCTACTCAAAGCGGGCCAGTAACGAGAAGAAAAAGTCACATGGACCTAATGGAGAGCGATGGAGAACCACTAATAGACCATGCAAGAAACAAGGGGGAGCGGTGTTTCGAGGAGAGGCATGTGAAATCCTATATGGAGAGGTTAAAGCAGCGCTCGGCTTCACCTCGCCTTAGTGTTTGAGCGTAGAGGCTCGGGAGTTGCCAAGTCAGTCGTGGAGCTATACAAATTTGTGTGGAGGATCATTCTCTAGTGGGAGTTTGACAAACCGTTACTATGCTTTGGTTCTAGTCTCCAGGTGGGAGATTGTTAGTTTTGGAGTCTAAACCAATTAGGAACACTTGTCGGGTGGAAGTCTAAACTAAGTGGGAGTTTGAGTTGGAAACGAACTACTCAAGGAGGAGGAAAAAGAAGGGGAAAGAAAGGGAATCGCAGAGCAAAGTTGCTAGTCTCGTGCGTGCACATAAGGCGGCCGGATAGAAGGCATATGCGCTCGCATCATGTGGCCGCATAGCTCTGCTTCCAGCAATTATCAAGTTTCCCATTTTGACGAGATCTCTACTCAAATTAGTTTTAGGGCTCTATCTTGTACACCTATATAAACTAATTTCGGGCTAAAACACATTGTAGCATCATATTGAAAGAAAAGTACGCCCCCGGACGTAGTTGATTAGTTCGACGAACCAGGTTAACAATTGTTTGTGTTCTTGTGTGTGTTTTCTGATATAATTGTTGTGTGTGGTTGTGTGTTGTTTTACTATTGATTGCAAGGGTACACTAATTTTGTCGAAGGAGAAGACGAAAATTATACTCTTTCGCGAAAATTATTGTTGAGGTTTACAAATTTAGTATACAAGGGGGTCGACTAGTGCAATTTTTTTCTCAAATTTAAGGGGGTCAAAATGAATAATTCATCATTTTTTTGTAGTAAATGTCATTTTCTAAAATTTTGAAGGTACTAAAAGTGACACATTTCAAAATTCAAGGGGGTCGAACAACCCCCTTCCCTTTGCCCTAGCTTCGCCACTGCGTGGAGGTCGATAAAGATTGAGCGAAAAACTCTAAAGTGGAGGTGGAATGTGAGTCATTGTTCAGGTGTGAGTTTGATGTATAAAGAAAAAGTCAAGGAGGAAACACAAATGTAATATGCCAAAACCATGGCATATGAAAACCTCATAGTCTACGATCTTATATTTCAAAATGAGTCCAAACCCAAAGAAGGTGGTCAAGAAATCAAAGGGGAAATAAGACATTTCAAGCTTGAAGCTATGAAGGTAGTAATTGAGTTTGCTTAACAGAGTCATTAACATTCATTAGCTATAGAGAATACACTATCCTTTAGGGGTGGGGGGAAGTGAAGAATCGTGAGAACCCAAAAACCTACATTTAAGATCTTGATATTATTGGCCTAGAAACTTACTAAGGACTTTAAGTATCTATGTGGTTAGCCTCTTGAAAGATGTTATCACATAGTTTAGTGCAAAAGTTAAAACATAAACCAAATAAAGTTACCATAGGGGCGTGTGGCACAAAAGTGCAAGTCAAACCAATGAGAGTTGACAAGAAATAAAGGATGTATATTCGCTAACACTAAAACCGGTGACAAAGTAGGAAGCTGCATGTCAACGACATGTTAACATACAATCTTACCTACTATACCCATTTCATTTTGATAAAGAAGAAATTTGTGATACTCCCTCAATCTCATAATAAATGTGGCATTTTTTTTATTCCCAAAATAAATGTCGCATTTCTAAAAGTGAAATATAGTTAGTGCAATTTAAAATTGTACAAATAAGTAAAGCACTATCCTTAAAATGTTTGACAAGCTAAATGTTGCATAAATTTTGGGAGGAGGGGAGTAGTTTAGAAGAGGATGCACAAAAAAAGAACAAGGTGTGCATGGAATCAAAATAGAAAAAAGAAGATTTAAAAAAATACTCCCTCTGTCACGGAATAAATGTCGTCGTTTTTCGGACGTTAGTACGAAGGAACTTTGAGCTATAAATTTAGGTTGATTTAGTTATCCTAATACAATTGTAAAACTTGTTATTGATACACCAATATACATACTATCAATAACAATTTTTACATTTTCATTAGAATGATTACTTTAACTTCAAATTATTGCTCAAAGTTCCTTCGTACAAACGTCCCAAAAACGGCGACATTTATTCTGGGACAGAGGTAGTAATGAAGATGTTTGTTGAACCCCTCGAAAGATTTGCTACATTTACTCCACAAATACCTATTAAAAAGGTACAATTACATGTGAGGATGTGCATGAATGGGTGCACTTGTTTGTGAGTGACATCACTTTTACCATAATAATAGAAAGTGTCCATTCAAAATATCAATGAATATCAACATTTTTACGGGCGCAAACTCCACAAAATACAAACTTACATGAGAAATTATGGAAATAAACATTTGTGATATGTAAAATGTATATCCCCAAAAGTGTAGACATGATTAGGATGTGGCATAAGTTTAACACAAACAATATTTCTAAGGAGTGATGTGCCCATTGAAAAAATAGTGGAGTCAAAATGGGCAAGTCAAGGTAGAAAGAATATTATCAACCTTAAGGAAACATTTTTTCGTATTCAAAAAATCAAGAATATCCATCATTCTTATGGAGCCTAGCTTTACAAAATACCAACCAAAAATAATGTATATATACATATACTCCCTCCGTCCTAGCACAAGTAGGACTAGAGGAGTAGACACAATAATTAAGAGAAATTAGTGAATGTGTGGTAGAAAATGAAGAGAGAGAATGAGTGGAGTAAATAGTAGTGTTGGTTGAATAAAATGAGTGGTGGAAAATGAACATAGAAAGTGAGTGGGGTTAAATGGTGGAGTTGGTTGAATATAAATATATTAAAACATTTCCATTTTGGGCCGTCTCAATTGTTCTGGGACGGCCTAAAAGGGAAAGAAGTCCTACTTGTGTTGGGACGGAGGGAGTATATATATATATATATATATATATATGAAACTAGATATTTTTATGTGTGATGAATGCATGCCCTAAAAGTGTCTAGACATTATTAGAGTGTGCACGAGTTTAACAGTGACAAAAATATCTTTTAAGGAGTAATGTGCCCCGAAGAATATTGGAGTCAAAATAGGAAAGTCGTGATAGAAAGAAAGTTTTAACCTTAAGGAGACATTTTTTGATAGGAAAAGAACTTTCATTTAAAAGATAGAATTTACAAATAATAAAATGGACAAGTATCTTAAGGAGACATCTTCACACCCTACCAAATACAAATATGTAAACGCATAGTTTTGAGAGATTCATATACCTAAATAACCAATATCGTATTATTAAATTACTATAGCTTTAAGTAAAAATGAATATGGCTAACCTTAAGTAAATATTGTCACTCATAACCCATTTCTAATAGATGGAGACGTACAAGAATAAAGGATGATAAAGAGGAGAGAGAAGGAAAGAGATAACCGAGTTGATACTAGTTCTATAATTGAAAGGATGATCGCGTCGATTGAAACATTCAAGTGAGATTTAATACCCATGATCAACGTACCATAGACTTGAGCATTTGGAGGAACATGCTAAAAACAATTTACAAACAAGACCAAGGAGGAATGGATCATGCTTGATGGTATGTGACATTCTATGTACATTTATTAGTTATTATAAGGCCGCTTTTTAGACTACTACAACGTAGAGCAACTATAAATATCAGTCATAAATAGTATCAAAAAGGAAATATACTTCCAAGCGCAATATAAGAAGTAAGATGTAAATAAAAAGAGTACATAAATTTACCAATGGGTTGACGTTGGCTACCCCGAAACCTTCACCGGAGGCTAAGAAAATTTCTTTATCTTGCACCTTCTTGTCTCCAATATAGTTCAATATTTCCCATACATAAAAGAACCATTGGACCTTAACTTTCTTGGTCTTGTCCGCAAGCTCCCATATTTTAATTACCTTACCAATGTAAGGCTCGGGATAACCTTCTTTGTACATGTATACACAATCATAAAGCGTATACTCAACTTCATCGTACACAAAAGATTCATAAAATTGAATCTTCTTATCCTTTCCACCAACACCTTTCTTTTTTAGCCACTTAAATCCAAGGCTCTTATCTTCATTTTCCACCGCCATTCCTCCCTCCATGTGATCACTAGTCAGAGAGAATGTCCCTTTACCTGAAAGCAAAAATAATTGTTAAGCAAACAACTCAAGACTTGTAACTTAAAGCATCTTCTCTCGTAGCTAAGGGCTTCCCAAAGCAACAAACATATTACTCCTTCCATAAACATCAGCAAAGAACCGTGAAAACCACTTCACCTTGTGAAAAAGCATTTTTACTATAGGGAAAATAAGTCTCGGGCTAAAATTCAAAGGCTTGGCACAACGTTACTACAATAGAATGGAGCTTGTAGCATAATCCGACTCAAGGGAATCTTAATAAAGATTGAAACAAGCTTAAGATAGCTTGCAAAGTGCAATTGACGAGATATGCTTCAGATATTGCAGTTGCTATAAGCATTGTCATGTAAGTAATTTGTACGTTGGGACGTGTGACTCGTTTCTTTGTTTGAAGACAAGTTCCTCATCCAAATTGAAGCATCGAAAAGTGTCGTACGCAACATACACCTCCCATTAGGGGGTATTTAGAAGGTTAAGAGCGCTATTGGTGCGGTCACTATACCGCATGGCTACCAAGAACCGGCTTTTGATTCAGTCAACGTGGAATGCATAACTTCATAGTAACTATTCTGGGGAAATATGATATATACACCCCTGTACATAGGGATTAGATGCAGATATACACTTGAAGTCGATTTTTTCGCATATATGCCCTTGTACTAACTTAAAATTAGGGGAAATCAGGCCATCGTTAACTTTCCGTCCAAATTTTAACAGAATTGTTAACGAGTTGGGTTCTTTTGCAAATTTACAAATACATGCGGCATAAAGTAGTCATATCAACGTGCTTATGTATGAAAATAGAAAATTAAGTTATTTTTATAATTGAACAATATCATTCTCTCTCTCTCTCTCTCTCTATCTCTCTCTCTCTCACACACACACACACACATATATGTAAATATATAACTATATAAATAATACTGTATATCTTAACAACTATTTAGTTCTCCACAGTTACACTAAAATAATAAATATATACTCCCTCCGTTCCAAGGAAGTTGCACATTTTGTCATTTAGGGTATTTCACAAAAGTTGCAACAATCCAAAAATGGAAGCTTTTTATTACATTTATAATCCTCCAATCATTCTCTCTCTTCCTCCCAACCACTCATTATTCTCCACCCATTCTCTTTCCACCCCCACTAATTCTCTCTCTTCCTCTCTACCTTTCATTCTTAATATAATATTATATGCTTAATTTCCAAACTCCAAAGTAAATGTTTCAACTTTTCTGGAGCAGAGTATATATATACTCCCTCCGTCCCATTGAGAGTGAGACTAGAGGAGTGGGCACGATATTTAAGATAAAGTGATATATATGTGGTAGAAAATGAAGAGAGAGAATGAGTGGGGTAAATAGTGGTGTTGGTTGAATAAAATGAGTGGTGGAAAATGAAGAGAGAGAATGAGTGGGGTTAAATAGTGGGGAATGATGAATATAAGTATATTAAAACATTTCCATTTTGGGTAGTCTCACTTTAAGTGGGACGGCCCAAAAAGGAAAGAAGTCTCACTTCTAGTGGGACGGAGGGAGTATATATATATATATGTATAGGAAGGTGCTCAAATGAGAACCATGAAAACCAAGCATAACCACTTGATTAAACACAAAATTAATGATCCAGATTATAGACACAGTGAATACACTTGGATACAATAGCTAATTTTTGAAATACACTTGGATACGGTAGTTATTTAGCTAATGTATCCAAGTGCAATATTAAAAATATAGGTATTGTATCCAAGTGTATCCAAGTGTATCTATAATATGGACCCTTGATTATGTATCTAATCCAATAGTTATGTTTGGTTCTCACGATTCTCATTTTAAATGGTTCTCATTGGAGCAAGACCGTGTATATATATATGTGTGTGTGTATATATATATATATATATATATATATATATATATATGTATGTATATTTATATGTATATTTATATTTATATATATATGTATGTATTTGGTCCTAAAAACAATAAGAGCTAATAATTACAAAAAAAAAAAAAAAAAAAAACTTAATTTTCGATTTTCATACATAAGAATCTTCATATGACTACTTTTAGGGGTATATCTGCATCTAATGATCCACAAGTACAGATGTATATATACCGTATTAACTTAAACTTCAAATCTTAAAGGTCTAAAATATCATCCGCCATTAGAAACATAAGGCAGAATCTGACTTCTCTGACCACCATATTGTAAATAGAGTAACAAAACGTGGTTTGCAACCATTTGTTTTACTTAATTTTGATGCCTAATATTAGTCGGTTCTCTTCAATATTTGATTCTCTACAATTCCTAGTTCAATCATATCATGCGGCTTTCTCCATAACCCTTACACCGAATATTACTATCAAGAAACAACTATATTCATCATTTTAACAAAAAGTGATCAACAAAACCAAACCAACATCCACACCCAACTTCTTATGAAGTTCTTTATGGCATACGTACAAACAGAAAAAGTAAGAGAAACCAACAGTAAAGGTAAGAGAAATTGTAAACTGACCAATTACAATATAAGTGAGAGTGGAAAAGAGCTAGTGGGGAAAGATTTTTGTTGGAATGGTATAGAGATAATAAAAGGACAATGAGATACATCAAAAATTAATAATTAAGACTCAATTAAAGGCATATAATAATTCAGATGTAGATTGGGCCAATCATGCAGGATTGTGCTACAAGGCATCCTAATTATTAGTACGATCATCCACCACTGAACTTTCTTCTTACAATACTTTAATCGCTTGGGAAAGGCCCTGATATTAGGCATAAAGAGATGACTAGAACATTCCTTGCGTCAATATAAAATAAGGATTATTTTATTTTTATGTTAATATGAATTAAGAATGATATATTTTATTTAGGTCACTAGGGAGTGGTGATATTAGGCATGATTGCATGAAGAGAATCAGTAGAGCATCCCATTCGTCAATATTAAGGTATTACGAGTAATTTATATGATAGCTAATATGAATTTGATTGATTTTGTCAAACCTTCAAAAATAATTTGTAGTAGTTATTGCCTATAGAGGATAAATGTAGTAGTATCGAGGACTTAGAGAAATCAAATTTGTTGTGAATATTTATTGCATATGCTATCATCCCCCAAATCAAATGTTGTGCGCAACATAGTCTCATCATAGCAGAAGCTATACCACTTTATCTCTTATGTCATCATCACAAACAGCTGTCACATCACAATCACCAGCTAAAACTTGTGCCTTAAGTTCTACAATTGCCAGCCTCTCTTTTCAGGCCATCATACAATCACACCGCACTTTTCTCTTCTCATGGCCTTAATTAAGGATCAGAAACCATTGCGGCATAAAAAAGACATCATTCATAATCATTAACCACCTAAAATAAAAACCTAACTGGGATAGGGTTCCCACATCCTCCCGTCATTCGTCATCCCCTGCTACTCTTAAGCCTGCAGCCCAGCATCCCTAGGCTTGGAGAGAAGTCTCCTTGTCTTCATCCGATAGAGATGTGAATGAGATCTTGTTTCTTACTATCTAGTGTGCGATAACGTCCTTGACAGGCTCACGTGTTTTTCCTTTTCTCTCCAATCTAAGTACAGCCTCCTGGAGCAGTTTACTCTTCATTGTTGTTTTTATCAAAAAGGCAAATGCTCCCATTGATATCCAGAGTTTTTTGCTCAGAATAAAGCTCTCGACCAATTACCATACACCCTCCGTCTTAATATGAATGTCCAAATATGCTCTTGATCAAGAGCAAATTTAGACATTCATTTTAGGAAGGATGTAGTATATAATATGCAGCAAACCCAGCACGCTGATTTCCCTTGACTATAGTTATTAAAGGCGCAAGGCGCACCAAGGCGCAAAAGGTGAGCCCGGAGACTAGGCGCAAGGCGGGCGGGCGCCCGAGAGACGAAGCACAAAAAAATGCCTTAAAAATATTTAAAATATAGAAGCATAAAGAAATAAGCATAAATAGATGTTCTAACAAGCATAAAGAGAAGTTCAGACACAAGGAAATAGGAAAAAAAAAAAAAAAAAAAAACTGGAAAAAGAAAAGAGATAACATGAATTAGAAAAAAGATAACCGGAAAAAAAAAATGAGATTAAAATTAAATCAACGGAGACTAAAAAACGAGATTAAGCTTAGTTACACTGAAATTAGCAGGGGGGGGGGGAATAAGATAAAAAAAAAAGATAACAGGAAATAGGAAAAAGATAGCTGGAAAAAGAAAAAAGATAACTTGAAATAGAAAAAAGATAACTGGAAATAGAAAAAAGATAAATGGACGTCTAGAAAAAGAAAAACCTTTTGCCGGAAGGTCACCTGAGGTAGCAGGAGGTCGCCGGAGTGTCGCCAAAGGGTCGCCGGAGTGTCGCTAGAGGTTCGCCGGAGTGTCGCTAGAGGTTCGCCGGAGTCGCTTAAAGGAGTCGCCTACTCTTATATAGAGTAATAGTGCGTGTACGGAGAGGGTCGTGGGAGAGGAAGAGGGTATTAGGTTTAATTAGGATGTAGATGACGGTCAATTGCCGTGACCGGAGATTGCGGCTAAATGGCTAATACGTCGCCTAATATAAGCGCCTCGCCTAGCGGAAAAAAGCCCCGAGATCGCGCCTCGCCTCGCGCCTAGGAGCGCCTTTGATAACTGGTGTGTGATGCTAAAGTCAGCAGAAGAGCCAAGGATTATTTGTTCCTGATGTTTACAAGTGTTCTTGATGAATCATTTGTTTCAAATGGTAAGAGGTCTATTTTCTCTCTTTTTTCAAAAAGAAAATGATTTTATTAGATTGAAAGGAGAGGATATACAAGAGTGGAGGATAAGAAGTTCAAAAAAAAAAAACTAGGATAGGCAATAACAATAATTGAATCCCACCCAATGTGTGACAGACCCATGAAGAGCTCACTCAGCTAACGCCCAAACAGACCATTCTATTCCAGGAAAGCAACCTCAATAAAGATTGATCACTAAAGATTATGCGCTTAAGCTACCTCAGATACACCACAAAACAGCAACCCCCACATTCCAAAAGTAAAACTGCCTTTCCAACTTTCCCAAATCCTCTAACACGCATCTCAGGGAAACAGACCGCAAATTTCAAGCTCACGCAAGCTTCTCAACCACCCTAAATACAGTAATAAGCAAGGAAAATATGGTCGTTAACCGGAAAAAAAAATGAGATTAAAATTAAATCAACGGAGACTAAAAAACGAGATTAAGCTTAGTTACACTGAAATTAGCAGGGGGGACAACAACAACAACATTACCCCAGTGCCGCAAAGGCTCCCACCTATGGTGTGGTAAGGGGGGTCGGATGTAAGCAGCCTTGCCCCTGTATTAAAGCACAGAGAGGCTGTTTCCAGATGACCCATGATGAAAATTGCGTCGAAAATTGCATGGACTGACTGCTGCTTCATCACAAAGAAGCGCAGACAGTTTAGTGACCCATTTTGCTTTATTCCATCATATTCCCAAGCCAAAAAATAGTGAGTCTTTGGCTCCATCGGAAATGATGGAAATTAGCAGGGGGAATAAGATAAAAAAAAAAAAAAAAAAAAAAGATAACAGGAAATAGGAAAAAGATAGCTGGAAAAAGAAAAAAGATAACTTGAAATAGAAAAAAGATAACTGGAAATAGAAAAAAGATAAATGGACGTCTAGAAAAAGAAAAACCTTTTGTCGGAAGGTCGCCTGAGGTAGCAGGAGGTCGCCGGAGTGTCGCCAGAGGGTCGCCGGAGTGTCGCTAGAGGTTCGCCGGAGGTCGCCGGAGTCGCCTACTCTTATATAGAGTAATAGTGCGTGTACGGAGAGGGTCGTGGGAGAGGAAGAGGGTATTAGGTTTAAATAGGATGTAGATGACGGTCAATTGCCGTGTCCGGAGATTGCGGCTAAATGGCTAATACGTCACCTAATATAAGTGCCTCGCCTAGCGGAAAAAAGCCCCGAGATCGCGCCTCGCCTAGCGCCTAGGCGCGCCTTTGATAACTGGTGTGTGATGCTAAAGTCAGCAGAAGAGCCAAGGATTATTTGTTCCTGATGTTTACAAGTGTTCTTGATGAATCATTTGTTTCAAATGGTAAGAGGTCTATTTTCTCTCTTTTTTCAAAAAGAAAATGATTTTATTAGATTGAAAGGAGAGGATATACAAGAGTGGAGGACAAGAAGTTCAAAAAAAAAAACTAGGATAGGCAATAACAATAATTGAATCCCACCCAATGTGTGACAGACCCATGAAGAGCTCACTCAGCTAACGCCCAAACAGACCATTCTATTCCAGGAAAGCAACCTCAATAAAGATTGATCACTAAAGATTATGCGCTTAAGCTACCTCAGATACACCACAAAACAGCAACCCCCACATTCCAAAAGTAAAACTGCCTTTCCAACTTTCCCAAATCCTCTAACACGCATCTCAGGGAAACAGACCGCAAATTTCAAGCTCACGCAAGCTTCTCAACCACCATAAATACAGTAATAAGCAAGGAAAATATGGTCGTTAGATTCTTGTGAGGTCCAACAAATCACACACCAAATGGGAGAGACATTCTTATTTGGTATCAGCTTCTGCAAGCTGTCCTTTTGTTCGAGTTTATTGAGCAATAAAGTCTATAAAAGACCCTGATAGTGAAGGCCTTTTGGAGAGACGAAAACAGGAGAATATGTGGGAAAAAGGACCAAGAAAATGAATAAAGTCACTCCTCACAATTGAAGAGGTGCTAATCCTTTTTGGGTCATTTCAACGGAGAGTGACATTTCCCTTGACAGAAACTTCTTGACAACAAATTGATTAAACAAACATGTGACATGTATTTCCGCGCCTAATTTAAATTCAAATATTTCCATCTACTTTTAAATCAAATCTCTGGTGGCGAATTTGGATAATCAGTAGTTTTTTACACCATTTTCTCAGTGTCCATGTTTAGCCAAATATTACTCTCTATTTGGCAGATGGAATACATGAGTAAAGGCCATTATCTTGATCAGTTGAAAGAAATACATGGAAACAAGTGTGAAGAAAGCAACAACATTGGTAGCCTTTTTTTCATTAAGATTACTAAAGAAGATATCTGAGAAGAGACTAACAACACACTCCCAATAAAGAATTTTGAAATGGGAGTCATATGAACCAAATAAGGACAAAATAAATGTTGAAACACACGAAAACAGGGTAAATCCCACCATGCGTCTTTTCCAAAAAAAATAAAATGGTCCCATCCCTTAACTTATGGGGTTAAAGTTAGATACAAGTAGTGACATTGATGAATAAATTTCCACATGTTTAGGTAAGAAATCGAGCCACCAAAGCTAGAATTTCATCATTTAAGAATTATGATGCATACCAAAATTTATTTATTTTCTCGATAGAAGCATACCGAATTTTCTCTTTAATCACTACTCCCTCTGTCCCATAGCAAGTGATACTTATTTCCCCTTTGGTCAGTCCCATAACAAGTGACGATACCCAAAATAGCCACTTTTCTTCCTATAAAGACATAATGTATCCTAAACCACTAGATAGTCCCTCCTCCCCTCCCTACCTTTTCCCATTAGACATATACAGTTTCTTAGCTCCTTGGCCACCCTCGTAGGGATCTTAGAAACAATAGGACTTAAAGAGGAAAACAAGAAAGACAAGCTCTTATAAGGGTAATATGCATCCCGCAAAAGAAAACTAAGCTCTCTTCCATCCATCGAGACACTTAGGATTATAGCTTACTTCCTTCAAATGCATGTTTGAGGCTTTGGGAGAAAGATAGATGTACATACCTTTACTTTGAAAATGTGGTGTGTAGCTATTCTATAGTCCAAAATGGGTAAGCGCAAATCGAATATTTTAGGGAATGATAATATTTATGTTTTGCTTTTGTGAGACATAGTAGGTTTGAAGGCTTCTCTAGGCTTCAAGTAAGGGTGCTATGCATGGGGTTTAACTCTCAACTTTGCTTCAAGATTGGAGTACACTTTTCTGATTGGCAATATTGTTTCATTTTTCTTTTTCATTTTCATTGTAGTGCTAGGGTTCTAACCAACTTTGATGTACATTCTTCACTTTTGATAGATATCCCGCAAGCCAAATCCACATTGAAGACAACAGCAATTTAACTTGCTTGCACTCAGTCACTTACCAATTTAGTATGGAATCTTGAAAATCACTTATATTCTATAGGTCTATTGGGGGGTGACAAAAAACCTTCAAAAGAAGAAGTTTGAAGGTTTGTTGTGCCATGACCGCCAAGAAGTGGTCAGCTGCCGACTGTCGCTGTCCTGATCACAACTCTCTCTCTCTCTTCCCGTCCATGTCTTTCACAAAGTGTTCTCTCTCCATTTTAAAGAGTTGTCAACTCTTTCAACTGCTAGACTGGCTAGATCATATCTCAGAAGGGTTTTATTTAATATATTTAGAGTCACTTCTCTCTATCTCTTAGTATTCTCTCCATTTGTAACCGGTGGACATTTCTACCGGCTACTAGACTGACTTGATCATAGCCAAAAAGGGATTTATTTAGTATATTTACCGTCAGACCCCTTAGACTTTTACAACTCACAAGTTGGTCATCAGTTTAACAAAAAGCAAGCAACACACTGTTACTCATCAAGCTCACAGGCCACAAGCAAACCAAACAATTTTCAGATGCCCTGAGGTACAATCATTGCGTAATAGATTCCATCAAGAAACATTTTATAACCATGTTTTGCCGGATCCTCCTCCATCTTCATTTTTCTCCTTCAAACAACATCAACAACCGGGGGGGGGGGTGTCTCATAGCTTCTCCACATGTTAAATATAGCTCTTCGGATTCTTTTCCATAAATTTTGCACATCACGAGACACTTAAAATAGACATGAATCATAAAATCCACTCAGACCCAGGTTTAACAAAGTTCTTAGGTTTTTTTTTTTTTGTCAATTTTGCACATCATCATATAATGAATTATAGCAACATTAGTTCAGCAACAAAGACACATGTATACTATATTATTAGGATAGCAGTGTAAAAAAGGAGGAAAGGGGGAAAAATGGAAGAATAAACGTACCTTAGTTTTGTGTGTTTTCCGGTGGATGGATTGCCGCCGATTGATAAAATCAGTCCGGTTCAGGCGGTTCGCCGATATTTCGGATGGACGGAAAGCGGTCGACGGCGGGGTTTCGACGGAGTGACTGACAATCGACGAGGGAAATTTGAGGGTTAGGGTTAGGGTTAGGGTTAGAGAGAGTCAATTGAAGTGATATTGGCGTTGCAACAGCGGGAAGTGAATTCCCTCTTCTCACAACTCGGAAATACTTCGACTGGATTAATGGTACTAGTATAACACCCGTGCGATGCACGGGTGTTTCTATAATAGAATATTAAATGATTTTAAAAAAAAAATAAAGAAACACTGATTTCACTTTTAGTTAAACATGTAAATTAATAGTTATGAATTTATGTCCTATAATAGAAAAAAATATTCGGCTATTATATACAAATTAACAAAATAATGCACATTAAAAAAAATGCAACTCTATAAAATAGAAAATATATAAAATAATACTCCCTCCGTGTCAGAGTAAGACCCTACTATAAATTTTAAATTTTAGTACGTCCAAGAGTAAAAGTCTTATTCCTAAAATGGCAAAGAATATTCAATTGTTCATCCCACACATTCTCAATCATATTTTACTTTTATACTCACAACACAAATCAACTAATTATTCCCTCCCACTCATTATCTCTTCTACTTTACTTTTACACTCACAACGCTTACACCACTTTCATCATTTCTTAATCTTCGTTCAAATTAGAGGTAGGACTCTTACTATGGGACGTAGGCAGTAGCATATAAACAAATATAACAAATCTGTAAAATATTATAATTTTTTTAAAAAAATAAAGTATTAACAATACTCAAAATTGCATAAACTTAGCCTATTTTAGTTATTAATATACGAACCAGATCAATTGCCTCAAACCTAACATTAGATGGACCATGATTAAATTGAAGCCCAATCATCTAGTTGGAACCATTACATACTACGGCCCATTGTAACCACGTGAAAACCAACGGGAATAATAACTCCGTATTTACTACTATACCTACCAAAACCATAACATAACTCACACTGCATCATACACAATTACCATTCAAGTCATCTTCAAACCACCCCTCTTTCTCTCTTATCCACTCAGTAAAGCAAACCTATCATAACTCCTATATATCCAATTCATACATGAACCAAAATGCATGAACCATGAACTTGGAACTCTTAAGTAAACAGAAATTTCAATACAAAATGAAGAGATCTATCGAGGTTACATCACAACACCAGTATGCAGGGGCAATGGTTAGTTTGGTGTTACACAGAAACACTCCAATCTTCATATCCATGGCCAAGCTCATCCCAAAATCAGGTACCATACAAAAACGTCTATTGTTTATTGATTTGTTTGTTTAATATTACTATTATGCATAATTATTCTTGTAAATGTTAGACAATCTACAGATCCGGTTAGTTATGTTACATATGATACTATATCAAATAGAATAATTAAAATGAAGACATCTTCAAGTAATACAAAAAGAATAGAGAACATAAAAATGACAGGTCAATATATATTGGAATCGTTAATAAATAAAATCAATTTTTAGTTAGTAAATAAATGTATATGAATATTACTATTAGCTTAGTTTATAAAGTAATTATTTGTAATATTAATTAGATCTAGACAGAGAATTAGCAAATTGAAGTCACAAAGAGGATGTATGATACAGAAGAAAAAGCCACAACATCAAATTTCATATGGTGAACGATCAGGTACACTCTATTGCTTTCTACTATCATTTTATAGCATGAATAATGACTCAAACCATAATATGCTGCATATAGATAGACATTAGATTAGTATTACAGTAAATAAATAAAGAAAGAAAAATAATTTTAACATACCTCCTTCAGAAGAAACGTGGGTCTTCCTTTTCTTAGTTTGGTTGTCAAGTAGAAAGGATTTTCTCATCTTCATACTTACTATTGCTAAAATTAAGATGGTAAGAAAGTCATTAAAATGGTAGTAAAATGAAAAACAAAGTTATCTAAATTGGAGTGGTAAGAACTGGTTCCCCCTCATTGTGAAATTTTGAAATTCAAATTACTTATCATCATGGTAGATGGGATGTGATATCTTATACTCCCTCCGTTTCATGTGAATTGAAACTTATTTCCCTTTTCGTCCGTTTCACCTCAATTGAGACTGCCCAAAATGGCAAACTTTTTAATATTTTATATTCACCAAACCCCACCCATTTAACCCCACTAATGCTCTCTCTTTATTTTTCACCATTCATTTTATCCAACCAACACTATTATTTACCCCACTAATTCTCTCTCTTCATTTTCCACCACACATTCACTACGTTCTCTTAATTATTGTGCCTTTTTTTTTGTCTCAGTCACATGAAACGGAGGGAGTATATACCAATAGACACATAGTTATTTAAAATAATATTATATGCAAGATATTTCTGATTAAAATAACTTAAATTAGTACAACTAAAATGTTTAAAAAATAATATGTTAAAACAATACATCCCAATGTTACTCCTTCCGTCCCAGTTTAAGGTTATTACTTTCATTTTTTACATTTTTTAGTATGTTCCAGTTTAAAATTATTAGTTGTTTTATTCCTTAAATGGCAAATGGTGAATAGTGTCTTGGACATCATTGTCCTCATAAAGTTCATATATTTTTGGTAATGTTTCTATTTAATGTCAGTTCTCCATTCTTAGATAAATGTAAATAGAAATAAATGATAACACACTTATAAAAGAACTTCTATTTATGGACAGGTCCTTATAACTTAATCATGTAGTAAATACTCCCTCCGTCCCAGTTTAAGATTCTTACTTTCTTTTTTGGTGTGTCCAAGTTTAGTTTAAGGCTCTTAGTTGCTTTATTGCTAAAATGGCAAAATATGAATAGCGCTTGAAAATTTTTACCCTCGTGAAGTTCATTTAATTACAAAAAAATCATTACTTACATACCTTACTTTTCACTAATTTGTTTTATGAAAAGTGTTTTGACAATTATATCATCACCTCCCTGCTTTTGTTGACTCATTTTTCTTTGTTTTTCACTTGGTTTCTTAATAAGCGTGCAAAGTCAAACTAAGAACCTTAAACCGGGACGTAGGGAGTAGTTTGTATTTAGTCATTCTTTGTAATTAACTATTAATTACAAAGAAAGTTAATTATTATTTAAGGTTTAAAATCCACAAAATTATTATGTCACACATTAAGTTTAATCCACGATAATTTTTATTAATTTTTATTACTTATTAGCTTAAAATCCATAATATCAAAAGCCAAGAATAAAATATATAAACAAAAAATTGTAGTAAAGTCAACAAAATTTCACAAAGTACTTCATTACCATAGATATATACATAACATAAACTCCATTAAGAGGAGAAAGATCACAACAACAACTCTATCACATGAAGAATACAAACCTACTGCAAAAGAACATGTTCCACATGCTTTACAACATACTGCCTTCCACAACTTCAACACACTAATATACTACAAAGATCAACAAAAAAAGTGACAAACTTCATAAGATAACCAAACCTAACATAACCAAACATATTTCCAGAGAACCAAAAGGCCGTGTCCTGAAATCAACATAAACTCCATTAAGAGGAGAAAGATCACAACAACAACTCTATCACATGTAGAATACAAACCTACATGTTCCACATGCTTTACAACATACTGCGTTCCACAACTTCAACACACTAATATACTACAATGATGACAGTGACACCAGGCCAAAATAGAACCAAAAGGCCGTGTCCTGAAATCAACTTCCAAGCTTCCACTACTGAACCATATTTCCATAACTACTCCACCTTCTACTTACCATCTGTTTTTGGTACCTTAGTCACAACTTCATCATCTTTCCCAGAGAACTCACCCATGAGATTGCGTTTCACACCAACAGAGACATCAGTAGGAACAACCATCACTCTAGCAGGCTTGATTGGAGCAAGAGGATTCTCAGTTTCATCACTGTCATCATTGTCAACATTGGAGAGATTACCAAGGTTGGAGAATTGATTAATAACGCTTACATCTGAGGTCAGCTTGAGGACAGGAAAGGGTCCTAAATTAACACAAGTCAAAAATTCCTTCAAATTCACCTTAAACAATGCTTGTAGACCAACCAACCTTGTAATCACCCTTGGAATTCCCTGTCAAAAAAAAAAGGCATAAACATCATTGTAAAATTCAGATTATATTTCACAAATCTAATAAACAATAAAAAAAAGAGTCACAAAATAATACCCTTCCTTTCCAGGTAGCTTGCAACTCAGCATCAGTTTTCCCAATCAAGTCTACACAATCTCTGTCCCACAATATTAAAGATGCAATACCCCAGTTATCCGCAACACGCACAGTGATCTTGTACCTCAGAATTCCCATAGCATCAACCAAATCACAGTGAACACAATAAAATTTTGAACCGCATGGAGCCATCTTTTTGAAACACCTTTTGCATGACACGTAGAACCAATCGAACATTGGTTCAATACCAACCACTTGAGCTAAGACCCAAAATTGATCAATCTGAAAATAAATAAATAAAATTATAATTATTGTTCGTATCACATCTTTATTATAACAAATGTATAATAACATACCTCATGAACCCTAATGAGACGATTCAATGTTAGTATCTTGTCTCTGGAAATGTTAAGGGCTTCAGCAACGGTAATGGTAGTTGGCAAAACAAAATTAGTCACTGGAACTTCAAAGGTTGCTTCATCAACCAACCTTCAAAATAAAAAATTAATAAACATATGAGATATGAAACATAATACAAATTAATATAAAAATAAAATTATAATTTACCCTTTATGAAAGTCATCAATTTCTGGGACATTATCATTAAGCAATTTGAACAATGGAGCCATATCACTCTATCACTCTTATACAAACAGAAATCACTCTTATAGCAACAGATAGTAAATTGAAGTGGTATGTTACTGCAAAATGTCTCCATTTATAGGCACCATTGTAACAATGGCGCTTTAAAATTTGAAATTGAATTCAACTTTTGAAGATAAACCGCCCAAAATAGGTAATGATAATCTATGATTCTAGTAATCTATACAGAAGTTAGGAAAATTAAAATTATAATTGGAAAAATACCAATTTTGCTCTCACAGCAAGTATGAAAAATGAATATCCATTTTTAGGTTAAAGATTTTCGGAGGAGAAGAAGGGAGATAAACGGCTTGTGTAAAGCAAACATCAACTCACCTTGGCAGCTAAGTAGGATAGGCACATGGGTGCATTTAATGCATGGACAATCCAGCTGGATACATTATCTGGAAGGTCGGGGAGGTTCCACCAAATAACCATTGACTACCCATTATATTTACACATGACCCAGATGCAAAAAGACGAAAAAGGACAGTTGGACACGTCGATGGATGTTGAGCGCCAAAACCAAATTGACGCTGGTTCGGATTTATATTGTTATAGATGTACTCCCTCCCTGTAAAAGGAAAAAATGGGTATAATAGGAGGAACTATTCTCGGAAGGCCCATGAGCAATCTGCAGGGTTGGGTGTTCTTATACACACTCGTAAAATTATTGAATAAATTTGTAACCGTACATTATGATGTTGTGTTATTTAAAATTTCAAGCTATTACGGATCTATTAATTAATTTTATGGATGTGTATAATAAAGAACTTTAAATAAATAAATAAAATACTATACCTTAGAACAATAAAATCATATTGAAATTTTTATTTTACCTCCTTATCCACAAGAAGCATTTCAACACATGGACGCATATTAATTTTGTTATCGACAGGAACATCCCATTTATGAGCAACTGTCGCGACCCCGACCCCGCGGGTCCGGAACTCGCGAGCTGGACGTCGACTTACAACAATACACCAAAATACTGAATAAGAAAATTCCATTTTTTATACCCAAAAGGTTTAAAACAAAGTTTTAGAATTCCAAGTTTAACAACAACAATAAACTACTAGTATAAGCTCCACAAGCTTACACCCAAAAATACAAAAGATTATAAATCTTAATGACGTCATTGATGGTAAAACTATCCCCAAAAGGTTATACATTTAAATAATGTAAACCGATCAATAACAACCTGCCCAAAATCTCAATCCTCTCGACATCCTCCTCGATCCGCGAATCCTAATCCTTTCCTCCTGGGGGGGTTAAGGAAAAACAAAGATAAAAGAAAGGGGGTGAGATAAATCTCAATAAGTTACTAATGCAACTACATGACATGCTAAGATGCAATAGATAATCATAATAATCTCACATAGCACGTAGCAAATATCATTTAACAGATAGCAGCGGAAATAAACAAGTAACAAAGGATACTGAGCCAAGGTTTCCCCAATAAAGGATATAACAATATGATCAATGACGATAGGGCCGCATCGAAGAGCAGCATCAATAAGCAGCATCGAGGAGCCGATAAACCAATCAACGATAGCAGCATAATAGCTGAAGAGAAAACCCCGGTACCGGAACCAATAACCAAACGATAACTGAGTATACGACACAAAGTCGCAACCCCTTATAATAGCTAGACTGTTCCCAAGAAAGGAGCTAGCTCATCTCACATCTAAGGCCAATCTGGAGGAGGAAAATAATGGGGCAAAACAATGGTCAACATTATAATGGACTCGGCTCGTTGCCATTATAATCTTTTCCATCGCCCGACACAACCACGAATACCAGCGGGACTTTCAAATAAAGGCTAAGTAATAAAATACTAGCACAATAAACAACCATCGATTCCAAAGTAGGGAATCCTTCCAATTAATCACCAAAAAGATGAATAAATCAAACACACATCATAAAGGTGCTTCAACATTCCGAAACAAAGATTAATCAAATCCCATAACACATATATTCACAAAGGAACCATTTTCATTATTAGAGTATTCCAAAATGGCCATTTAAGACTAAGAGGACAAAGCCCAAACTAGGGTTAAAGTTATAGCCTAAACCAAAATCAACTAAAGAATGAGTGCCAGGAAAAGGGAGCGGGTGGGCGCGCGCTAGGGGGCGGGCGGGCGCTCATTTCGCCAGAAGGTTGGCCCAAGGAAAAAGGCTAGGCGGGCGGGCGCCTGGCTCTACTTGGGCGGGCGCCGGTCGACGGGCTGGGCAGAAATCAGCTGGGTTTAACACATTCATACCCAAAATCAAATCCAAAATCTTACTAATTCATATACACCCAAAATCAACACTTCCAATACTCTTAACAATGTACTAAAACAACATATAAACCTCTAGGAGACCTAGATAACAACATTTAACCACCCAAATCAAGATTTAATCTCAACATTCATATTATCACAACTTTTAACCAAAAATCCAAATAAATTCCAAATAATTTCTAAACTCAACCAAAATGACATAGATATCAACAAGAACATCAATAGAGTTAAAGATGAGCATTTTTAACATAAATGGGGGAAAAGTAACTTACCCGGATTTTATGAAAGTGGACGGAATCCGAATTTTCTTTGTTCTCTACAATCCTATCGACGATCTAAACATTTTTCGTATAATGAGAAATGAGAGACAAAGAATAGAAGATGGTCAATAAGAAGAGAGAGAGAGAGAAGATTTCTTACCTTCACAAATGGCTATGGAGAGAGAGAGAAATGTCTGGGAAAGAAAATGGTGAGGTGAAAGTGAGGGAGGTGAGGGGAAAAGAAGGAGTAAGGAGGATGATAAATTAGGATTTACACATAGACCCCCTCCCCTACACACTAACACAATAATCTTATACTCCCTACTAACAACTAAGACCCAATACTCCACACTAGCACAATTAACCAATTAAATGCTAGGCATAAAACATTATGAAACACAAAAATGCACACATAAATATTTAAATAAATAAATAAGCCATAAATAAATAATTAAATATTTATTACTAAGAAAATAGAGGCGGGTTTTCGGGTCGTTACAATCTACCCTCCTTAAAAAGAATTCGTCCGCGAATTCATTTATCAAAATCATAACACATAGTCACATCGAGGCTACAAAATATCGATTCTCATCTATCACTCAAAATCTCAATCAAGAACCTATTAGATAATTCAGACATAGTCTCCATGATTCAATTAACCCTTAAATCGTCAACATCCATAAGTTTTATTTTTCATTATCCCAATAGTATTTGGAATCAACTCCACTACCAAATTTATCTTCCTTAGGTAATAAAACATAATACAATCGTAGTCTTGGTATCTCTTAACCCACTTGCACTAACTCATTTTTATCCTTTCGAAGAACATAAATTATCCAACATTGGTAACCCATTATCCTCAATTCTAAACTTGGTCCCATAACAACAAACTATAATTTGAAGGCGATATCACTAAAATTGCAATCCATCCTTAGTCATAGATAGCTCTATTCATTAACCCGAATTTTAGAAGTACTTACCCGAAGGATCAATTAGTCACGGATACAATAGTTCTTACCGAATTCTCAATTGTCCATTCTAAACCATTATATGGTAGCCTTAAATAATGTTTACAACATAACAACCTCACACACTTAACTTCCTTCAACCATTATCTCTACTACTAATTAAAATCCATCCTCAAAATCGAAGAACCCCAATTTCTCCTAAACATAATTCTCGAGATACTACAAGTTTGCCTGATTCATAACCTTAATTACACTGTCAAGACACTTCCATTTGTAAGCCGCATACTTAGTATTACTCCCAGAGATTCAAGATATTAAACCATCTCGAGCTAAATCAGCTTCTTAAAATATGGAAAGCTAAAGAAATTTTTCCGTCCCCACAATATTCACCAAGGTGGCTATACTTCCAAGGATTTCTATTATAGTAGCAACTGTAACGATCCGAAATTTTCACAATCTTTATTCTCATAAATATCAATATATTACAACTTACAACTCTAAAAGATATTACAAATGACCACTAATAATCCGAAATATTCAATAAACTGTTCCGTCCCAATACAGAATCATAGTATCCTTTAATGTGCCAAAGTATCTATACTCAATTTCCTTTACCAATCCTTAATCCAAACGAGGACGCCACCAAGAAAAGATTTAGAACCATAAAACAACCATTTAACTAAAACTCAAAATGCCTTGAATACAATTCGAGAAATTCTTGCCCTCTCAAAATGTGCTTAGTCCTTTCAAACTTAACGCGCTTACCACCATTAATTATTATAACTTCCACAATATACTAGTCACTCATGGCAAATCATGCATTTCTTCATACTAACTAATTCAGATGCGCTCACGTAGATGTACTAAAAGTAAACAAAAATCTCCTATCATGAAATCCTCAATTGAATCCTCATCTCTTATAACCCAACCAATACAATATGGATATTGATCTAATTATTAGCACTACCACCTTGTATCATAACCACTCAATTTAACCCAAGTTCCTCTCCAAACACTAGGCACTATTCAGACGAAAATAAAAATCTTACAAATGATACATACACCCAACAATTCGGTAGAGACATCCCATTGACACCTACCTAAGTTATATATTCAAATCCCATATAAGAAAAGATGTGTATAACTCTACCCAAAGGAACGGTCTCAAAACGATTTTTGGAAATCAGGAATAGAGAATGTAACAATCCTCCTACAACAATCGACTAAAGCATAACATTTCCCTTCTCAAAATAACATCAAAACCTTATAATAGCAATATGACAAATTTAGCAGGTAAGTTATATCTACCTTTAAGTACAACATGAGCACATAAGACTCCATCAGATATCCTACACTCCTCCATAGGAGTAGACACTGACAACACATAAGTCAAAGACTCAAGAGAAATAAATGCAACTAAATGCACAGAAACATGAGAATGCGATGATCCTAAAATGCACGCGCTCGCTCTCTCGACACAAAATCATACCTCCTGAAACTGATGAGTCACCCATTGAGTGCCGATTGATCGCAAATACCCTACCCTGAACCTTTAGGGTTTCCCGAAGTATCTCTCTTCTGACCTTGTGCAGTACCAGTGTCACTCCCGGATGGTTGATATCTGCCCCTAAGAAAATCTCTCACAAAATGCCCCAACTGACCACAATTCACACATTTTCCTTGTTTCTTCCAACACTTGTCTTCTGAGTGTCCTTCCCTCTGACAGTAACTGCAGATTTTCCCATTTCGTGTCCCCTGATTTGTACCTTGATTTCTCACTATCGGCTGCCCTCCAGAGTTATCTCGGTTATCCGATCGTTGTGGTTGTGACCTGCTCTGCCCTCCTTGCTTACTCGGGTTAACCATCTCAGTCTTCCTCTTATGTTCCCCAATGCCTTGCTCTATCAAATAGGCACGGTCCACCGCATCCTGAAAAAGTTGAATTCTCTGGGCTATTAACTGTGTCCTAATAGCTGTCTTCAAACCCCTGATAAACCTCATTGCTTTCTGCTCCTCGGTCTGCACAAGGTAGTCACAATACCTGGCTAATTCTGTGAACTTAGCCGAGTATTGTGCTACTGTCAACACGCCTTGCTCCAAGTTAAGGAACTCGATCTCTTTCCGGTTCTGATCCACTAGAGGGATGAAGTGTTCCTTGAATTTTCTCACAAATAACTCCCAAGCATAAGGGACAAGAGTAGCATCCCAACTGGCCTTCAGTGCCTTCCACCAATGTTCCGCAGCACCAACTAACATATAAGCTGCAAACCGAACCCTATCCTCATCAGTGCAACCAAAGACATCGTAGATTTTCTCCATTGATTCTATCCATAGCTCGGCCTTCTTCACATCAGGCTCACCGTCGTATTCACTTGGTTTCAACTTTAAGAACTGCTCCAACCCATATCGTGGAGGTGCTACATGTTCCTCTCTCGGCCCGTGGTCATGAATTGCTTTCATCGCCGCTTCAAACATCCCCTGAAACATTGCACGGTTCTCTTCCCGTAGATCATTCTGATTCGGAGTCCCACTAGAACCTTCACCAGCTCTTCTTCTAGCCATTTAGAACAAATACCTGCATAAAACATCAACCGTTACTCACTCCGAACACAACTACCCTCCTAGGTCATTCTAGTCCACCTATACCTATACTTGGAGCTAAACCATAGCTCTGATACCAACTGTCGCGACCCCGACCCCGTGGGCCCGGAACTCGCGAGCTGGACGTCGACTTACAACAATACACCAAAATACTGAATAAAAAAATTCCATTTTTTATACCCAAAAGGTTTAAAACAAAGTTTTAGAATTCCAAGTTTAACAACAACAATAAACTACTAGTATAAGCTCCACAAGCTTACACCCAAAAATACAAAAGATTACAAATCTTATGACGTCATTGATGGTAAAACTATCCCCAAAAGGTTATACATTTAAATAATGTAAACCGATCAATAACAACCTGCCCAAAATCTCAATCCTCTCGACGTCCTCCTCGATCCGCGAATCCTAATCCTTTCCTCCTGGGGGGGGGTGTTAAGGAAAAACAAAGATAAAAGAAAGGGGGTGAGATAAATCTCAATAAGTTACTAATGCAACTACATGACATGCTAAGATGCAATAGATAATCATAATAATCTCACATAGCACGTAGCAAATATCATTTAACAGATAGCAGCGGAAATAAACAAGTAACAAAGGATACTGAGCCAAGGTTTCCCCAATAAAGGATATAACAATCTGATCAATGACGATAGGGCCGCATCGAAGAGCAGCATCAATAAGCAGCATCGAGGAGCCGATAAACCAATCAACGATAGCAGCATAATAGCTGAAGAGAAAACCCCGGTACCGGAACCAATAACCAAACGATAACTGAGTATACGACACAAAGTCGCAACCCCTTATAATAGCTAGACTGTTCCCAAGAAAGGAGCTAGCCCATCTCATATCCAAGGCCAATCTGGAGGAGGGAAATAATGGGGCAAAACAATGGTCAACATTATAATGGACTCGGCTCGTTGCCATTATAATCTTTTCTATCGCCCGACACAACCACGAATACCAGCGGGACTTTCAAATAAAGGCTAAGTAATAAAATACTAGCACAATAAACAACCATCGATTCCAAAGTAGGGAATCCTTCCAATTAATCACCAAAAAGATGAATAAATCAAACACAGATCATAAAGGTGCTTCAACATTCCGAAACAAATATTAATCAAATCCCATAACACATATATTCACAAAGGAACCATTTTCATTATTAGAGTATTCCAAAATGGCCATTTAAGACTAAGAGGACAAAGCCAAAAACTAGGGTTAAAGTTATAGCCTAAACCAAAATCAACTAAAGAATGAGTGCCAGGAAAAGGGAGCGGGCGGGCGCGCGCTAGGGGGCGGGCGGGGGCTCATTTCGCCAGAAGGTTGGCCCAAGGAAAAAGGCTAGGCGGGCGGGCGCCTGGCTCCACCTGGGCGGGCGCCCGGTCGACGGGCTGGGCAGAAATCAGTTGGGTTTAACACATTCATACCCAAAATCAAATCCAAAATCTTGCTAATTCATATACACCCAAAATCAACACTTCCAATACTCTTAACAATGTGCTAAAACAACATATAAACCTCTAGGAGACCTAGATAACAACATTTAACCACCCAAATCAAGATTTAATCTCAACATTCATATTATCACAATTTTTAACCAAAAATCCAAATAAATTCCAAATAATTCCTAAACTCAACCAAAATGACATAGATATCAACAAGAACATCAATAGAGTTAAAGATGAGCATTTTTTAACATAAATGGGGGAAAAGTAACTTACCCGGATTTTATGAAAGTGGACGGAATCCGAATTTTCTTTGTTCTCTACAATCCTATCGACGATCTAAACATTTTTCGTATAATGAGAAATGAGAGACAAAGACTAGAAGATGGTCAATAAGAAGAGAGAGAGAGAGAAGATTTCTTACCTTCACAAATGGCTATGGAGAGAGAGAGAAATGTCTGGGAAAGAAAATGGTGAGGTGAAAGTGAGGGAGGTGAGGGGAAAAGAGGGAGTAAGGAGGATGATAAATTAGGATTTACACATAGACCCCCTCCCCTACACACTAACACAATAATCTTATACTCCCTACTAACAACTAAGACCCAATACTCCACACTAGCACAATTAACCAATTAAATGCTAGGCATAAAACATTATGAAACACAAAAATGCACACATAAATATTTAAATAAATAAACAATTTAAATAAATAAATAAGCCATAAATAAATAATTAAATATTTATTACTAAGAAAATAGAGGCGGGTTTTCGGGTCGTTACAGCAACTCTACCTTTGATTCTCCAATCTAATCTCCTACGTCGAAGGTCACTGAAAAGTGATACATGCATTGACATTGTTTTGATATGTTCTATGTTCAAAATAAGGAATATTATGAGACTGTTAATGGAGAAAGATGGTACTATTTATAACTGAAAAAGAGAATTGGTTGCAGGATTATGTTAATAGATAAGTGAAAAAAGAGATTTATCAGAAATGCTAATTTTCGAAATTGAGATGTAATTGCAAGTTCGGGAATTGGGATATGATTGAGCCTAAGGTAGTTGAATTTTTTGCTGGACTAATGTATTTTACTTTCTTAATTAATAATATATCTTTTATTGTAATATTAGTTGTATTTTTCGATTTAGTTAGATTTGATTGCAGGATCGTGTTAATAGATAATTGAAAAAAGATTTGATAAAAAATGCTGATTTTCAGAATTGGGATATGATTGCAGGTTCGTGAATTGGGATATGATTGAACCTAATCAACGTAGTTGACATTTTTGCCGGACTATTGTGGTGTCAATCCAAGAGCTATTTCAAAAGGAGATTTCATCAACAATGCTGATTTCGAGACTTAAGATTTCTATTTACTTATATTTGATTACAAGTAATCTTTAATTTATGGTACTTAAACCCCTTGATGAAATAATTTCTACACGGCAAGGAAAACGTCCATATCTGCCAATATGAGCTTTTCCCATTGACAAACGGCGGGCAAAGTAGAACCATAGAGCTTGTCCCATATTTATGTAGTGTGATACTCAAACTTATCTTTGGTTCCTGGCAGGCTATTCTTGTGTTATAACTGTAATAACCGGCCTTTTTGGCCCATTATTATTATTATTATTATTGTGCTTTTATATTAAATATTGCGATCAGGCTCATTAAATAATTAATGAGTTGGGCTATTAAAGAATGGCCCAATCTAGTCAAACTTTGGAAAACCTTTTTGGAATAGGAAAAGGGGAACCCTAAGTATTTAAACAACTCTTTAACCCTCTCCCTATTATTTTGTGTCAATCAAAAACCCTAAGGAAAGAGAGAGAGGAGGCGGAGAGAGAGAGAGAGAGAGAGAGAACCGAGAGAGGGAGAAGAAGGAGAAAGAGAGGAGGAAGAAGAAGATCCAATCTTTTTCCCTTTGAAGGTAATTCCCTCGTACTCTAAGCTTTAATTCTTGGGATGGGTATCACCTAGGAATTTTGAAACAAAACTTAGAACCCTAACCCTAAATTGATAAAACTAGGGTTTATTGTTAACCTTTGAAAACCTCGTTAATGGAAAAGTTGGGAATGGTTTTGACTTGCATGCATGAACCACCACCACCACCACGACGGCGGCGGCAGCAGCGGCAGCAGCTGGCGGCGGCGGCGGCTGGCGGCTGTGGAGTGTGTGTGTGTGTCCTTGTGTGTGTGTTTGTGCGTGTGTGTGCAGTGTGTGTGTTCGTGTGTGTACAGGGTGTGTATGTGCCGTGTGTGTGTGTGTGTGATGTGTGTGTGTGTCACAAATTAGGGTTTTGTATGTGTGTTTTCAAGGTGTTTTCTGTGTGTGTAAAGTCAATGCTGGAATAGTAAAGTCAATGCTGGAATAGTAAAGTCAATGCTGGGAATAGTAAAGTCAACGCTGTGAATAGTGTTTTCATAAAATAAAGTCAACTTAAGACACTTGGGTTGAAAGCAGACTTTTGCGTAAAACCTAAGGGTATGTTGGGAAAGTTATAAAGGGTAATGTAAACCCTAAACTAAAGAAAGACCTTAAAAAGGAGTTTAAGAAATAAACTCATAAGGTTGAAGATAGAAAATGGAATTGGGGACGGGGTTAAATATTGCTCTTGCCCTAAAAGTAGTATCTTTGCGTGATTGTAGATTCTACGCAAGGACCCGCTAGAAGTCAACGCTAGCAAGGTAAGGGATTACGTTCCTAAGTATCTTGAATTCTTTATTCATTGGAACTCTATAATTCTTTCATGAATGCTATATGGTCCATAGCGCTTGAACTCTACGTTGATGAACGTCTTTTGTATATCTTACCTATGACGTGTTTTGGTCGTAGGGAATCTTAGAACATTCGAATTTGCATGTGCTCTCGTTTAGGGAACACTATTTTGGAAAGTATGTTATATCTAATTGCAACAGGTGTAGCTGTATAGTCCCTGAAAAGGACTAACTAGTCCCTGAAAAGGACTAATGTGGAAACGGTCCTAGGAAACGGACTAATGGAAATAAGTCTAGTTAACTACGTGTAACTTAGACTTTGTGGAACTCTAGATTATCATGATAACTCTAAATAAGGGAGCACCCTGAAAAGGTGTAAGGTCTCTTATTCACTTAACACCCTGAAAAGGTGTGACACCCTGAAAAGGTGTTTGGAACTTGGAATTGACGGAATGGAAATAGGACCACCAGTTTTTGAGTAGTTAATTGTATTCGTTATATGCAGTTAGTATTTGAAATGATATCCGATCTTTGAAATTATCAATTGAGTCCGTTCTTTCGGTCACTTCTCCTTAGCTATCAGAGAAGTCCGTATGAACTTACTGAGCATTGTTCGCTCACCCATTCTCTAATAATCTTTTTCAGGTAACGACTTAAAGAAGTAGACGGATCGCTAGATGAAGCTGTCCGTGTCAGTTATAATAAGAATTTATGGTTTATTTTGTTTAGCTAGTGGTTGTACTGGCTTGAAGACTTAGCATTTAATTTTTCTTCCGCATTTATGGTTGAATTGATGGTTGAGACTAGCCGTTGGGCTATTTAAGTTGGATTTGTAAGACAACTGTTGGTATTTCCATGATTTATGGATTTGTTTACTTTATGAAAATCTGGGTCGTTACAGTTGGTATCAGAGCTAAGGTTTTAGAACTTAAGGGATAGGAAACTCTGATATTAAATAGGCTTGATTGAGCATTCTAGGAATACTAGGATTGCTTGAAGTGGGACTTTCTATTTTAGGAAACCTTCTATTTTAGGAAACTTTCTATTTCAGGAAACTTTCTAAATTGGGAACCTTCTATTTTGGGAAAGAATCTGAAATCAATTTAGGAGTCCAAAGAAGTACTTAGGAGTGAACCTTAAGTATTACATTGATGCATTTTGTTGGTGTTTAAAAGATGTTTTGGTAATCATTCGTATTTTTAAGATTATGGTCACTAATTGTGGTAATGTCAAGGTTGTAGGTCATGAACGGAATTGAGAAGAACTTGAAGATGATTTCGATAGGCAAGAACGTGACCAAAGTGGTTAAGAGGTACTCTCTTCGGATAAGGAAGTTGAATAAGACTCTGAAGAAGGAACAAGCTAAGGGAAGGATTACTTTGAACAAGTGGCTGCTTGCAGAAGGAGCACTAAGAGACACTAGAAGGAATTAAAGGAAAGAAAGGAAGAGCTAATGGGATTTAGAGAGTGGGCTGACATATTATGTGAAGATGTGCGAAGCTACTACTTTGCATTGAAGGAAGTAGACCCACAGATGGCAGCAACTTTAATGGAAGAGAGTAGAAAAAGGGCAGGAAAGCTAATTGAGGAACATGTAATGGTCAAGGAAATGGAGGTTAATGTAGAGGGCGATGAAGCTGCCCCAATTCTCATGGAAGATGATGAAGAAATAGTGGAGGTACCCGTTCGTAGTCCTAGAGGGAGGCCAAGAGGTTCGAAGAAGGCACCCAAGGTCCCTAGTGGAAGACCTAGGGGAAGGCCAAGGAAAAATGCAAACCTTTGAATAAAGAGTAGAAGTGGATATTCTTTTATTTCTTTCATAGTGTTAGTAAGTAGTTATAGTTAGAAGTTTAGTTGGAATTTTCCTTTCTTAACTATTGGATTCTGGAAGTTTTTATTTAATAAAAGTATTGAAGTTATTCATTAGTAATTGATCTTTGTTATCTGTTACGTCTAATTATGGAATGTGATCTAGTAGAACAAGAAGTGTAGGTCGAGAAAAGACCTTAATTAGAAAGTATGGCTCATGAAAACGGCCAAGTGGAAATAGTTTTGGTCTAGTGGAATGACTGAAACAAAACTGTGAATGACTTCATAGTAGTAGTTAACTGTAGAAGTAATTGGCATGATTTGATGGCCAATTGTGTATAGTAATGGGTCTAGTGAATTGACCTCTAATGAATGAATGTAGCCTAGTAAATGGCTAGAACTAGAATTAATATGGAAACTTTATCTTTTGGGGACGGCCCTATGTATGATAGTGGTTAGACGTAGTAGCCATGCATGTGTAATGTAAATAATGCGTTCTCCTCTACGATATTAACTTAAGAATAATCTTATTCAGATGGCTGGAAGAGGATCCGGAAGAAACGCTAACGCCGAGGGACGAGTTGACCCTGATATGGCGAATTTGTTTAGAACTTTGAATCAAACCGTGGCCGTCATCGGGCAAGTTATGACGGCATTGACTCAACCACAGCAGAACCCACAAGTTCCTATGAGGGATCCGCTAGAACTCTTTTAGAAACGGAATCCGGAGTCATTTTCGGGCTCTAAGAATGAGAAACCAGAAGACTGGGTGAAAGACATGGAGAAAATTTTTGAAACTCTGGATTGTACTCCAGAAAGGAAGGTGGTGTTCGCCACATTCATGCTTAAGGGACAAGCCCTGAAATGGTGGGAAGGAGAGAAGAGAGCTGCTACAGCTCGTGGTGATGCTGCGCTTACTTGGGATGGATTCAAGCGCATTTTCTATGCAAAGTATTATTCAATGAGCGTTCGAAACGCTAAGGTGGCAGAATTCATGACTCTAACCCAAGGAAGGATGACTGTGGACGAGTATTGCGAGAAGTTCACAGAATTGCTAGAGTTTGCTCCGGCGTTCTTCGATAATGATGAGCAAAAGGCCCGGAAGTTCGAACTTGGTCTGAGTGACCGAATCCGCTACAGAATTACCCCACTGATGTTGCCAACGTATGATCAGGTGTTGGACCGAGCTAAGATCGTGGAAACTGAAGCGGACAATTATCGGAACAAGAAGGATGAAAGGAAGAAGACGACTGAAAAGGAACCTACCAAAGGAAGCTGGAATAAGAATGAGGATAACAAGCGCAAGACGAGTGAGGATCATGAGAAAGATGGAACGGCTAACAAGTACCCTAATAAAGGTCAAGGAAGCCGTAGAGATGGAAAATGAGAAGATGCCAAAGGGCAAGGCTCAGATGTGAAATGCCAAGTATGTGACGGGAGGCATAAAACTGAAGGGTGCTGGTACAAGGAGAAGAAATGCTACAATTGTGACAAGATGGGACATCCCCATTGGAAGTGCCCGGAACCAAGGAGGGACAACAAGGCCAAAGGAGCAAAGGACGACAACAAAGGAAAAGGTGGAGGTAATGGACGTGTCTTCACTATGACAGTTAAGGATGCACGCGCCACTAATGATCTCGTGGCAGGTACGGTACAACTTTACTCTCGTAATGTTCGTGCATTGATTGATTCTGGTGCTACTCATTCTGTGATAAGCACTCATCTAGCAAATAAAATGAAATTGATCCCTGAAGTGCTAGAGCATTCGTTAGTAGTAGATACGTTGACTAAAGACTCGATTTCTATTACTTCAGTATATAAGGGATGCCCTGTAGATTTGAACGGTAGGAAATTCGAAGTCGACCTTATCAGTTTGAAGATGGATGAGTTTGACGTGATCTTAGGGATGGATTGGTTAGCAGCCTATCATGCTCATATAGATTGCTTTAGAAAGGAGGTTAAGTTCAAGCTACCATCTGGAGAAGAGTGTTGCTTTAGAGTTACGAGACTTAAGACCCCCTCGAACATCATTTCAGTTATGAAGGCACGTAGGATGCTAAGAAAGAGATGTGGAGGATTTCTGGCGTATGTGAATACCACCGATGCAAGGGAGGTAACTATAGAGTCGCTCTCAGTAATCAAGGACTTCAAGGATGTATTTCCAGAAGACTTGCCTGGAGTACCGCCTGAAAGAGAAGTTGAGTTTTCCATCGATTTGGTACCAGAAACTACACTAATATCGAGGGCACCGTATAGAATGGCTCCCCTAGAACTGAAGGAATTGAAGGAGTAACTACAAGAATTACTGGACAAAGGATTAATTCAACCAAGTGTTTCGCCATGGGGCGCGCCGGTTCTATTCGTAAAGAAGAAGGATGGGACGATGAGGTTGTGCATCGACTATAGGGAATTGAATCGTGTGACGGTGAGGAACCAGTATCCGTTACCAAGGATCGATGACTTGTTCGATCAGCTTCGTGGAGCATGTTACTTCTCCAAGATAGATTTGAGATCTGGTTATCACCAGCTAAGGGTAAAGAAATAAGATATAGCAAAGACGGCTTTTAGAACTAGATATGGTCATTATGAATTTGTGGTGATGCCGTTTGGGTTGACTAACGCACCGGCAGCGTTTATGGAACTGATGAATAGAATATTTCAAGAGTTCTTAGATACGTGTGTGATTGTATTCATTGATGATATTTTGGTATACTCAAAGACTGAGGAGGAACATGAGGAACACTTGAGGTTAGTATTACAAATCCTACGGGAGCAAAAGTTGTATGCCAAATTTAAGAAGTGTGAATTTTGGTTAGAGGAAGTGGCATTCCTAGGGCATGTAGTGTCGAAAGATGGGATTGCTGTGGATCCAACAAAAATAGAAGCCATTGTAAATTGGGAGAGACCAACGTCAGTAAGTGAGATAAGGAGTTTCTTGGGACTGGCAGGTTATTATAGGAGATTCGTGGAAGGGTTCTCTAAGTTGTCCTTACCACTAACCAAGTTGACGCAGAAAGGAGCCAAGTTCGTTTGGTCTGATGAATGTGAAACAAGTTTCGAGGAATTAAAACGACGTTTGGTATCTGCACCAGTTCTTGCACTACCATCAGGCACCGAAGGATTCGTGGTTTATAGTGATGCTTCACTTAAAGGACTAGGTTGCGTATTAATACAAAATGATAAGGTGATAGCTTATGCATCCAGGCAGTTGAAAAACCATGAGAAGAATTACCCTACACATGACTTAGAATTAGCAGCTGTGGTATTTGCCCTGAAGATTTGGAGACATTACTTGTATGGGGTTACATGTCAGATTTTCACGGATCATAAGAGCCTTAAGTATATCTTTACGTAGAAAGAGCTCAACATGAGGCAGAGGAGATGGTTATAACTATTGAAGGACTATGATTGTACGATCTTATACCACCCCGGCAAGGCCAATAAGGTGGCAGACATGTTGAGTAGGAAGAATCGTGGGACGCTAGCCACATTGATTTCTAAGGAGAAGAATGTTTGGGATCGTTTGGAGATTACTAACCTAGAGGTTGAGGTTAAAGGGTATTTGGCACAAATGAGCGTTCAGCCAACGCTTATGGATAGGATTAAAGAAGCTCAAGGAGGAGACGAAGAATTAAGGAAGGTACTGGAAAGTATAGTTAATGGGAAGGCGAAGGAATTTCGTGTAGGAGAAGATGGAATCCTGAGGTATCAGTCTAGAGTATGTGTACCTGATAATGAGGATATCAGGAGGGAAATTTTCAAAGAAGCCCATTGTTCGAGATTTTCTGTACACCCTAGGAACACGAAGATGTATAGGAATCTAAGGGAATCATTCTGGTGGAATAATATGAAGGGAGAAGTAGCTGAGTTTGTTTCAAGATGTTTAGTATGCCAGCAAGTGAAAAGTGAACACCAGAGACTGGCAGGATTGCTTCAGCCACTGCCTATTCCCGAATGGAAGTGGGAGCATATCGCGATGGATTTAGTAGTGGGTTTGCCAAGGACGCTGAAAGGGTATAACGCAATATGGGTGATAGTTGACCGACTTACCAACTCTGCTCATTTCCTGGCAATAAAGGTAAGCGATTCGCTGGAAAAGTTGGCAAAACTCTACATAGATGAGATTGTAAAATTACATGGAATACCAGTCTCGATTGTGTCCGACAGAGACGCTAGGTTTACATCAAAGTTCTGGAAGAGTCTGCAAGGAGCGTTGGGTACCAAGTTGACAATGAGTACAGCCTTCCATCCGCAGACCGATGGGCAATCAGAAAGAACTATTCAAACGCTGGAGGATATGTTGAGAGCTACGTCATTGGATTGGCAAGGAACTTGGGATGAACACTTGCCGTTAGTAGAATTCGCTTATAATAATAGTTTTCATGCTAGCATTGGTATGGCACCGTACGAAGCGTTGTATGGGAGGAGGTGTAGGTTACCGACGTGTTGGGACGAAGTTGGTGAGAGAAAGATAACCGGACCAGAACTTGTGCAAGTGACTGCCGACAAGGTTCTACAAATTAGAAAATGGTTATTAACCGCGTAAAGCCGACAGAAATCGTATGTTGATCATCGAAGACGCGATTTAGAGTTCCAACTGGGCGACCATGTCTTTTTGAAGATTTCGCCAACCAAGGGAGTGATGAGATTCGGAATCCGTGGGAAGCTGAATCCGAGATATGTGGGACCATTTGAAATCTTAGAACGAGTTGGGACCGTGGCATACAAGTTAGCTTTACCGCCTGTTTTAGCAGGAGTTCACAACGTGTTTCATGTATCTATGCTGAGGAAGTATATTCCTGACCCAAGCCATGCAATTGAGTACAAGCAACTGAGGATGCGTGCCGACCTGAGCTATGACGAAGCACCGGTAAAGATAGTGGATCGCAAGGATCAAACCCTGAGGAAGAGGGTGATTCCTTACGTAAAAGTTCAATGGAGAAATCACTCGGAAAGGGAAGCGACGTGGGAGCTCGAGAGTGAGATGCGAGAAGCATACCCCGAGTTATTCGCTACTTAAGGTACGTTTAGTTTGGAGGACCAAACCCTTTTAAGGAGGGAAAAGTGTAATAACCGGCCTTTTTGGCCCATTATTATTATTATTGTGCTTTTATATTAAATATTGCGATCGGGCTCATTAAATAATTAATGAGTTGGGCTATTAAAGAAGGGACCAATCTAGTCAAACTTTGGAAAACCTTTTTGGAATAGGAAAAGGGGAACCCTAAGTATTTAAACAACTCTTTAACCCTCTCCCTATTATTTTGTGTCAATCAAAAACCCTAAGGAAAGAGAGAGAGGAGGCGGAGAGAGAGAGAGAGAGAACCGAGAGAGGGAGAAGAAGGAGAAAGAGAGGAGGAAGAAGAAGATCCAATCTTTTTCCCTTCGAATGTGATTCCCTCGTACTCTAAGCTTTAATTCTTGGGATGGGTATCACCTAGGAATTTTGAAACAAAAATTAGAACCCTAACCCTAAATTGATAAAACTAGGGTTTATTGTTAACCTTTGAAAACCTCGTTAATGGAAAAGTTGGGAATGGTTTTGACTTGCATGCATGAACCACCACCACGACGACGACGGCGGCGGCAGCGGCAGCAGCTGGCGGCGGCGGCGGCGGCTGGCGGCTGTGGAGTGTGTGTGTGTGTCCTTGTGTGTGTGTTTGTGCGTGTGTGTGCAGTGTGTGTGTTCGTGTGTGTGCAGGGTGTGTATGTGCCGTGTGTGTGTGTGTGTGATGTGTGTGTGTGTCACAAATTAGGGTTTTGTGTGTGTGTTTTCAAGGTATTTTCTGTGTGTGTAAAGTTAATGCTGGAATAGTAAAGTCAATGCTGGAATAGTAAAGTCAATGCTGGGAATAGTAAAGTCAACACTGTGAATAGTGTTTTCATAAAATAAAGTCAACTTAAGACACTTGGGTTGAAAGTAGACTTTTGCGTAAAACCTAAGGGTATGTTGGGAAAGTTATAAAGGGTAATGTAAACCCTAAACTAAAGAAAGACCTTAAAAAGGAGTTTAAGAAATAAACTCATAAGGTTGAAGATAGAAAATGGAATTGGGGACGGGGTTAAATATTGCTCTTGCCCTAAAAGTAGTATCTTTGTGTGATTGTAGATTCTACGCAAGGACCCGCTAGAAGTCAACGCTAGCAAGGTAAGGGATTACGTTCCTAAGTATCTTGAATTCTTTATTCATTGGAACTCTATAATTCTTTCATAAATGCTATATGGTCCATAGCGCTTGAACTCTACGTTGATGAACGTCTTTTGTATATCTTACCTATGACGTGTTTTGGTCGTAGGGAATCTTAGAACATTCGAATTTGCATGTGCTCTCGTTTAGGGAACACTATTTTGGAAAGTATGCTATATCTAATTGCAACAGGTGTAGCTGTATATTCCCTGAAAAGGACTAACTAGTCCCTGAAAAGGACTAATGTGGAAACGGTCCTAGGAAACGGACTAATGGAAATAAGTCTAGTTAACTACGTGTAACTTAGACTTTGTGGAACTCTAGATTATCATGATAACTCTAAATAAGGGAGCACCCTGAAAAGGTGTAAGGTCTCTTATTCACTTAGCACCCTGAAAAGGTGTGACACCCTGAAAAGGTGTTTGGAACTTGGAATTGACGGAATGGAAATAGGACCACCAGTCTTTGAGTAGTTAACTGTATTCGTTATATGCAGTGTCGCGACCCCGACTCCCCGGACCGGGAACTCGCGAGCTGGACGTCGACTTAAAACCAAAAACTCTAAAGTATAGAAGTTAAAAATTCCATTTTGAACCAAAAGATGATAACACAAGGTTTTACAAATCCAAGTTTAAATCAACAAAGTACATCTAACATAAGCTCCACAGCTTATACCCAAAAGAATAAAATATACAATTCTTAATGACGTCAATAATGGTAAAACTATCCCCAAAAGGTTATACATTTAAATAATGTAAACCGATCCATAACAACCTGCCCCAAAATCTCAATCCTCTCGATGTCCTCCTCGATCCGCGAATCCTAATTCTTTTCCTCCTGGGGGGGTTAAGGAAAAACAAAGATGGAAATAAACGGGGTGAGATAAAATCTCAGTAAGTTACTAATGCAACTACATGACATGCTATAATGCAATAAGCAATAAACAATGATAAATATCACATAGCATGTAACAATTAACAGTCAATAGATAGCAGCGGAAAATAAACACATAACAAAGGATATTAGCCAAGGTTTCCCAACTGATAGAACCAATTAAAGGATCGCTGCGCAGCTTCAACAATCAACCAATCCATATCTTCACAGTAGCATAAAAGCCGAAGAGAAAACCCCGGTCAGAAGCGACCAATCAACCCATCAATCAAACAAACCATCTTCATAGTAGCATAAAAGCTGAAGAGAAACCCGGTACCGGTACCAATAACAATGTAAAGTGCCACAAGGGGCGGGAGTCATGCCACAAAGTCATGCTCCAAAACGATTAGCTAGAATACCCACAACGGAGCTAGCTCATCCCAACCAAGGCCAATCTGGATGAGGACAGAAGGACCAATGGGCGATGCTATACTGGACTTGGCTCGTACCATTATAGCATTATCCATTGCCTGACTTGATACACAATTTAACCAGCTGGACTTTCAATAATGCTACGTAATGAATACTAGCTTTATAAACATCAAAAGGGTTCCAAAGTAGGGAACCGTAACACAAATCACCATAAAGATACAACGATTACTCATTAAGAGTTTAACAACATTGATAGCAAGAAGTTCCTCATGAAAGAGTTCAATAACAGGAATGGAATTGCTCATAAAAGCCCAACAATACAAATCATTAAAACGAAATGATTCTAGGACAAAGATCCATATCAAACGCATCCTAACATGATACACGCGAGTTACCCATAGAGAGTACTATCCAAATGGTCATTCCCCAAATAGCACAATGACTATCATTAAAACTATCCCAAACGTCCGCTCATTATGAAAGTGTTCCCACATTTTCCAATAATCCATAACTAAATTCCATAACCCATTTATTCACAAAGGAACCAAGGCGAAACCACACGAACCGATATTCCCAACTTGATTACAACGGACCGATTCTAAACACTTTGTCATAAGACACTAAATGAAATCTCAACACAATATAAACCTGAAACTCACCTAAATAAACCACCTCATCTCGTAGTACTCTAAAAGGGCTTTAAAACGATAGTTTACACGCCTAAAACGGGGTCCGGAAAAGAAAGTTACGGACTATCGAAGATTGAACGTAAAAAGAATGATTATCACAACAGGGGATGGGGGTGCGCGCGCCTCCCACACATAGGGTGCGCGCGCCTCCTGAAATCAGAATGAATTACGCCAAAAGAAAATATGAGGGTGCGCGCGCCTCATAGAAAAGGATGCGTGCGCCTCCCTTCTACAGTTGGAAAATCCAGGTTGGAGGAGAGGAGGGTGCGCGCGCTTCATACCAAGGGGTGCGCGCGCCTCCAAGAAAATTCAGCAAACCCAGATCTTCTTCTTGGGTTCTTCAACCCGAAAATGAACACCAAAAATCACCATTACACCCCAAATGAACACCAACACTCCCAACTAATTTACCCAAGTGCCAAAACAACTTCTAAGCCTAAAATAACTCATCTAGCAACATTTAAACAACCCCAAACCAAAGGATGATTCAAATACCCAAATTTCACAAACTATGAATAAATTGCAAATAGGTTCCAAATCAACCAACGAAGCCATATATATCAACTAGAGCATCAATGGAGTTAAAGATGAACATTTTTAGCATAAATGGGGGAAAAGTAACTTACCCGGATTTTCTCAAAGGTGACGGAACTCGAAATTTCTTGGCTTCCTACGATCCTATCGACGATCTAAACATGATTCATGTTTTAAGAAATGAGAAATAACAAGAGGAAGATGAAGAAAATGAAGAGAGAAGGAAGAGCGAAAAAACTTACCTTTTCTATGGAAGAGAGAGAAATGAGCTGGGAGAGGAATGAGGGAGAGGTGAGGGAGAAGAGAGGGAGTAGGGAAGGAGTAGGAGAAAGTTAATTGAACATTTTACACTTAGGCCCCTTCCCCCTAATACTACCCTTTTTCAAATAAACTCCCCACTAATAAATAAGACTCCACACTTCTACTTTAGCACAAATGATCCAAATAAAATGCTAGGCATAAATTATTATAACACATAAAATGCACACATAATTCATTAATTAAATAATAATTTAAATAAATAAATGAGCAAATAAATAAATGATAATTATTTATTACTAATAAAATAGAGCCTAGTTTTCGGGTCGTGACATTCACTCCCCCTTAAAGAAAATTCGACCCGAATTTTAACGAGATTTACCCGAATGATCAAGTAGCCATTAATACGATAGTTCCGTCATTTCTCAAATTCCTCAATCATCCATTCTAAACCACCACGCAGTAACCCTAAATAATGTTCACAATACCACGACCTCTCGCACATAACTTCCTTCAATCATAACCTTCACTACTAATTAGAATCTATAATCAAAATTGGAGAATCCCAATTGCTCCCAAACATAACTCTCGAGATATCCTAAGCTCACCTTATTCATAACCTTAATTACACTGCAAAGGTGTTTCCTTTTGTAAATCGCATACTTAGTAGTATTCCCCAGAAATTCAAAACATCACCATCCCGAGCCTAATTAGCTTTTAAAACATAAAAGGCTAAAGAAATTTCTATTTCCACAATATTCATCGAAATGGCTATATCTCTATGGATTACCATTATAGTGTCTTCACTTTGAGTTAACACCTTAAATTAATAGTACCATACAAACCCCAAAATTTCTCGTACAAAGTGTCCACTTAAATCTATGTTATGCTCTCATCCCTTCATTAATCCGGTCTTGAAGCCTAAACAATTCAATATACTCAATAGTCCGCAAAACGATCCAAATTTCATCTTCAAAAGATTTTCTCTAACTCCCATTTAAGTTATAATCCGTGCTCATATACCCAAAGGAAATCAACGAACCCTAAATTCAATAGCTAACCCCAGTTAGTCTCTCACGCATACATTTATTAACTTAATGATACTTAAGCTCAATGGTACTATCAAAATCATAAACCAATTAGCTAGCCTCATTCCAATAGATCCATTACCAAATCACAATATTCTTTAATTATGACCAAATATTGATACTCAACTTTCTTCACATACCCTTGGTCCAAATCGCGAAACGCCACCAAGGAGAGATTTAGGACCATAGAACCACTATCTAACCAAAATTCAAAATGCCTTTAACATAGATCGAGAAATTGTTACTCTCCCAAAATGTACTTATTAGTCCTTTCTAACTTAACACGCTTACCACCATTATCGATTATAACTTCCACCATACACTCATTACCCATAACAATTCACGCATCCCTCCATACTAATCAATCCCGATGTACTCACGGAGATGTACTAAAAGTGACCAAAATTTTCCTCAAGAGATTCTCATTGAATCCGCAACTCCTATAACCCAACCGATACAATATGGATATTGATCTAAATATTAGCATCACAACCTTGTACCACGACAACCCAATTTAACCCAAGCTCCTCCTCAAACACTAGGTACTATTCAGAAGAAAATGGAAACCTTACAAATGATAAATACACCCAACAAATTGACCGAAACTAAATACTCGGATTTCAATTAAGAAAAGATAGGTATAACTCTACCCAAAGGAACGGTCTCAAACAGTTTTAAGAAATCAGGAATGGAGAATATAACAATCCCCCTACAACAATAGACTAAAGCAATAGTAACATCAAAATCTTGTAATAGCAACATGGCTAATTTAGCAGGTGAGACATAACCATACTTAAGCACATCATAAGCACATAAGACTTCATCAGATACCCTAAACTCCTCCATAGGAGTAGACAGCTACAACACATAAGTCAAAGACTCAGGAGAAATAAATGCAACTAAATGCACAGAAACACATAAATGCGATGATCCTAAAATGCACGCGCTCGCTCTCACGACGCAAAATAATACCTCCTGAAATTATCCGTTACCTGGTGAGTGCTGATTGATCGCAATTACTCTACCCTATACCTTAGGGTTCCCCAAAGCATCTCTCTTCTGACCCGGTGAAGTACTGGTTCCTGTTCCTGATGATTGAACCTTAAACCTCGGACAATCTTTTATGAAGTGACCCAGTTGACCACAATTGATACATTTTCCCTGCTTCTTCCAACACTTATCCTCCAAATGGCCTTCCCTCTGACAGTAAGTGCAAAGCCACCTACCTTGTTTCCCTTGTTTCCCCGGAGTAGTACCCGGATTCCCTAGCGCGGTTTGTTCCTTAAACTGAGATGGAGCTCCCAAATTACCTCGGTTATCTGAACGGTGTTGTGGTTGAGATTTAGCATGGCTTACTTGTTTACCCGAATTAGCAACCTCGGTCTTCCTCTTATGCTCCCCAATATCTTGCTCGATCAAGTATGCCCGGTCTACTGTCGCGACCCCGAACCCCGCGGGCCCGAGACCGCGATCTGGACGTCGACTTAAAACCAAAACTGTGAAATACCGAAGTTAAAAATTCCATTTGATACCAAAAGGTGATGATCCAAAGTTTTACAAATCCAAGTTTGATAATAACCAAAACCACTATCATAAACTTCCACAAGTTTATGCCCAACAAAAGATAAATGTACAATTCTTAATGACGTCATTGTTTGGTACAACTATCCCAAAAAGGTTACACATTTATATAATGTAAACCAACCTATAACAACTTTCCCCAAAAGAATGTATCCACACTCGACGTCCTCTTTCTCGTGATCAGCGAGACTAATCCTTAGCACCTGGGGGGGGGTTAAGGAAAAACAAAGATAAAAGAAAGGGGGGTGAGATAAATCTCAATAAGTTACTAATGCAACTACATGACATGTTATGATACAATAAGTAATAACAACATCAAGATCTCATATAACATAGCAATTATCAGATAATAAATAGCAGCGGAAATAAACACATAACAAAGGATATTAGCCAAGGTTTCCAAACCGATACATCCAAATAAAGGATCGCTGCGCAGCTTCAATAGTCAACCAATCACATCTTCATAATAGCATGAAAGCTGAAGAGAAATCCCCGGTCAGAAGCGACCAATCAACCCATCTTCATAGTAGCATAAAAGCTGAAGAGAAACCCGGTACCGGAACAATAACCATAAGAGTGTCACAAAGGACAAGAGCCATGCCACAAAGTCATGCTCGGTAGCTAGATACATTCACAAAGGAAGCTAACTTATCTCTTCCAAGGCCAATCTGGAAAAGGGTATAGTAAGGGCAAAACAATGGTCAACATTATAATGGACTTGACTTTGCCATTATAATCTTTCCCATCGCCCGATGTAACAAATATGCCAGCTGGGCTTCCAAATAAATGCTAAGTAATAATATATTAGCATGAATAAACAACTTAAGGTTCCAAAGTAGGGAACCAATCCAAATAAATCACCACAAAGGTAAACCAATACAAACAGCACATCAAAGATGGACCACATTCCCAAAATGGTACTTAATCAAATTCCATATCATATTTATTCACATAAGAATCAATTCCACTTAATAAAGTGTTCCACGGTGTTATCTTAAGTTAATTAGAAGAAGGAAACCTAAACTAGGTAAGCCAATAGCCTTAGACCAAGCAAAAGGGCAAAAATCCCAAGCAGGCGGGCGGGCGCCTGGGTAGGGGCGAGCGGGCGCTCATTTGACCAGAAGGTCAGGCCGCTGGAAAAAGGGGTGCGGGCGGGCGCCGGGGCAAGGGCAGGCGGGCGCTCGGCCTGGGTTTTGGCCGGGAAGAACAGAGCTGGGTTCTAACAATTTCGACCCAAATTCTACCAAAACACAAAATACTCAAAATCAACTCCTCCAACAAGTTCCAAAATGTACCAAAACAACTTATATCAAGGATGGGGATCCAAATACACCATTTATCAACCAAAACCAAGAATCAAACCCAACATTCATAAAATCACCATTTTTTGACCAAAACTCAAATAAATTCCAAATAAATTCTAAACTCAACCAAACTTCCAATATAACACATCAAGCATTATATAAACATGATATGAACATTTTAGCATAAGAATGGGGGAAAAGTAACTTACTTGGATTTTCTCAAAGTTGACGGATTTCAAATATTTTTGATTCTACGCGATCCTATCGACGATCTAAACAAGTTTCACGTTTTAAGAAATGAGAAATAACAAGAGGAAGATGATGGAAATGTAGAGAGAAATGAGAGAGAAAAACTTACCCTTGTTTGGAGAGAGAGAGAGAGAAATGAGCTGGGAAATGGGGTGGAGTGAGTGGGGGAGAAGGTGAGGGAGAAGAGAAGGAGTAGGGAGGGAGTAGGGGAAATTATTTAAAAAGTTACATCTAGGCCCCTCCCTTACTACTAACACAAATGCTCACTCTCCCTACTAACAATTAAGACCCAACAATACTACACTAATCCAAATGAAATGCTAGGCATAAATATTATGAAACATAAAATGCACACATAAATATTTAAATAAATAATAATTTAAATAAATAAATAAGCAAATAAATAAATAATAATTATTTATTACCAATAAAATAGAGCCTAGATTTCGGGTCGTGACATTCACTCCCCCTTAAAGAAAATTCGACCCGAATTTTAGCGAGACTCACCTTAAACAAAAAGCCACGGAAATTTCCTCTCGATCTCATCTCGGAGCTCCCACGTCGACTCCTCGATATTAAGATTCCTCCAAAGAACTCTAACCAACGCAATGCTTTTGTTCCTCAACTCTTGAACTTTAGAATCTAAGATCCGAACCGGTCGTTCCTCATAAGTCACATCGGGCTCTATATCCTCCGGTACCCTCGGTAACACATGAGATGGATCATGAACATACTTCCGAAGCATAGAAACGTGGAACACGTTGTGCAACCGGTCTAAAGATGGCGGTAACGCGAGACGATACGCTAGAAGTCCAACCTTTCCCAAAATCTCAAACGGACCAATAAACCTTGGAGCCAATTTACCCTTCTTCCCAAACCTCCGAATACCCACCTTTGGAGATACTTTCAGGAACACAAAGTCACCGGTCTGAAAACTAAGATCTCGCCTTCGGTTGTCTGCGTAGCTCTTATGTCGACTCTGGGCTGTTTTCAATCGATCCCGGATAACTCTAACCTTTTTCAACTGAATCCTGAAGCAAATCAATACCCACGATCTTCGCTTCACCGACCTCATCCCAACAAATAGGCGATCTACACTTTCTTCCATACAAGGCCTCATACGGTGCCATCTCGATACTAGCCTGATAACTGTTGTTGTAAGAGAATTCCACTAACGGTATGTGCGAATCCCAAGAATCAGAGAAGTCTATCGCACAAGCTCGCAACATATCCTCAAGAATCTGAATAGTCCTCTCGGATTGACCGTCAGTCTGAGGGTGAAAAGCTGTACTGAATCGCAAGTCTGTACCCAAAGCTTCCTGAAACGCCTTCCAGAATCTAGAAGTAAACCTCGGGTCTCGATCTGACACAATACTAACCGGAACCCCATGCAACCTCACGATCTCATCGATATAAAGGGTCGCAAGCTTCTCCATCGAATATCTGATGTCAATAGGCAAGAAATGGGCACTCTTGGTCAATCTATCCACTATTACCCAAACACTGTCATACTTCCTACGGGTACGAGGTAGTCCCGTAACGAAATCCATAGTCACATGCTCCCATTTCCACTCCGGAATCTCTAACGGCTGAAGTAGTCCCGCGGGTCTCTGATGCTCGGCTTTGACCTGCTGACAAGTTAAACACTTCGAAACATACTCGGCTATTTCCCTCTTCATATTGTTCCACCAAAAATGTTGTTTCAAATTCTGATACATCTTCGTACTACCCGGATGAATAGTATATCTCGATTTGTGACCCTCATCTAAAACTTTCCTCTTTAATCCACCAACGTCGGGTACGCACAAACGATCACGGAAAGTGAAAACTCCACTCGAACTCAAAGAAAAATCCTCGAAGTTCTTTTCCTTCAATTTACCCATTATCTTCACCAACTCGGGATCCTCTTTCTGAGCTTCCTTTATCCTCTGAATTAGGGTCGGAGATACCCTAATATTCGCAAAAATAGCCCCATGTCTCGATTCACGAGGAGACCAATCTCGAACATCCTCAAGCATTTTCCACTCTCGAACCATCATCGAGGCCACATAAGATTTTATACTTATCGCATCGGCTACCACATTCGCCTTCCCCGGATGATAAAAAATCGTACAATCATAATCCTTCAAAAATTCCATCCATCGGCGCTGTCGGTTGTTCAATTCCTTCTGAGAGAATAGGTACTTCAAACTCTTGTGATCGGTAAAAATCTCAAACTTCGCTCCATAAAGGTAATGCTTCCATTTGTGCAACGCAAATACTATCGCAGCCAACTCCATATCATGAGTGGGGTAATTCTGTTCACTAGGGGTCAACTTCCTCGAAGCATAAGCAATTACTTTCCCACACTGCATCAACACACAACCCAAACCCTCTTTCGAAGCATCACTGTAAATTACTAGGCCATCGCTCCCATTAGGCAAAGTCAAGATCGGTGCGGTAGTCAACCTCTTCTTCAATTCCTCGAAACTCTTGTCACATTTCTCGGTCCACACAAACGGGACATTCTTCCGGGTCAACTGAGTCATCGGAGTAGCGATCCTCGAAAACCCTTCAATAAATCTTCTGTAATACCCGGCTAAACCAAGAAAGCTTCTAATCTCTGTCACTGATTCGGGTCTCTTCCAATCCACTATAGCCTCTATCTTTGAAGGATCCACCGAAATCCCATCTTTAGAAATCACATGGCCCAGAAATGACACTTTCTCGAGCCAAAATTCGTATTTGCTAAACTTCGCAAACAATTTCTCCCTCGCAAGAACGGATAAAACTGTCCTCAAGTGTTGCTCGTGCTCCTCTCTAGATTTAGAGTAGACGAGTATATCATCAATAAAGACCACCACGAACGAATCAAGATAAGGATGGAAAACTCGGTTCATCAAATCCATAAACACTGCAGGCGCATTGGTCAACCCAAACGGCATAACCAAGAACTCATAATGACCATAACGAGTGCGAAAGGCAGTCTTCGGAATATCCTCCGATCGAACCTTCAATTGATGGTACCCACTCCTCAAATCAAGTTTAGAGAAAACAACTGAGCCTTGAAGCTGATCAAATAAATCATCAATGTGAGGTAGAGGATACTTGTTCTTCACCGTAACCTGATTCAACTTTCGGTAGTCGATACACAATCTCAAAGAACCATCTTTCTTCCGCACAAACAAAACCGGTGCTCCCCACGGGGAAACACTAGGGCGGATAAACCCTCGATCAAGCAACTCTTGCAATTGAACCTTTAATTCCTTCAACTCTGCGGGAGCCAACCTATAAGGTGCTTTAGAAATTGGAGCCGTACCCGGCAAAAGGTCTATACAAAACTCAATCTCACGATCGGGAGGCATATCATACTCAGAAGAGAAAACATCAAGAAATTCCCTAACTACCCGGACACTCTCCAAACTAGGGGATTCTTTCCTAGTATCAAGAACGCTAGCCAAATACCCCTCACAACCACTATGCAATAATTTTCTCGCTTTTATATAAGAAATTAAGCGAACCTTTCCACTCAGAGGACTAGCCTCAAACACAAATTTAGGCACATCGGGAATAGAAAAAGTAACAATTTTCTTACGGCAATCAACGGAAGCATGAAACTTGCTCAACCAATCCATACCCAAAATGACATCAAAGTCTTGGATAGGAAGAACTACCAAATCCGCACAAAGGACACGACCACAAATAACCACATCACAAGCACTAAAGACTCGATCAGAAATCAAGCATTCTCCTATAGGGGTCGACACCTCTAGCACGTACGGTAAAGACTCGAATGCAGCATTTAACATGGAAGCAAATTGCACAGAAATGTATGAATGAGATGATCCTAGATCTACTAACGCTTGTGCGCTCACATTAGACACAGAAACAATACCTCCAATAACCGAAGGATCATCGGTCGCCTGTTGTTGATTCATGGCATAAATCTTTCCTTGAACTTTGGGCTTCCTAGCGGCATCCCTTTTCTGACCCTGATTAGTACCAACCCCTGACCCGGATGACTGACCTCGGTACCTCGTGCAATCTCTCGCAAAGTGCCCCATTTCACCACAATTGGTACACTTGCCTTGCTTTTTCCAACACCTATCCTCCGTATGGCCTACCCTCTGACAAAAGGTACAAGGCTTCCTATTCTGAATCCCCGGAGTAGTACCCGGATTCCCCGGTGTGGTTTGCCCCTTAAACTGAGATGATGCTCCCGGGTTACCACGGTTGTCGGAACGGTGTTGAGGTTGAGATTTAGCATGGCTTCCCGGTTTACCCGTACCCACAACCTCGGTTTTCCTTTTGTGCTCCCCAATATCTTGCTCTATCAAGTAGGCTCGGTCTACCGCATCTTGGAAGGTCACAATCCGTTGGGCAATAAGTTGAGTACGGATGGAGGTCTTCAATCTCCGAATGAATCTCATAGCTTTTTGTTCCTCGGTCCTCACCAAATAGTCACAATACCGGGCTAATTCTGTGAACTTAGCCGAGTATTGTGCTATAGACAACAAACCTTGCTCCAGGTTGAGCAGCTCGATCTCCTTTCGGTTTTGATCAACAATCGGAATGAAATGTTCCTTGAATTTGCGCACAAACAACTCCCACGCATACACCGTGCGAGTGTCATCCCAAGTAGCTTTGACCCCTTTCCACCAATGCTCGGCGGCACCCACAAGCTTATAAGCTGCGAACCGGACCTTATCCTCATCCGTGCAACCAAATACCTCATAAATCTTCTCCATCGACTCAATCCATAACTCAGCTTTCCTTACATCGGGTTCCCCATTGAATTCAACCGGTTTCAACTTCAGAAATTGTTCCAATCTGTAGCGGGGTGGTGCTTGTTCTACCCTCGGACCTTGATCATGTATGGACTTCATGGCCGCCTCGAACATGCCTTGAAACATGGCACGAGCTTCTTCCCTTGTATCATTCTGATTTGCATTACCGGTACTACCTTCACCACTCCTTCTACGAACCATTGTAAACAAGTATCTGCATAAAACATCAACCGTTAATCACTCCGCACACCACTACCCTCCTAGGTCATACTAGTCCACCTAGACTTATACTTAGAGCCAAACCATGGCTCTGATACCAACTGCCGCGACCCCGAACCCCGCGGGCCCGAGACCGCGATCTGGACGTCGACTTAAAACCAAAACTGTGAAATACCGAAGTTAAAAATTCCATTTGATACCAAAAGGTGATGATCCAAAGTTTTACAAATCCAAGTTTGATAATAACCAAATACCACTATCATAAACTTCCACAAGTTTATGCCCAACAAAAGATAAATGTACAATTCTTAATGACGTCATTGTTTGGTACAACTATCCCAAAAAGGTTACACATTTATATAATGTAAACCAACCTATAACAACTTTCCCCAAAAGAATGTATCCACACTCGACGTCCTCTTTCTCGTGATCAGCGAGACTAATCCTTAGCACCTGGGGGGGGGGTTAAGGAAAAACAAAGATAAAAGAAAGGGGGGTGAGATAAATCTCAATAAGTTACTAATGCAACTACATGACATGTTATGATACAATAAGTAATAACAACATCAAGATCTCATATAACATAGCAATTATCAGATAATAAATAGCAGCGGAAATAAACACATAACAAAGGATATTAGCCAAGGTTTCCAAACCGATACATCCAAATAAAGGATCGCTGCGCAGCTTCAATAGTCAACCAATCACATCTTCATAATAGCATGAAAGCTGAAGAGAAATCCCCGGTCAGAAGCGACCAATCAACCCATCTTCATAGTAGCATAAAAGCTGAAGAGAAACCCGGTACCGGAACAATAACCATAAGAGTGTCACAAAGGACAAGAGCCATGCCACAAAGTCATGCTCGGTAGCTAGATACATTCACAAAGGAAGCTAACTTATCTTTTCCAAGGCCAATCTGGAAAAGGGTATAGTAAGGGCAAAACAATGGTCAACATTATAATGGACTTGACTTTGCCATTATAATCTTTCCCATCGCCCGATGCAACAAATATGCCAGCTGGGCTTCCAAATAAATTCTAAGTAATAATATATTAGCATGAATAAACAACTTAAGGTTCCAAAGTAGGGAACCAATCCAAATAAATCACCACAAAGGTAAACCAATACAAACAGCACATCAAAGATGGACCACATTCCCAAAATGGTACTTAATCAAATTCCATATCATATTTATTCACATAAGAATCAATTCCACTTAATAAAGTGTTCCACGGTGTTATCTTAAGTTAATTAGAAGAAGGAAACCTAAACTAGGTAAGCCAATAGCCTTAGACCAAGCAAAAGGGCAAAAATCCCAAGCAGGCGGGCGGGCGGGCGCCTGGGTAGGGGCGAGCGGGCGCTCATTTGACCAGAAGGTCAGGCCGCTTGAAAAAGGGGTGCGGGCGGGCGCCTGGGCAAGGGCAGGCGGGCGCTCGGCCTGGGTTTTGGCCGGGAAGAACAGAGCTGGGTTCTAACAATTTCGACCCAAATTCTACCAAAACACAAAATACTCAAAATCAACTCCTCTAACAAGTTCCAAAATGTACCAAAACAACTTATATCAAGGATGTGGATCCAAATACACCATTTATCAACCAAAACCAAGAATCAAACCCAACATTCATAAAATCACCATTTTTTTACCAAAACTCAAATAAAATTCCAAATAAATTCTAAACTCAACCAAACCTCCAATATAACACATCAAGCATTATATAAACATGATATGAACATTTTAGCATAAGAATGGGGGAAAAGTAACTTACTTGGATTTTCTCAAAGTTGACGGATTTCAAATATTTTTGATTCTACGCGATCCTATCGACGATCTAAACAAGTTTCACGTTTTAAGAAATGAGAAATAACAAGAGGAAGATGATGGAAATGTAGAGAGAAAAACTTACCCTTCTTTGGAGAGAGAGAGAGAAATGAGCTGGGAAATGGGGTGGAGTGAGTGAGGGAGAAGGTGAGGGAGAAGAGAAGGAGTAGGGAGGGAGTAGGGGAAATTATTTAAAAAGTTACATCTAGGCCCCTCCCTTACTACTAACACAAATGCTCACTCTCCCTACTAACAATTAAGACCCAACAATACTACACTAATCCAAATGAAATGCTAGGCATAAATATTATGAAACATAAAATGCACACATAAATATTTAAATAAATAATAATTTAAAATAAATAAATAAGCAAATAAATAAATAATAATTATTTATTACCAATAAAATAGAGCCTAGATTTCGGGTCGTGACATCTACCGCATCCTGGAAGGTCACAATCTTCTGGGCAATAAGCTGAGTACGGATGGATGTCTTTAAACCGCGGATGAATCTCATGGCTTTCTGTTCCTCAGTCCTCACGAGATAGTCACAGTACCTGGCTAATTCTGTGAACTTAGCCAAGTACTGAGCTATAGACAACAAACCTTGCTCCAGGTTGAGCAGCTCGATCTCCTTTCGGTTTTGATCCACTACCGGAATGAAACGCTCCTTGAACTTCCGCACAAACAATTCCCATGCATACACTGTGTGAGTATCATCCCAACTCGCTTTAACACCCTTCCACCAATACTCGGCGGCACCCACAAGTTTATAAGCCGCAAACCGGACCTTGTCTTCATCGGTGCAACCAAAGACATCATAAATTTTGTCCATCGACTCAATCCATAGTTCGGCCTTCCTTACATCGGGTTCCCCATTGAACTCAACCGGATTCAATTTCAGAAATTGTTCCAATCCGTAGCGGGGTGGTGGTGCTTGTTCTACCCTCGGACCTTGATCATGTATGGCCTTCATGGCCGCCTCAAACATGCCCTGAAACATTGCAAGGGCTTCATCCCTTGTTTCATTCTGATTTGCATTACCGGTATTACTTTCACCACTTCTCCTTCGAGCCATTTCAAACAAGTACCTGCATAAAACAACAATTGTTACTCACTCCGAACACACTACCCTCCTAGGTCATACTAATCCACCTATACTTATACATAGAGCTAAACCATAGCTCTGATACCAACTGTCGCGACCCCGACCCCTCGGACCGGGAACTCGCGAGCTGGACGTCGACTTAAAACCAAAAACTCTAAAGTATAGAAGTTAAAAATTCCATTTTGAACCAAAAGATGATAACACAAGGTTTTACAAATCCAAGTTTAAATCAACAAAGTACATCTAACATAAGCTCCACAGCTTATACCCAAAAGAATAAAATATACAATTCTTAATGACGTCAATAATGGTAAAACTATCCCCAAAAGGTTATACATTTAAATAATGTAAACCGATCCATAACAACCTGCCCCAAAATCTCAATCCTCTCGACGTCCTCCTCGATCCGCGAATCCTAATTCTTTTCCTCCTGGGGGGGTTAAGGAAAAACAAAGATGGAAATAAACGGGGTGAGATAAAATCTCAGTAAGTTACTAATGCAACTACATGACATGCTATAATGCAATAAGCAATAAACAATGATAAATATCACATAGCATGTAACAATTAACAGTCAATAGATAGCAGCGGAATGTAAACACATAACAAAGGATATTAGCCAAGGTTTCCCAACTGATAGAACCAATTAAAGGATCGCTGCGCAGCTTCAACAATCAACCAATCCATATCTTCACAGTAGCATAAAAGCCAAAGAGAAAACCCCGGTCAGAAGCGACCAATCAACCCATCAATCAAACAAACCATCTTCATAGTAGCATAAAAGCTAAAAAGAAACCCGGTACCAATAACAATGTAAAGTGCCACAAGGGGCGGGAGTCATGCCACAAAGTCATGCTCCAAAACGATTAGCTAGAATACCCACAACGGAGCTAGCTCATCCCAACCAAGGCCAATCTGGATGAGGACAGAAGGACCAATGGGCGATGCTATACTGGACTTGGCTCGTACCATTATAGCATTATCCATTGCCTGACTCGATACACAATTTAACCAGCTGGACTTTCAATAATGCTAAGTAATGAATACTAGCTTTATAAACATCAAAAGGGTTCCAAAGTAGGGAACCGTAACACAAATCACCATAAAGATACAACGATTACTCATTAAGAGTTTAACAACATTGATAGCAATAAGTTCCTCATAAAAGAGTTCAATAACAGGAATAGAATTGCTCATAAAAGCCCAACAATACAAATCATTAAAACGAAATGATTCTAGGACAAAGATCCATATCAAACGCATCCTAACATGATACACGCGAGTTACCCATAGAGAGTACTATCCAAATGGTCATTCCCCAAATAGCACAATGACTATCATTAAAACTATCCCAAACGTCCGCTCATTATGAAAGTGTTCCCACATTTTCCAATAATCCATAACTAAATTCCATAACCCATTTATTCACAAAGGAACGAAGGCGAAACAACACGAACCGATATTCCCAACTTGATTACAACGGACCGATTCTAAACACTTTGTCATAAGACACTAAATGAAATCTCAACACAATATAAACCTGAAACTCACCTAAATAAACCACCTCATCTCGTAGTACTCTAAAAGGGCTTTAAAACGATAGTTTACACGCCTAAAACGGGGTCCGGATAAGAAAGTTACGGACTATCGAAGATTGAACGTAAAAAGAATGATTATCACAACAGGGGATGGGGGTGCGCGCGCCTCCTGAAATCAGAAGGAATTACGCCAAAAGAAAATATGAGGGTGCGCGCGCCTCATAGAAAAGGATGCGTGCGCCTCCCTTCTACAGTTGGAAAATCCAGGTCGGAGGAGAGGAGGGTGCGCGCGCTTCATACCAAGGGGTGCGCGCGCCTCCAAGAAAATTCAGCAAACCCAGATCTTCTTCCTGGGTTCTTCAACCCGAAAATGAACACCAAAAATCACCATTACACCCCAAATGAACACCAACACTCCCAACTAATTTACCCAAGTGCCAAAACAACTTCTAAGCCTAAAATAACTCATCTAGCAACATTTAAACAACCCCAAACCAAAGGATGATTCAAATACCCAAATTTCACAAACTATGAATAAATTGCAAATAGGTTCCAAATCAACCAACGAAGCCATATATATCAACTAGAGCATCAATGGAGTTAAAGATGAACATTTTTAGCATAAATGGGGGAAAAGTAACTTACCCGGATTTTCTCAAAGGTGACAGAACTCGAAATTTCTTGGCTTCCTATGATCCTATCAACGATCTAAACATGATTCATGTTTTAAGAAATGAGAAATAACAAGAGGAAGATGAAGAAAATGAAGAGAGAAGGAAGAGAGAAAAAACTTACCTTTTCTATGGAAGAGAGAGAAATGAGCTGGGAGAGGAATGAGGGAGAGGTGAGGGAGAAGAGAGGGAGTAGGGAAGGAGTAGGAGAAAGATTATTTGAACATTTTACACTTAGGCCCCTTCCCCCTAATACTACCATTTTTCAAATAAACTCCCCACTAATAAATAAGACTCCACACTTCTACTTTAGCACAAATGATCCAAATAAAATGCTATGCATAAATTATTATAACACATAAAATGCACACATAATTCATTAATTAAATAATAATTTAAATAAATAAATGAGCAAATAAATAAATGATAATTATTTATTACTAATAAAATAGAGCCTAGTTTTCGGGTCGTGACATGCAGTTAGTATTTGAAATGATCCGATCTTTGAAATTATCAATTGAGTCCGTTCTTTCGGTCACTTCTCCTTAGCTATCAGAGAAGTCCGTATGAACTTACTGAGCATTGTTCGCTCACTCTTTCTCTAATAATCTTTTTCAGGTAACGACTTAAAGAAGTAGACGGATCGCTAGATGAAGCTGTCCGTGTCAGTTATAATAAGACTTTATGGTTTATTTTATTTAGCTAGTGGTTGTACTGGCTTGAAGACTTAGCATTTAATTTCGCTTCCGCATTTATGGTTGAATTGATGGTTGAGACTAGCCGTTGGGCTATTTAAGTTGGATTTGTAAGACAACTATTGGTATTTCCATGATTTATGGATTTGTTTACTTTATAAAAATCTGGGTCGTTACAATAACTAAACTATTCTTATGTTATAACTAAAACTAAATCACGCACCTAAAATAATTTTCAGCCTTAGATTTGAGGTAAAGAAGTAAAAGTGGGAATCAAAATTCATTCCCTTAACTTATCCCTTGAAATCCGGCAAAATCACAAATAAAGATTAGAATGTTAAGATAAATACATATCCGTTATTAAAGGCTTTCAAAACATGTCTAAGCCTAAAAAATCGGTCAGGCCAAAATTACCCAATACCCTTTTCCAAGTTCCCATTTTTAGAGGAATGTGTTTGAGCGAGAAACTAAAATAGAAAGGGGCTCAACCTACTTCAGCCATTATATATATAGATAATAATAATAATAATAATAATAATAATAATAATAATAATAATAATAATAATAATAATAATAATTAAAAAGATACTTTGTATTTAAATGTTTTTTGTCATTTTTTTCATTAGTTTTTTTATACATACAAAATTAAATATTTAAAAGTTGAATTATAAAATACTAATCATGTTGAGAACAAATTTTAACCAATTACTTTTTAAAAATTTAAACATTCACTTGGGACGGAGGAAATTTCATTTAAATAAAAAACCTTAGTCCGGGACGAAAGGAGTACATTGTTTAAATAGTAAAAATATATTTCCATTTTGAGACTTTTAATTAATAGTGGGACGCCCAAATAGATTTTTTTGTAACTTAAAGGTGGAACGGAGGAGTATTGATTAATACTCGTGCGATACTTTTTTAAAATTCTTATTTATTTTGAAACGAAAGTTTTTTTTTATTAATTAGAGATGCACGGAGCAAATAGGCAACTCTTCACAAAATTTGGAAATTCAACTCAAATACAAAGACTATTAACTAGTCAAGCAGATTTTGCTATAAATTTGGCGTTACGTTTGCCGTACGTTTTAGATGTAGAACAAAGAGGGAGAGCGTGGCGGCAAGCCTATGATTGCACAATTCCACCACGCTAAACTCTAATATGTCTCATTCAAATGACTGAATACATTAATGAATTATCTTCGGGTCCACTTTAAATATAACACCATCCAATTGTATTCCCATTACCCACAACCAGGGGCGGACCTGGGCATGTGCCTACCAGTGCCCAGGCACGGGTAATTTTTTTTTTTTTTTTTTTTTTTTTGGGTCAAAACAACGTCGTTTTGGAATTTTGGTATTTAAAAAAAAGAAAAAAAACCTCAAAAATACTTATACCTACGTGAAGCCGTCAAGTGTCAAGACACAAAAATAAACACAGAAGCACGAACAGAACAGCCACAACCTCTGCGTCGGACTCTCTGCCTGCTCTCTCCGGCGTCGCCACAGCCACCGCCAGTCCCCCACCATCGCCGGAATGGATGGCGATATTCCCCTCCACAGCCCCATCAAGAAATCAAGAAAAAAAATCCAATCAAAGGTAAACCCTAACCCCTAAAATTGATTTCACTGTCATGATTTTCTTCTTGATTTTGGTGCTAACTTGGATTGAGTTATTTTCTATTTCACTGTCATGTATCCCACCTATTTCTAAAGAGATGTATTCATGACTATTGAAGAAGATGAGATTTTAGATTATTTTCAAAAGATGAATCCTAGGAAAAATCATATGTAAATTGCGTTTATTTTATATAATGTTGATATATTGAAGCCTATTATATTTATATTTGTGAATTTTACTTAGAGTAAATTGTCTAAGTATTTTACTAACTCCGTCCCACTTAATGTTCCTCTGTTCTTTTTTTATTCAGTAAATTACTCCCTCTGTCCCTGATGAGGATGACACAAGTAAGTTCCTCTGTTCTTTTTCTTATTCTGTAAATTACTCCCTCTGTCCCGGTATTTCTAAAAAAAAAATCGGGGTCGCTGCCCCCGAACCCCCGTACATCTTAGTTTCCCGTTATTTTTTTTTTAAAGAATAGGCACCACCAAATCTAAAACTGTAGATCCGCCACTGCCCACAACAAGGCTTCAAGAAGACTCATTGCTTTGTCTTCTGCCATACAAACTAGGATCAAGCAATATCGGATTGCAATGAACTCTCACTGGTCATCCCTTAACACCACTCCCACCTCGTGTAGTTGATATCACTAAAGAAAGTCGCGTATGTGTTGAGTTTTATGGGGGGCATGGAAAGGGGATGCCAATATGGACAATTACTTCTGACCACACAGTCACTTTTGACCACAACTAATAGATGTGTTTTTACACATCTAAAGGATAAGCTACTAAGGATATTTGAACTTGGGATTTTTAGTGTTTTAATGGCTTTTTGTGGAGATATATGTTAAGACAGGGAAATAGGTGTTACTACAATATTTTGGACTGAATGAGAGATCAATGAATGAATGGGGACGGAGATTGACAAAAGAAGAAGGAGAAAAGAAGAGCAGAAGCGGGCAAGGCAAGTGGGCGGCCGCAATCAACACTAGGCGACCGCACAAAAGGCCTCCTTAGGACCCAGAAATCCCCAGATCAAGTGGGCGGCCGCACAGTCAGAAATTCAAAAATGCCATATTCTTCATAGATTGTTTGGGCGACCGCACACCTCAGTTCGGGTGGCCGCACACACCTGTCGGGCCAGAATTACCAGTTTCCTAATTTTATGAGGCTTATAATTGTTTCCCTAGTTGTAACCCTATATTTCTCTAGTATATAAATATGTATTGAACTCCAGCAGCCATATTATTCAGTTTTTACCTCTTTCAAATCTTGTAAACAAAGATTAAGATTTGTAAGTTTATTTACGATTTTCATTCAATAATTCATGTGTTATTCTCAAGATTTGTGGATGATTGATATGAGTATGCGCGGCTAATCCTCTTGTTCTACGGATTGAAGGAAATATGTATGGATTATTATGTATCAAAAAATCTCAGTGTCAATCGCTTAGTTACGTTCTTCAAAAGTGTTTTTATCAAAGTTTTATAGCTATAATCTAATGTTAAGATTAGATTGACTTTTTAACTAATTCGTGTATAAGGATTTTGAGTAATCAATTGATATATACAAAGTCCGATTTTTAAAAGAATATGATCTAGGTTTGCAAAGTGATTTCTTACCAAAATTGTAGATTCAATAATCTTAGGGTTTTAATGGGTTCTTCGAATATTACGCGGACTTTGCAGAAAGTGTAGTATTTGGATATTACAAAACTGTCGGTTGTGTGAACACCCAATTTTAAATTTCATGAATGGATCCCCAACAATGATTGACGATATTATTATTTATGAATCTTAATGAAATACATGTGAAGCCAATTCGTATATCTTTCTCTCATTGCTTGAATTCTTGTAATTTCGTTCTCATTCTTATTAATTGCACTCGTAATTAATTTTATTTGCTTTCGTAGGATTAGATAAAACACAAAAACCAATCTATTTATTTTAGTGTCTTTACTGATGAGCATCGAACTGTTGATACACAAGTATATGTGGATTGACCCTCGCATTGCGCGTTATTACCACGGTAACTAGTGCGCTTGCTAGGTTTTTATTACAAGCAGAGTTTTTCTCTATAAAGTTTTTAGTGTCGTTGCCGGGGACTTGATCTGTATTCCATAGTTCAATTTTTAACAGCGTATGCTTGGTCGGAAATCACTAAACCCCGAGTTGGTTCCGTTGAACGACGACATCGACTAGCTTGAGAGGGGCATTCCCCCAATTAAACCGTCAGAATCTGAATTTGAAACTTTTGTCACCAGGACAGAAGAGCAATTAATTGAACCAGAAACTTCTACCACCGAGGTAAGGGAAGATACTAATAGGCGGAGGAACAAGATGTTTGTCATATGAAGGACGTCTTTCGTCCTAAAATTGATGATACAACCTCGTGTATAAATTTGCCAGCTGCGACAAAAGCTTATGAACTAAAAAGACAGTATTTTAACTTATTAGCTAGTTTTCGTGGTCTACCTAATGAGGAACCTTAAAATTTCATCCGTGAATATCTTACAAATGTGTAAATTTTTCCTATCACTACTGGTATGATGGAAGACCAGTTGAATGATTAGATCGTCACCAATGGTTGGTCAAATTTCATTTTTGTTGACCATAAAAAATCAAAATGTTGCAACTGACTTGAAGAAGATGAAGTATGCAATAAATAATGTAATAGATTATTGATTTAATATGGCCATAAGATTTATATGGCATTGACAAATTTGCAGTGGCACAATATTGATGACATCCTTATGCAAAATTGTAATAAAATTTAGGGAGAGGCTAATGCCACTACGCTTTTTGCTAATCAACTACGTTTTTTATAGGGCAATTTGCAATTTGGTTCCTGACATTTACAAACTTTTGCAATGTTGCTCCCAACAGTTTTTTTTTTGGCCAATTGGTTCCCAACATTTACATTTTTTTGCAATGTGGCTATAAAAGTAATTGGACGTTAGTTTTTTAATAGATTTTACGTCGTGTGACTAGCACATGACATTTTAAGATATTCTTGAAGCTACACATATCCGATTAATATGATTATTCTTTTAAATTGAAGCTAATATTTAAATCTACAACATATATATATTTTTTGGAAATTTATTGGGTAGTTGGATTATTTTTTACATTTAATCTTAATTTTAAATATTAAAAAAATAGAAAACACGTAAATAATAATCTAAAAAAGATATTAGCCCAAATATGTTCCATATGAAGTAAATTCTATATATAGATTATCAGTTCGTAAAAATGTTTGATAGAAAAAAAAGGGAGAAGAAGAGGACGATGAATCGAGGGAAGAGTGTGTGGAATGGGTGTTGTTGCGGGAAAGTGGCAGAGGGGTGGAGAAAAATAAACTTTAGAAAAGATACATATAGAAATTACTTCATATGAAACATACTTGGGCTAATATCTTTTTTAGATTATATTTCACGTTTTTTTATTTTTTTAATATTTAAAATTAAGATTAAATGTAAAAATAATTTAGGTACCCAACAAATTTCCAAAAAAAATTTATGTTGTAGATTTAAATATTAGTTTCAATGTAAAAAAAGAATCATATCAATCGGATATGTGTAGCTTTACGAATATTTTAAAACGTTCTTTAAAACGTCATGTGCTTGTCACATGACATAAAATCTGTTAGAAAACTAACGCCCATTTACTTTTATAGCCACATTGCAAAAAAATGTAAATGTTGGGAACCAATTGGAGAAAAAAAACTGTTGGGAATAACATTGCAAATGTTTGTAAATGTCAGAACCGAATTGCAAATTGCCCTTTATTATAAACCGACCAAATTGTCCTTTGATATTTTAATGAGTTAATGAAAGATGTTTCTATACCAATAATAACCTTTAAATAAATGTTAACTAAACATAAGATTGTAGAAATAAAAAGAAAAACTAAATATAAGATTAGTCAAAACAAAAGAAACCCTAAGATCTAATTCCATAGTCCTCTTTTTTTTTTTTTTTGAACCCTTGCATATTCCGATTAAGAAGTTGAATTATTGTAACAACCTTCTTCAGGATTTAGGTTTATGGGTGAATGATTGTTTTGATTTCAAAAGCTTTGTTTCTTTGAAATTTATAAGTAATGGAATATGCTGCTATCAAGTTAACTAGTCAGTAACCCGTCGATACTCGACGGGCATGATAAAACTAATTAATAACATAATATAGTTTAAGTTAAGTTTATGTTAATATAATTTAAAATTTTGTTGTACTTTTATCGGTAGTATCTCCACTCCTATGGCTTTTCGGGTTCTTTCCTTTACTAACCCGTATTACTGTCATGGTCTTAAGGCTATACATATGTATCTAATACGAAAAAAAATTAAATATAGTCATTCTGGTGTAAGAGAAGAAAAATTCCACAATTGTTGGAAGAAAATCAATGGATTTGGTCTTCAACTATGTTTTAGGTTAAGAAGCTTGACCTAGGAATCACAAAGATAATCGAAAAATGGATTTAGGTAAAAGTTTTCGTCTAGTTTGGTGTTTCTCCTCTCCATTCAGCGTAAGGTTGTCTGAGCCTATTTTTATGCATGCTCTTCATTGAAATATTCTTATGTTTCGACTCCTCGTTCAACATTTTAGACTTACAGAATCATTAGATATGATCATACTTGTCAGGATTAATAATATTTTTGAATTAATTAAACCTCTTATGGCCCGTCATCCTGTAAATGTTTGCATAAGAGTTAATCGCTTCTCATCTGCAGTTTTTTTTATCTGTGCAATCAGTTTTTTAATATAGTGTAATTGCATTAGAAATAATTGTTTAAGTATTTGAAAATATAACTAATATTTGAGGTTTTATTGCAAGAAATAAAAGTATTCCCCAATTTCTATATAAATAAAAAAAAGTAAATACAAATTCATTCAACCAGTTTTTTAATATAGTGTAATTGCATTAGAAATAATTGTTTAAGTATTTGAAAATATAACTAATAATTGATTTATTTTAAGTAAGTGTTCATATTTAAAAAAAAATTGAATAGCCAAATGAAAAAAAAATCAGATGGAGAGAGTATATTTCATTTTTTATTTATAAATCATAAAATCTACCGTATATCATATCAAAGTCCACCAATGAGAGGCCTTAAAATTTGGATAACTTACCACCCATGATAATCTTAATTTACTCAATCCCCGTCTCTTTTTGTACTTTTCATTTCGGCAGCTAAAAGATCTCAAGAATGGTTTCGTTAAACCATACTCCCTCCGTCCCTAACAATGGGCACAGTTTGACTTTTTTAGTCAACTGAGTCAATCTTTGACCATAATTTTATGAATATCTAAATATCTCTATGAAATTCTAAAAATTGTTATTGTTTCACTATTAGAAATACTATCATTAACAATTTTTAGAATTGTCTAGAGATATTTAGATATTCATAAAATTATGGTCAAAGATTGACCAAAAAAATCAAAGTGTGCCCATTGTTATGGGACGGAGGGAGTACGTATGATAAAGAACGTACATAAGATTTGCAGCACGTAATGAAAATGAAAGAAAACAGTATGTATTATTATGGGTGGTAAGTTATCTAAATTTTATATTCTCAGTCGACATTAGAAATCCATCTATATGATAGAAGTTATTTAAACAAAGTATGAAGCTTAACTTTTTACTTTCATGTATATGACCATCTCCAACAGTTTAGTGCAAAAATTGCACCATTCTTTATAATAGTGCAATTTTTACACCAAATATTTTCAACAGTTTACTTCAAATCTTATACTAAATAAGAATATGATAAAAATATTCATTATTGTTTCACATATATAAATAATAGCATGTTATATAATTTTATATTGTAGAACATTTTCATATATATCAAAAAGAATAACAAAAAACGGATATTTAAAAAGAAAAAGAAGAAGAGAAATGGAATAGCGCAACACTATCGCTTGCACCAAATTTGAAGCAAGTGATAAAGTTGCTCTATTAATAGAGCATTGTTTAGAGTTCCGTTGGAGTAAAACAATACTCTATTTTTGGAGTTAAAAGGAGTGAAAATTTAAATAATTTCCTTACATGACGGAAACTACATTTGTGTAGCAATTTTTTTTTCTACACGATTTACATTACCATATAAAAAACATTAGCTACAGTAAAATAATAAATATGGCAATTACAATTTTTTCCATACTTGCAAAGCTTTTCAAATTTAATAAAAGGGGATATCCTTATTGGTTCTCGAATAGTAAAGATGGCAGGGATCAAGGAAGACTTTAAGTAAATATTCTCAATTAAGGTAAATATTTAATTTCACGGATTTATTGTTAGAATAAATTTTGAAAATTTTTAAAATTTTTAAAATTCAAATTTACTCTCTTTGCATTTTTTTTAGGCAATTGAATGTTAATAAGTGAGTTTTTTTTTTAAATCATCAAAATTGTGCGGACGAATGGAATGCCGCCACGTGGCATTCCACGTCACAATTACACGTGGCGCGCTGTGAGGCCTGGAAATGTTCCTGCTTTTATATATTATACAGAAGATTGATCAATATGATATGTTCGTAAGTATTCACGAATATTCATTCATTCACAAGGTATGTAAAGTTTTGATTGCTTAAATTGAAGAAGAGCAAATTTAAATTTCTTTATTTGAAAATCATTTTGGGACGGGCAAGTATTTTTAGTTTGAGCTACTGTCTGTGTGTATGTTTGCAACTTTCTGGAACAATTTTTAGAAAATCAATTTTTGTTTTTATTTGACAATTGTTTTTTGAAAAACAGATATTCTTTTATGGAATGGAGTGAACATCATTTTTCTTAAGAATTTACTCCATAGCGAAAACATATTTTTAAATCATAGCATTTTACTTACTACCGGATATTGTTTTAGTGTTTTTTTGTTAATCATTCAAAAATAAATCCATTAGCAATAGTTTTGTAAGAAAGGGATCTACTATATTTTGGTATTGAATATGTTAAGAAATATAAGTGCTAAAATTAGAAAAAGATAGTATATATAGTTTTTTTTTCACTAATAAGAGAGATGACAATCTAAAAGGGTAATTTGGGAAATTTATTGTATTCTTATTATTGGCAAGTGTTGTAGGGATAAATTTGTCCAAATCAATAATTATTTTTATTAAATTAATAGAAAAAAGTGTAGTGGCATTAGCCGCTTCCTAAAATTTAAAGATAAAATAATAGGAAAAACAATCCCTATAATCCTAAATATTTAACCAATATACATTAGATGATCCAAATTTGATAGAAAATACTTTTATGAAACTAAAATTATGACAAAATCTAACCGTACACAGAAGCCCTAATTTTTTGAGAAAATATATCAATTTAGATATTTCCTTTTAAAATAAAACCCAACAATGTACCTTAGATTTTAAAATTATATTTAAGGAAAACAAATCATAAGGAAACAAAATTTTATAAGCAAAACCAAAATTTGGAGACACTATATTTTGGGAGAAAAAGTTTATATAGAATTGAACAATAAAATCTATCAAACTAACATATACGGAAAACAATTATGCCTATAATTACCCATTTATAGATGTCTTTCAAATATATAGGAATCAAAACCTACACTCAGACAATTATAAATGCTTCGAGGTTAAAATAAACTTAAAATAAATGTTTATTTTGGCACAATAATATTGGCCTTAAAATTGTGCTAAATATATTCATATCTATGATATTCATGCCATCCACAATCATATTTGGGACAAGATATTTTAAAAATTTAAATAAAACTGATTCCAATATAAATGAATTGTTGCAGAATTTTGTTTTGACAAATCTTTCTCGTAAACCATCTTACATTTATTAACGAGGGATCTGTCAAGCAATAACATGTAGATGCTACGGTCTATTACATACTCCCCGTCCCAATTGACTTGAGACTTATTTTCTTTTTGGTCTATTCCAACTCGCTTGAGACCTCCCAAAATAACCAACTTATAATAATTTTATATTGAATCTATCCCACCACTCATTCTCTCTCTTCATTTTCTACCACTCAATTTATTCAATCAACACTACTATTTACTCCACTCTTTCTCTCTCTTCATTTTCTACTACACATTTTTTTTTTTTAGTTATTGTGCCCACCTCTTAAGTCATAAGTGAGTTGGGACGGGAGTATACTTTAATTGAATGATCAAGCATATAACCACAGTTAGTTAAATTCATATGAAAACATGTTAGTTGTTCTTCTTGCATTATGGAAATAATTACTATCCATATAAATAACTTAAGAATCATGTAATTCAAAAGACACTTTGTTAGTTGTAGATACTACGGGAGGAGCCCAACGCTTGGCTAGAGCGGTGGAAGGATCCTAGGATGTCTATTCGTGTTTTATGTGTTTAGAGTCGCCACCTATGTTTTAGAGGAACATAAGAAAAACCTAATATTTAGCCTATATTTTGATACGAAAACAGAGATTCTTGTTATGAGGTTCGGGGGTTAGGTTACGAGATGGGAAGTACTTAAACACCCATCTCACCCAACTAATGTTGGTCTTGCTTGTTCAAAGTCTACATAAGTAAAATGTTCTTCCTATTATTTGATAATGATAAAAGGGGGTTAAAATGGGTGTTTTGAATGTAGGGAGATAACTCATTGACCAACTTCAATAGAGTGAAGTGATCTTTGGTGTCATGTCCCAAAATGTTTTGGGTGATTGCACGTTTAACAAGATGAAAGAAGAAGAGATGAGATGAAGTAGAGAGAAAAGAGAAAATAGTAGTTTTACCTAAACTTCAAGAGACTTCAAGTTCTTCTTTGAAGAATTTCCTTAGTAATGCCTTGAAAAGTTTATGTATAGTATTCTTATGTTGCAAAAAGAAGGTCTTTTGTGTAGAGTTTTCTTGTGTTCAAAAAGTGGTCCTTTGAAATGGTGGATTAGAAAGGTTTTTTATAGTTGTAAAAGAGATGTTTTTGGTGCCAAAACGAAGTCACAAAGATCAGTTTTCCGGGCAAAATCATGTAAAATGAGCAAGGGAGGGATTCTTGGGCAGAATCTGTAACTGACGCCCAGATGCGCGCGCTTCCTGCCTTGGAGGCGGGACGCGCGCGCTTCTGACCCCAAAGGGCGGAGGTGCGCGACTTTAAAATAGTTTTTTTGACAGAATGGACTAGAAAGTCAGCCTTTTTATTCAGTTTAGTCCCTCGACTTAACGAAGCCAGTCAGGAATTTAACGAAAGTAACAGAAATTAACGAGAAACACTTAAAATAGGAAGAAACACAAGATCAAATGTGCAATCGGGGTGAGCGGTCCAAGGCGGGGTGTCTACAGAGCCCCTCAGCGACGTGAATTGCAAAGCAAAACGCGTCGACGAAAGAAAGAACATCCGCCGAGGACATCACCAAGAAAAAGCAAAGACTCGATGAAAACAAGAATTTGAAATTACGAGAGATAGAGATGCGCTTTCTGTGTGAGAGACTTTTGCTGATCGAGGGGGTACGGTAGTATAAAAATGGCCCACCGTGGCCAAGGCTTAAAGTCCGTATAGAGGATTGGCTGGATCCGAGGACCCGTCTACTGGCTTAAAGTCCGTATAGAGGACTGGCTGATCCGAGGACCCGTCTGCTGGCTTAAAGTCCGTATAGAGGACTGATTGGATCAGAAGACCCGTCTGCTAGCTTAAAGTCCGTATAGAGGACTGGCTGGATCCGAGAACCCGTCTGCCTGCTTAAAGTCCGTATAGAGGACTGGCTGGATCCGAGAACTCGTCTGCTTGCTTAAAGTCCGTATAGATGTTAGGCCGAAATGCACGGCTTAGTTTATAAAATACCGCAAGTGCACGGTGTAGAAATAGTATATAATATGGAAAATGCGGATCGATCCCACAAGGACAATGTTTACTTTAGAAAACGATTGCTTTAATAAAAAATAGTAAAAAGAAGAAATGATTGGGGGTAAAATTGTTTGTCACTTAACTAGAAATAGATTGCAATGCTTTAACTTTGAATTGAAAACTCTTATTTTGAATGAATTCCCGGGATTGGGACTCAAACATTCATATGTTCATCAATTAATCATGCTCTCTAGATTTAAAGATTTATTTTAAAACAAGGGTGGTACATTAGGCCTATACTACTTCTCACGATCAAGCAAGTGGTATTTGTATTCTCATACTAATTATACCCTATCTCTCGATGGCCCATAATTAATAAGAATCCATTAATGTTTATGAAAATCCACGTACTTTCCACTCAAGGAGCACCCCTAGGCCATTAATCTACTCTCGTGATTAATAGAAACCCAGTCGTTTCATATGGTTCCGTTAATCGAGATTCTCCGCTAGGTACTTCTCTCAATTAACTAAGATTCATACAAAACATGGAGCTCATCATGGTTGTAGGCGTTTTAGTACAATATGAAGAGATTGTTTAAGATGAAGAGGAGAAGAGAGAGAATAAATTAAAGTTGATGAACATATTATGTTGAGTATCCAATCCCAAGGAAAAGGGAGGATTACTCACAAGCCATCATAAAATAAACATGAACAAGATAAAAATAAGAATGAGAGATGAGGGACACTTATTCAGATTTTGAGAAGATAAAATGACTACGAATACTTCACTTTTATTGCTTTCAACTTTGCTCAAGAACACCCTCTATGATTCACTCAATATTTGATAATAGATAATGTTTTCAACTCAGAATTCTCTATAGTAACTTTACAACAATTTCTAGATATTTTCTAAGGCTGAAATGGCTTATTTAAATAGGAAATGGGGTGAAAAGGGGTGTCTCTTCCCGGTTTCAACCCCAAAAGGCACTTCTGGAAACACACTAATTCAACACAGCCTAAGTTGGGTCCGGCCATGTGTTGTTATTGGTCTGGGCGGGCTTGGGTCTCTAGCTTAGTGAATTTGGACAAGGTCCGGCCGGGTTTGGTTGTTGAGTCCGACCGGATTTTGGATGAGTCCGGGCGGGTCTTTGTTGAGGTCCGGCCGGACCATTGATATTAGCACGGTCGAGCTTTTGAAATGGCGCGGCCGTGCAGAATTGTTTTCTTGTTGGTTTTTGGCGACACAAATGGCACGGTCGTGCTGAATGGCAAGCGCGGTCGTGCCAACCCAAAAATCAGATTTTCCACACCTTTTTCTTCTCAAATTGTTCCATCTTTAATCCTTTTGCTCTGGTCCATCCTATGAGCCATATTTTGTCCCGAAAGGTACCTAAAAACCTGTTTCAACCACAGAATACTCCCAATAATAATAATTGCAAAATATAGATAAAATGAACTAAAAGTATCAAATAGAGCTATGAATTAAAGTAAAATAATAGGTAAAGTATATCATAAAAGACTATAAAATAGTCGTTTATCAATAGAGGACTGGCTGGATCCGAGACTGCGGACCGAAAAAATGTTTTCCTTTTAGAGAGGAAAATGTCGAGATTGACTTTTGACTGAAAGGAAAGACACACCCTACTTTAAGTTTAGTGGGAGTTTCTACCTAATTTAAATTTTGACATGCCTTAGGGGCGGACCAAATTAATGTGTGCCCAATTGTGTCTCCAAGAGTGGAGCTTTTGTCTTAATCCAACTGATTCTGGGAATGTCTGGGCTCCATTCCTGTGCGATTTCCTTCTTTGGCAAGGGACGGTTGAGGCACTTCTGAAACAGGAGGCGGGCACCCCGACTAGTGACTGTGGGACGCGCGCGCTTCCCATATGGGTGGCGGGAGGCGCGCGCTTCTGGGGAGCGAATTCTGGGGCTTGGCATTTGCTGGCCAAAAGATCTCCAACATCTATAATATCAGCCTCTGGTCGAAACAATTCCCCCAACAGCTATTTTCTACCATTTTTGAACATTCTTTCTTGCTTGATTTTGCTTGTAATCAATATTTTCCATGGCTCCCAATTCTTTCACTCTTGATGCCAAGGTTGTTGGTGAATATGAGAAGGACTTGTCAACCTTCGTGTATTCTTTCAAGACCCATCCTAAGAAGGCTTTTGTCAAAGACTTCGGGTTCCGAATTCTCTTCACCCTTCGTACGTTGAAGCTGGATTGGGATTTCTTGAAGGCCGCTACAGCCTTTTGGGATTATGATAGTCACACTTTTAACTTTCCGGCAAATGAAATGGTGCCGATTGTTGATGACTTTGGTGCCATTCTTGGCATGCCATTGACGGGTCAGATCCCCGTCCCCAAATACCATCGTGGCATCATTGATTCTTGGTCCGATTTGTTGACCTCCCTATCGGAGTTGTGAGGAAGATACTGCACGGCACCGTGGTTAACATAACTGAGTTGCTAATGTTCTTCAGTTTGCATTCGGAGGATATGGCAGTTCAATCTTTTAAGAGGAATGCCATGGCAGTTTGCCTTTTCAGCGAGGTTCTGTTCGTTACATCCCTCAGGACTGCGGATGTGAAGTTGGCTGAGATTACATTGCAGGCAAAGGAACAACAGTTTAGTATAATCCCTCTCATAGTGGGGGAGACCTTGCATGGTCTGGATGAGTTGCATCGGACATGTGAGATGCATCGGGAAAGACCCTTGCTCTTGACCATATGGCTTCGGGAGCACTTCAAGATTTATTATCCGGAGGGTGATCTATCTCCTTTTGCTGTTCATAGGAGAAAACTGCTGATTCGGGATTTATCTGAGGATGGTTGGAAGAAATTCTTTGCTTCCCGGGCGTCGGCTGACATTGAGTGGTGCCCTCCCTCTTGGGGACTTCGTCCTTTTGTGGAATGGACCTTGGGTTTTAGGCATGTGGTCCTACCTGGGCTCAGGGATTCCTTATTTTATCAGCCGGAGCGAGTTCTGAGACAGTTCAGTTGCCAACAGATTATTCCTTTCTCGAGGAACGGAGTACTTCACCCGGTCTCATACATGGGTCTAGACTTCTCAAGGTAGTTTCAGTTAGCTTGGGGAGATGACCGCCATCGGTGGGCTTCCGCCCTTATTCATCGGGGTAGTATTTTTCTTTCCGAGAGTTACTTGGATCATCTGTTCGGTACCCTTTACCGTGGTATCACTTAGGTTGACATGCTCCGGGCTGAATTGCTAGGAAAGGATTTTGAGCCTAGCAGTGCTATGAGGTACAAGGAAGCTGGTGCTGATTTGAACAACATTCTGGCTGACCCTTTTGGCAATCATTTGGATAATTTTTATGCTCGGAGGCGCCTCGCTGCGCAGAAGGTCGTTGTCCATCTCAGTGCTCCTAGGCCGCTAAAGAGGAACAAGATTGAGAGCCGTTCGGGTGTCCCTTCGAAAGCTAAAAAGAAATTGGATTTTTCCTAGTACCCTAAGATTGCAATTAAATTGACCACTTGTTTAGGATTTTAAATGTGTTATTGTCTTTTAAGCTCAACATTATCTGTTGTAATGATCAAAATGGTTTAAGAATTGAATAAAGAATTGCATCTTGTTTATGAATGATTTGGGTAAAAAAGATTGTTTTAGACCGCACCCGAGGGTTGCCTACGTTCCTCTTGCAGAGAGGCTCAAGTCTCCGTAGTTCAAACAAATGAAGACCATTTTTTTTGTGCACCCTGTTTTTTGCCTAGACCGCCCTTTCAGGTTTTCAATCTAGCGGGCTTCTTTTTTGCACTTGCTCTAATTTTTTCCTAGGCCCGCCCTTGCGGGTTTTCAACCTAGCAAGCGTTTTTTTTTTTGTTTTTTTTTTTTTTTTTATGGTCCTCTTTTGTTATGCGTAGAACTTCTTGAGCTTGTCGAGGTTGACTTCCTTTGGCAATTGATCACCATACAAGTCTACGAGTCGGACTGTACCGCTGCTTAGTATCTTCTTGACTACGTAAGGACCGATCCATCGGGATCCCCATTTCCTAAGGGGATTCATGGCATTGGGAGGACGTTGTCTTAAGACCAAGTCTCCCACTTTGATGTTTCAAGGCTTCACCTTTTTGTTGAAAGCCCTTGCCATTCTCTGTTGATAGGCTCTTGTGCGTTCGAACGCTCTTAACCTCTTTTTATCAAGTAGGGCTAGTTGCTCATATCGACTTTGCATCTAATCAACCTCGTTGACTTGGTTCTCGAGTAAGACCCGTAGAGAGGGAACTTCGAGTTCGACTGGGAGTATAACTTCAGAACCATAAACCAATGAATATGGGGTTTCTCCTGTTGCAGACCGGATTGATGTGCGGTAGCCCCACAATGCCAACGGTAACTTCTCGGGCCAATCCCTTCCTGTTGAAGCCATGTTCCGTATGATGACCTCAATCATTTTGTTTGCTGCTTCGACCGCTCCATTGGCTTGGGGGCGGTACGGGGATGACTTGTGCTTGGTAATTTTGTAGTTAACCAAAAGCTCATCCATTTCTTTCTCAAAGTGTGAACCATTGTCGGAGATGACCTCATGAGGAATACCGTATCGGCACATGATGTTATTCTTCACGAATTCGGCCAATATGAAGTATCTTTTTGGCTAACATGATCCCATTCATATGGGGTCCACACTCGCCTTCATGGACTTCATGCATTATCTCTTGAGCTTCAGTCTCATTCGCACATAAAAGATTGATCCCTTCGTGATGTCTCTTGTAGACTCGGTTCCCAATCAATACATATCTCGCAGCTAGCTTTTGTAATGCCACTCTAGATTTCCCGTTGCTGTTCTTAGGGAAAATGCCGTCTTTGAGAAAATTCATGATGTCCGTGTACCACGGGGGGTTTGTTTGGACTTCATTAATCTCAATACTCATGCAATATGCCGGACTGGTCCTTCTTGAAAGTTTGAAGGGCTTCACCATTTTTCCCTTGGGCATCTCGACTAGTGAGGCTATAGTAGCCAAAGCATCAGCGAAGCAGTTGTCTCTGGGCAAATAATTGAACGTGATGTCTTGAAACTGTTTAACCAACTCCTCGAGGTGCTGACCATACTGTTGGAGAGTTGGGTCTTGGATTCGCCATTTTCCCGATGTCTGATTAATAAGAAGCAGGGAGTTACCGAATACTTCCAGATCTGTGACATTCCTTTCTAGGGCCGCTTCTAGCCCCGCTATGCATGCCTCATATTCAGCAATGTTGTTGGTAGCTTCGAATTCAAGGCGGATTGCGATTGGAGTGTAGATATCCTTTGGATCGACAAGCAACATTCCTATCCTATAACCATGCTTATTGGCCGTGCCATCGAAAAAAAGTTGCTATTTATTTTCCTCGGTTGTAGTGCAAATCAAGTCCTCGTCAGGAAATTGTAAGTTTTCCCCCTTTACTTCGTCACACGGAAATTCAGCAAGCTGATCACTGAACACTTTCCCACTGATGGATTTGAGTGTGACGTAAGTGATATCATAGCCGCCAAGCATGAAGTACCACTTGGCTATCCTTATTGACATAAAGGGTTTCTCGATGATGTAGCGGAGCGGGTCTACTTTTGCTACTAGCTTGATCAGAAAGGCTTCCATGTAGTGTTTGAGCTTTTGAGTGACCCAAACCAATGCTGCACATGACTTCTCTAAGACAGAGTAGTTCTTTTCGCCTCCTTGAAATCGGCGACTGACAAAGTAAATGGCATTCTCCTTTGTGGAGTCTCGTTGCTCTTGTGCTAGCATAGCCCCTAGGGCTTCATCATTCACTGTGAGGTAGAGCAAGAGAGGCTTCTCCTTGTATAGTGGAACAGGAACTGGAGGGCATGTCAAGTAATGCTTCACTTGGTCGAAGGCTTCTTGGCAAGCGTCGGTCCATTCTAGAGCCACATTCTTCTTGAATAGCTTGAAGATTGGCTCACACATGGAAGTAAGCTGGTGCACGAACCGACTGATGTACTGAAGTCTGCCTATGAAACCTTTGATTTCTTTTTGTGTCTTTGGAGGAGGCTGTGAGATACATGCGGGAAATGGAAAAGTTCCCTCGAGAATCAAACACGGGACTTTATGTTCGATGAAACGGAGTCACCACGTTAATTTAATTTTAAACCCAAATTTAACGGAAAAGGTTAGAGAAAATGAGTTCGGAGGTCATGTTACATCTTGGGAAGAACTTAATCGAGGTTCACCCAAGATGCCTTAGAAAACCGAGTCTCCCTAAGTTTGTTGACCAAAAAAATGTGCAAGTGTGTGTGTGTGTGTGTTTGTTTCCAAAAATGGGAGAAACTGACTTTTTAACAAAACCAATTGAAAACTTAACAGGAAGGGTTTATTTTGCAAACATTTTAACAGAAAGGGGTAAAATTGAGAAACATTCCTTGGAAAAACCAACCGTACGGCTAGAGGGGGTTGTTCTGGGAATTTAACAGTTTATCAGGAATCAGTCCAGTTTCAGGTAGAAACAGAGTATTTTGCTGAAACTGGACTGTTTTGAGTCTTTTCAGTTTATTTCTTCATACCAAACATGGGTTAAATCATCCCTATGCCATTGATCACTAATTAAACACCAAAACAAATGGTTTTGGGCATGATCAAGGCAATAATTGGGGGAAAATGAGCAAAGTTGATGAACATGGATTTTGAGAAAAAATCACCATTTGAATGATCAAAGATGAAGACTTTGACATCCAAATGTATGATTCATCCAAGGAAAAGCCTTGGGATATCAAAAATCAACCTTTGGATGGATAAAAATTGAGTCTTTACCATCTAAATGGACATTATTGTGGTTGAAAGTTTGAATGGTAAAGATTTGAACTTTACCATCCAAACTTGATCATCCCCAAATAAATCAACACAAATAAAAGGGGCCCGCTCCATATGTGCAATGGATCACCAAGCCAAGTAATAATACAATACATAAATGTAAAGACATAAAGTAAATTTGCATAAATATAAAGACATAAAGTAAATTTGCATTAAATCTTAACAAGCCTTGATCATCCTTGGTTTGTAACCCATGATCATGCATAAAACATGAGGGCACCATGAATCAAGTCAATGCTTGGTTCCAATTCATATTATTGCAAGAAAAGTAAAGGCATTAAGTAAATGAACAAAATAAAATAGAATAAGAGATGAAGAGAAGATGGGGGAGAAGGAGGCCTCACCAATATTTGGTTTTAAACCTATCTTCTTTCTCTCTTTCACTCAAGTGTGTTTGTGATATTTTTTACTCTCAATTCTGCAGAGTATTCACTCATAAATCAATTTCTCCCCCTGAAATGATCAGCAAGGGCTCAATTTATAAGGACTGAAGTACGGCTGGGCCCTTCTTGTACCCAAACCATCCGTACGACTCAGCATGGTGAGTTTATGGATTTTTCTAAGTTTAGTTCCAGAACAGCTCTAATGTTCTTGGTTTATCCTAGTGAGGTCCTAGCCTATCAGTTTATCCCTGAATAGTGCTAAGAATTCCTCTAAGTTGGTCTAAGTTCATATTTGGGTACTTACAGAGGCATGTCAATAATTGCCTTGATTTTTGAGAGATCCGCTTCAATTCCCCTTTCTGTGACCATGTAGCCAAGAACTTTGCCTCGGATAACCCCGAAGGTGCACTTTGCGGGATTAAGCCTCATCTTGTGTTGTCGAAGCCTTTCGAAGAACTTGCGGAGGTCGATCAAGTGTTGACCGTCGGTCCCTTTTGAATGGATGATCATGTCGTCCACATAGACCTCAATTTCTTTGTAAATCATGTCATGGAACAAGTCTGTCACAGCCCTTTGATAAGTAGCCCCAGCGTTCCTCAACCCAAATGGCATGACTGTGTAGCAAAAGGTGCCCCACGGTGTTGTGAAAGCAGTCTTGTGTTGATCCTCTTCTGACATGAGAATCTAATTATACCCAGCAAAACCATCCACAAATGAGCGGACCTCGTAGGCGGCAGTGGAGTCGACTAGCATGTCGATGTTGGGTAGTGGAAAATCATCCTTTGGAGAAGCTTTGTTCAAATCCCAGAAATCCACACAAACACGGACCTTGTCATTAACCTTTCTGACTGTCACAACATTTGCAAGTCATGTCGAATACTCAATGACTTTGATGAAGCCCACACTGAGAAGCTTCTCTATCTCTTCTTTGACTTGTAGAGACCATTCTGGTTTGATCTTTCTAAGCTTCTGCTTGACTGGCTTAGCGTCGTCTCTGATCGGAATCCTGTGCTCAACGACCTTTCTGTCTAAACCCGGCATGTCTTTGTATGACCATGCAAAAACATCCACAAATTCTCTGAGCAGTGCAGTCAATCTGTCTTTCTCTTCCCCCTTGAATAAGCTTCCAATCTTGGTTTCTTTTGGCTCTTCGTCGGTACCCAGATTAACAACATGCAATTCTTCATCAGCCCCTGGACCATTTTCACCATGACTACGGACCTGTTGAGAAAGTTCATTTAAGTATGTTTCATTTTCGTGGTCTATTTCATCATTGTTTGAATCGTTATTAACTAGTTCATTAAATTCATTATTAGTTAATTCATCATTCATGATGTTTGCAATCTCGAGGTACTCAGAAAGATCAAATTTTTTATTAGCAAAGAAAAGGAACACACGCTCGGCTATTGCCTCCATATCCTCTTGGGTGAGGGTGTCAGAAACACTTTCGAACTTGAAAGTGAATGTTAATAAGTCCTCCTTTGTAACCTTGCGCGGAATACAACCCATTTTCTCGATCAAGAATTCCTCAGATACCATGGGTCCCTTTGTTGAATACCAGTTGTTGATCAGCTCGGAGCTTGGCTTGATCTCGTTGATAGGCTCGCTTCCCTTGTCGGTGTCGTTGGAGAGAGCATTTACTTGGCACTCATCCATGATGGCAAGTTCCTCGAACATGGAGGCTAGATTAGTCAATTCCTCCCCCACGGTAATCTCTGTCTCAGACTCTATAGTCACTTTCTTCCCCCACCATTCTCGGGGTGACATAGGAGTTGGTTCTTTTTCGGATTTCTGAATCTCACAATCGGCAAAGACTTCAAGACCGGGCTTTCTGATGCCCTTGCTATTAACCCATGGTTCGGGAAAGATTATGTACTGGACATCTTCCCCCTGGCGGACAAAGTAGCCATTTAGTGTCTTGCGGTAAGACCTCAAATTGGGGATCTCATAGTAACGGCCTTCTCTGCGAGCTCGGGCCTTTTTATTCTTGACGGCTTGCTCGTATTTCAAGTCGTCTTTGGAAGGCTCATATCCCAAACCGAACTTGTTCTTGACAAATGGGACCTCTACAGGTTGCATTCTCCCTTGTTGGTATTTCCCTAGTCCCAAACCAGGGAAGTAGTTCATATTCCTCATCACGCGGAGGACTTTGTGATTACCGAGGGTTGATGATCCGTTTTCCCCCTTGATGGCATTGATTGAGACACCGGAGAGAGTAGAGTCTTCTAACCCATGCTGAACTTGATGGACGGGTTCCCCATTTTTATGGATAGTGACGTTTTCTGCCATGACGGTCACTATTTCATCTCCATTTCGGATCTTGACACATTGATGGAGAGTTGAAGGGACGGTGTTGGAACTGTGTATCCATGGTCGACCCAAAACCAAATTTAACGAAGAAGACACATTGAGCACTTGAAATGGGACAGACATAACCATGCTCCCAAATTCAATGTATATTTCCACCATGCCCATAACTGTGCGGGCAGTGCTGTCGTAACCTCGGATCACTTGAGTAGAAGGCTTTAGATCTGAACTCTTAAGCCCCAGTATGCCCATAATTAGGCCAGGCATTAAGTTGAGTGCGGACCCACCGTCAACTAGAACTCTTGAAATAGGTCTCCCCCTTGCCCTTACCTTGAGATAGATGGCCTCATTTTGATTGGACCCAAATGGTGGAAGGTCCATATCGGCAAAAATGATGACATTGCCAAAATGTATGTGGCCTATCATTGCAGTAAGGTCCTCGGGAGTTGTGTTGGGAGAGACTGATGTGTCATCGAGATTTCTGATGACAAGGTCTCGATGCTTCTTTGAAGATGCAATGAGGTCCCAAATGGATATATTTGCTTGAGTCTTCTTGAGTTGAACTAGTAAAGGGTCTTCGGGAGTGTCGCGAGCTTGCGATCTTGGAGAAGAGGTGCTTGGTGCAGAAGTAACGGGATTATTTGCTATGACTCGTCCGGATCGAGTTAGCATGTTGACGTTCCCATCTTGCCTCTTTTTCCTATTCTCTGGTACTTCCCATATTACCTCATCATAAGTCACAACGTAACAAGAACTGTCAATTTCATTCATAACGTTGGATCCCTCATTCACAATTGGAATTGAATGAGTGGTCACCTCAAACTCTCCTATCTCTATTACATTGACATCACCCTCATTGGGAACTATGAATTCCTTTTTGTCTATGTGGTCTTGAATAACATTACAGAGGACAAAGCATTCCTCGGTAAGATGACCACTATGTTGATGGTAGTCACAATACTTGTGATGGGCATGGTTGACGCGGATCGCATTGGGCTTGTACCCTTAGAGAGGAGTAACTTTCCCTTTGGCCTTGAGAGCTTCAAAGGCCTCGGTGATAGTCATGCGTTGAAGAGGAGTGTAGACACGATCATTTTGGAATTTCTTGCCTTGTGGTGGAGGAACCCTTTTGTAATTCCCCTTGTCGGTAGTGACGGCATTGACTGAAGCCTCTTTTATGGAGTTAGAGGCGGCCTTGTATCGGAAGCTAGGAGCGGTTTTCTTGATCTCCTTGAGCAAGTCATCCATTCGGACCCCTGCCTCACACATTTGAGAAAAATCTGCATAGCATGCCCCACTTAGGTGGGTGCGGAGATCAATCTTTAGACACTTGAGGAATATGTCCATTTGCTCCTTGGTGTTAGGCCTCTCGACAATTTCAGCAAGTTTGTCATTCCACCTTCTCGTGAAGTCAATAAAGGACTCATTGTCCCTTTGAGCGGTGTTCTCAAACTCTATCTTTGTCGGGCGATGAGTGGTGTTGCCTTGGTATTGACTTTTAAAGGCAAGCATGGCGGTGTCCAATCGAGACGGATTGTGAGCGGGAGAGTTGCATACAAATCTTTTGCCGCCCCCTCGAGAGTAAGAGGGAAGCATTGTGCCATCACTTTTGGAGAGACCTTTTTCGGAACCATAGCCCATATGTAAGTCTCAATATGAGTCATCGGACAAGAGTTTCCCTTGAACTTGCTAATGTCGGGCATCTTGAACTTTTCGGGGAGAGCGGCCATTGTGCTCATGAGAATAGATGACTGATAAAGGCTTATTTCGGAGCCTTTTCCCATGTTGAGACCATTGAAGCGTTGGTCTATGTAGGCCATGATTGAATCAACCATCTTATGATATTTATTCTCGGTGGTCGGTTCCCCCACCTTCTTTGTACGGGCACTAACATAAGGGCTTTCAAACAAATCCTTGGTCCACTCGGACTCTTCATTGTCTTCCTTAGCTTTCATTTGGTCCATTTCGTCTTCGTGAGCCTCCCTTTGATTGTCAAGATGGGACTGCCAAAGGTCATCTTTGCTTTGGGCCTCCTTGTTAAGAGTAGAGACTTGCTCTTGGAGAATCTGAACCATAGCTGAGAGTTGCTCAAGAGACATGGTGTTGTTGGTGTTTGAGCCGCCGACCATTGATGCTGTCGGAGCTGTTGGAGTAATCAATTCACGAACTAGCCGGTTTGCTGAATTTCGGTAGATGCGGTAAGTACCAATCGGACCTGAATTGAAGAAGAGGCCCTTGTCAGTCTTGAGTAACACTTTCGGTCCATGAAGAGGCTTAGAACACACAGTGATCACACGACTCAAACCACATAAAGAAAAAGATTTTTTTTATAAGTCGGAGGGACGGAGTCTCTTTTGGGGTTTCTAAGAAAATAGTGGAATCGTCACACTAGTATATAGACCTTCTCGCGGTCCCATATACTCATCGGATTCCACCACGTTTGTGATTCCTACATGTGTCGGGATTAAACTAAATTAATGTAGTAAAGCATACATGCGGGGACGGATTTTTATTTTCGTCCATAATAACCACTTGGGGAAGGATTTTTATTTCGTCCATGATAACCACTTGTTTCTCTTGGAAACGGCATGTATGATTTGAAGACATTAGTTTAGGGAAATCTCGGCATATGAAAACTGACTTTAGTCACAGATTGTTAGACCTTAAGTAGAATTGTGTTGGCTTGTGCTCGGCTAAAGAGAAGCTTAAGGTCACCCCCGACATGTAGTAATAAACTACGCCACGGGCTGAGGTTTACCGCTTCGAGAGAGTCAAGGTCGGGTGGAGCTTGAAACTCTCTAGGACGGGCCTTGACGGGTTTGGGGTTATGAACTTGTGCGACTCGATAGTGAGCAATTTATAAGAATTTGTGCACGTAGTGTGAGGTCCAACAAGTGACAAAACATTTTTTACTTCTTTTTTTTTAAAAAATAAAATAAAATAAGTACATAATTTACAACTCTCGAATCACTCGTGTGACCGATAAAAAACAAAAATAAAACAGTTTAAATGGTCCGAATCAGCCCTGATGCAGGCAACTGTACCCACACCCCATCATTCTGCTCTGGGAACCTGTTCCTGTTCTGGAAAACTGCCCAGAAGCGCACGCCTCTGGCCTTTACTGTGGGATACGCGCGCATTGCGCAATGTCTATAGGAGGCGCCCACTTCTGGGCGAACCTGTCAGATTGTCAGACATTGGACTCAGGGGATTGCCCTGGTCCTGAATGTCTATTGGAACCCCTGCGAAGATGATTAGTGTAAAAAAAAAGAAGAATAGGAAGAACATTGAGAAGCGGGCGATTCTGGTCTCTTGTGTGGGATGTGCGCACCTTAGGCCAAGTAGGCCAAAGGCGCACGCTTCCCCCATCAGGAACCAGAATGCCTAGAAAAATGTAGACTTTGAACAGAACGCAAGTTTAACCCTCAAATCTCCCCAGCGGAGTCGCCACTGTAGATACCCCGGGAGGAGCCCAACGCTTGGCTAGAGCGGTGGAAGGATCCTAGAATGTCTATTCATGTTTTATGTGTTTAGAGTCGCCACCTATATTGTCGCGCCCCAGACCCGTGGTCCTACTTGGCCCCACGCTCGGGACACGATTGGAAGACGTTATAAAACTCTGATCGAAAATTTTTCGAAATATACTTTTAGAAAGTGGAACAAAAACACACTTGAAGTTCAAAGACTTCACTTAACTTGAAACAAACTTTTACAAACACTTTCACAACGAAAGTACTTAGCCCGAAGGCTTACAAACCTTTAAACAAATGCACATACATCAACATTTACCAAAATAGATATGACCATAAGAAAGTACGGGTACTCTACCCAAAGGGTTTACATTTACATAATGTAACCTTCAAAAAACAAGTCCCATCTCTTACCAATCCAACGTCCTCCCGTTCCAAGTGTCCTATCCCCTGGACCCGCCTTTATCTAAAACAGTAAACAAATAAGGGTGAGAATAAATCTCAGTAAGCTACTAAAATGCAACTACGTTACATGCTGATATGATAATCATAAAGAAACTATATCAACAGTAATCATATAGCATATAGTACATAACATCAACTCATATATCACATTTATCACATAGCCCACACTCCGGTGGATACCAAGCCAAGGTTTATCCAATAACCATAACCGATGAGAATACCATCTAAGAAACCCATCAGAGAAAACCATCTGAGCAACATAAATAGCTGAAGCCGGGATCCCGAAAACCAAACCATAACCGATAGAACCAAGTAACCAGAGAGGGAAATATGCACAAAGTCATAATCCAAATACTCACCAAAGGGAGCAATTCATCCCATCCAAGGCCAATCTGGACCGGGGAAACAAAGAAGGCACAGTGGACACCTTATAGTGAACTTGGCTTGTGTGCCACTATAATTCTCCCACCGCCTGACTCAAAAGCTCCAATGGAAAACCTTATAGTTGACTTACCTGTACCACTATAATTCTTCCATTGGCTGACTCCACAACAAGACCAGCTGGACTTTTCACAAGAAGCACAGTAATGAATACTTTCTAAACGAAACCCGGGGCATTTAATCCAAGAAGGAACTAAGCCAATTACATCACAAGATGCACACAAAAGATTTCTCATAAAGAGTCCATAATAAGGACATTTAGTCACAATCCAATCTTTTTCATCAACGACATAAAAGTCATACACATTCACGTTTGGGTCCTAAACAACCCCAAGGACTACACAAAAAATTGTCCTCTTATACCCAAATTATACAAACTATCAAACCTGGAAAACAGGGGGGGGGGGTGCGCACGCCCCACCCACAAGGGTGCGCGCGCTTCCAATCATCAGATCCTCACATTTTTTTGGTCACTTAAGGGTGCGCGCGCTCCACCCAAAAGGGTGCGCACGCCTCCCTTCATCAGTCCCTTTTGCCTAGATTAGCCAATGGGGTGCGTGCGCCTCCTTATTTAGGGTGCGCGCGCCCCCTCCTATTTTGGGCCAAATCCCAGATTCTTCCTTAGTTCAATTTTTACTCCTTCCGTCCCACAAGTATAACACATATAAACATAACTTTAGCAACTTTCATTAGCAACTTTCATTAGATTACAACATGGTTTCTAAACCATTCTCATACTCAGCAAAACCCAATTCTATATACTCCCTTTGTCCCAAAATTACAAGTATAACAAATATTACCCAAATCACAAAATTAACAAGTAGAAGTATCAAATATAGCATAGATGACTATTTTAACATTTAAAGGGGAATTAGTAACTTACCTAGTTCCGAAAAAAGTACCGCTGAAATAAGTTTTGTTCGGCTAGAAATGACCTACTCGACGCCCTGATCATTTTTATATAATTAGTTTTTAAAACGGGTAAGTAAATAAAAAGAATTAAATCGAAATGGGTCGAACTTACCTTTTTCTCTTAACCCTAAAGAAAGTACGAGAGGTTTTGCAGAAGAAGAAATAACACAGAGAAGGAAAAGAGAGAAGGAAAGTTTTATAAATATCTTTACCCATTTTTACATTTTGGTCACCCAACTCTCAAAGTTAACACTTAAGCCCCTTAACTTATATTTTCAACAAGGACTCTAAAGTTTCAACTTAATCATTTAACTCTTTTAACTACTATTATTACTAACTAAGTAAATAACACAAATAATCAAATATGATATGCAAATCATAAAATATGATGCAACACATAAAATGCACATATAAGTTAAATGAAAATCCCCAAAAATATAAAATAAATAGAAACGGGTTTTGGGGTCGCTACATATATTTTAGAGGAACATAAGAAAAACCTAATATTTAGCCTATATTTTGATACGAAAACAGAGATTATTGTTATGAGGTTCGAGAGTTAGGTTACGAGATGGGAAGTACTTAAACACCCATCTCGCCCAACTAATGTTGGTCTTGCTTGTTCAAAGTCTACATAAGTAAAATGTTCTCCCTATTCTTTGATAATGATAAAAGGGGGTTAAAAGGGGTGTTTTGAATGTAGGGAGATAACTCCTTGACTAACTTCAATAGAGTGAAGTGATCTTTGGTGTCATGTCCCAAAATGTTTTGGGTGATTGCACGTTTGACAAGATGAAAGAAGAAGAGATGAGATGACGTAGAGAGAAAATAGTAGTTTTACCTAAACTTCAAGAGACTTCAAGTTCTTCTTTGAAGAATTGCCTTAGAAATGCCTTGAAAAGTTTATGTATAGTATTCTTATGTTGCAAAAAGAAGGTCTTTTGTGTAGAGTTTTCTTGTGTTCAAAAAGTGGTCCTTTGAAATGGTGGATTAGAAGGGTTTTTTTATAGTTGCAAAAGAGATGTTTTTGGTGCCAAAACGAAGTCACAAAGATCAGTTTTCCGGGCAAAATCATGTAAAATAAGCAAGGGAGGGATTCTTGGGCAGAATTTGTAACTGACGCCTAGATGCGCACGCTTCTGACCCCAAAGGGCGGAGGCGCGCGACTTTAAAATGGATTTTTTGACAGAATGGACTAGAAAGTCAGCCCTGTTATTCAGTTTAGTCCCTGGACTTAACGAAGTCAGCAAGGAATTTAACGAAAGTAACAGAAACTAACGAGAAACACTTAAAATAGGAAGAAACACAAGATCAAATGTGCAATCGTGGTTAGCGGTCCAAGGCGGGGTGTCTACAGTAGTATACATGAATTAGATGATATTGAACTTTTGATCAAGACATCCTTATCAACCAAAATAACATAAATTGGATAATGAACAAATTTATTGTTGAATCGATATTACCAAATATATCTGAAAGGAATAACCCGAAGAACGACTATTGGGCTTGCCCGTCAACCCAACCCAACTCGGTTAACCTATGAGCAGCATAGATGGATCTCAGAAAGGTCCCATAAGGCCCAGTAAGATATGATATGAATCACCTTTGACCTACACCGAGCAAGACTGTTTAACCCAACTCGGCACAAACGAGCTGGGCCAGAACCAACTTTGCTCGCTCGCTTCACCTCTCTCATGAAGTCACCATATCACCTCTCCAACTAAATGATCTGAAGAAGACCGAGCTTATCCTTTAACTATCTCATACTTGTATGTTATCAACACCATCGTTGCATTCCTTCTAGAACTCTGTATAGCAGGTCCAACCCAATTCAATGGGAGATTTGGCCCAAGAATTTTTTTAACCTAGTATGGATAAGAACAAGACAGTGATGTCACAAGGGATAGGGCTGACCTCACTCTGCAGACCTCACCTTATCCAGAACTTGGAGAGCAAGTCAAGGGCATAGTATACATAGGGGTCTCCAACTGTATCTTGAGGTTCACCTTCTCTCCCCTAGCTATTCTCTCTTTATTCGATATTTCTCTCTAAAGAACAGCTAACTTATTCTAATACTGGAGGGCCTTCGCCGGTGAAGACCCAACCAAGTTTATGTTTATTTTTCTTTTCAGGTAAAACAAAGGCGTTCCGGGTATCCGACCGCGGATTCGTCACATTGATCTCATTTTTGGCCCGATCAATTGGTTCCATTGCCGGGAACGATTTCTTTCTTATCCCGAGTTCCTTCCGTTCTTTCTCTCTATTCTCCTGCCTATTCTCAAAACACTTTTCACATGGCATCCAAAAACCCAAAAAACATCATACCTGGAGTTTTAATTTCTCCCAGAGATTGTGAGACCTATCGGTCGCATCCTCCCTTACCGCCGGTAAATGAAAACTGCCACACTACCCATTCCCAGTCAGCCTTGTTAAATCAACAAACTGCAGGGACCGCTGGGGGCATTTCTTCGACCGCCGGCGGAAACACTAATCCTCTTCCTCCAAATCCAGCCGATAAAAACGGCGGGCAAGATGCCACGAGGCTCCCTTAGGTGACTTATGCGCAACGAATGACGAAAATTTCTAGTAACAGAGCCAGACCCAGCGGCACGACGAACCATGCAGCAGTGGAACATGTGGCATCGCTAAATAGAAGGCTGGCTTTACTTTTCCAGATCCAAGAAATATACGATGAATTGGCAACCCTAGGGCCTGAATATACTGCCATTCTTCCTCATTTTCCCTCAGTACTTTCACCACGAGACAATCCACGTGTCGCCCCTATTCCTAGTGGCAACATACAAAGAATGACTCGGAGTACCATAGCCCATATGGATGCTCAAACACCCCCCCCTGAGCAGGAGGCCACCTCTGATCATAGAAATCTCCAGCGTCAAGGGATTGTCGCGTAGAAGAATATTGAGCTGCTGGTCAACCTCCTCATCGAGGAGTCAAAACTTCTCAATATCAATCGAATAGACGAGATGACGGCGAAGAGAATTCAAAATCAAGAAACAGGGAAGCTCTTGATCCCTTGATTGTGGATTTGCAGAGGAGAATGCAGGAAATGGAGTCAAGAAGGAAGAACACAAAGAGGATAGCAAATACGATGGGCCCTTTTGCTCGTTGGATTATGGAGAGCCCGTCTCAGCCTTATTTGAAACATCCCTCACTAACAAAATACACAGGCTCGAAAGACACCTGTGATCACGTCCATACCTTTGAAGCTATCATGGCATTGGTCTCTCACGATGATGACGTTTTATGCAAATCCATGGTAAGCACTTTGAACAGTCCTGCTTTAGCTTGGTTCAGAGCTCTCCCCTGCTAGTATTGACACTTGGGAAACTTTGAGGAGAAAATTCATCGAGAACTTCTCAACAGTCGGGGACCACAAGAAACGACCAACCGATCTAGCTAATGTAAAGCAAGGGGAAACTGAAACTATTATGAGTTTTTATCAAAGGTTCAGGGACTTAGCCGAGCAGATTGAGGGACTAACAGATGATATGGTAATGGTTTGTTTCACTGCAGGAATGAGGGCTTCTCAACTCAAATTTGAATTTGAAATTAGTCCATCGGAGACTAAGGGAGATTTGTATGAAAGGGCTTACCGAGTAGCCCAGGCCGAGTTGGCCGACATGAGAACCACAAAGGACAAAGACCGAGAGAAAAGCCAAGTTAAGTCCTGAGTTATCGATGAAAAATACAACCACGATACCAAGGAAATGAGTTCAAGAAGAGGGAAGAACCAAGTAAGAGGGACTGAGCGTAGGTAAGAGAAAACTGAGATTTTCACTCCCTTGAATCGAACGCATAAGGAAATAATGAATCTCATTGAGATGTTCCCTCCAAGACCGATTATTAGAAATGAGGAAGGGAGAAGAGCTTCAGGCAAGTGGTGCGCGTTTTACAAAGACTTCAAACACGAAACTGAGAACTGCCTCTCACTTAAACAAGCTATACAGCAGCCGGTGGATCAAGGAGAATTAGATAGTTTTATCAAGAAAGATGGGAAGTGAGGTCGGGAATACAGAGGAAGGAATGAGGAACAACATCAAGAATGAGGTCTTCGGAAAAGGATAGGAGTCATACATGATGAACTTTGTCCATCACGACCCTTAAAAATCAGATCTATAACTTGAAGAAGGTACCGTTCGTGCCAGCTTGGAATAATAAAAGAGAAGAGATGATTTCCTTTTCCCCCAATGAGTTGGCGACCAGCAGAATATCTTGGGAGCAACCAATTATCTTAGAAGGAATGATTGATAACTGCGAGACAGATTGTTTGTTGGTAGATACTGGTGCCGCTAGAGACATTTTGACAAGCCCCAAGTCCCGGGATCCCCTAATAGAACCTCGAACCTGGTGCGCGTAACTAACAAGGAACAAGAAACTAACGGGAAACAGGAACAATACCTGTTAGAAACAAACTGACATGATATATATACTCAAGAGTAAGGAGCTAAGATAGCTCACAACGAGTTCTAGACCAAGAAAATTTAAAACCAAACATGGTTACATACAGCGGAAGACATGCCTAGCACATAATCTGGCATCAAGAGATGTCTAGAGACAACAAGTACTACACAAGTCTACCCCAAACAAGCCCTGAGTTTAACAACTCATACAACATCGTCCTTACCAAAGTGTAAAATGACACTAGTCTCAAACAAGAACATCCTGCGGAGTACGTTCCCAGCTATGTCGAGCCTCACTGCGTACTATCCCCTGCTTTCCTGGGGGGGGGAACAAATAAAGGGTGAGATAAATCTCAGTAAGCTATTAACATGCAACTACATGACATGTTATCACGCAATTCCAGTAGATACTCAAGTAATCATATATCAAGTATCATCAAGTAACAAGTATAGGAGAGGCTAAGCCAACTCAACAAGTAATCAGATATGATCAGGTAACAAGTAGTCAAGTAGTGTGAGAGGCTAGACCAACTCACCAAGATGCACATAGGCCTATCACGTATCATTACCCGAATCCTTCCTTATTTCTCCCAAGAATACCATTGTTGTCGATGCTTGTATAGCTGATGACAACCACGATTAAGATCAAGAGACTGCTAAGCAGTATATAAGAAGACCCGGTAACCAGTGTCATTCACAAGAACAAGATTCACGAGGTGTTCACGAGTTTAGCATTCACTTATATCAGGCGTATTGCTCTAATACAGGATGCTAAACCCTTACTATGGCCGGTAGTAAGGGAAAAACAGACCGAATGCATAGACCCACGATTATCACTTATGCCCCAGCCCTCGCAATAAGCGTGAACCTATACACCCCTCTGCACCAAATAAGCCAGCTGGACTCACACGAGAATGCACAAGTAGATGTTTACTTGAACTACGAGAATAGAACTAAGTCCCATATTAGTGGACTAGTCTTTATGCACCATGAAATCATGTATCATGTGCTCACGAGAATATGCACCATGTAATCATGTATCATGTGCTCACGAGAATATGTACCATATAATCATGTATCATGTGCTCACGAGAATACAAGTACACGTACGCAATCATTGTGAATACAAATCAATCTAACAATGGCACGTAGAGTGTCCATATAACACGGTCAATCCAAGTTAGAGTCTATTAATAACAGACCTCAAACAAGTAGTAGGGTATATCATTCTATATCACTTTGTCACATGCCAAGTTTGCACGTACATATTCATATCACGTTTAACACATTAAAGTGTCTATCACGATACCCTTACTATCAAATAGAGCCCAATACCTTAGACTCTAAAAACGTAGAATAGGTCACATCATAACTAATCACAGTCATATCTCACGTATATGTATCGTTAATAATCGAATGCATTTTCCATCACATATTGTGTTCAATAATTATTCTTATTAATTTAGATCGTAGTATTCATGATTATATGAATTATCTTCATATTACACTAGTCCCTATCTTCTTTAGGAACCCATCTCAAGACAAGATATCTTCTTATACTTTATATACTTCATTGAGTATATACACGATTAAAACCAATCACTAGCACTTTAGTGTTTGTTCCTAGCACTTACAATACACACGTATCAAATTCAAGTATGTAGTAGAGTTAATCATTCTCTATCTAGTTTCATATCCCAACTCTTTTGGTTATTCATACCATGTATCAAGTAATCAAGAAGTAACATTCTATCAAGTAAATATATGCAAGATTTGCATATACACATCAAGGATCTTTCAAGTTTATTAACATACACATATATTGGTGTCAAGGCACGTACAAGATTTTATAATCTTATATTCAAGTCTTAATCCAATTATTTGGATGTTCAAGTCATGTACAAGATTTTATTGTCTTATATTTCAAGTTACTGTCTCAACTTAAGACATTCAAGACATTCAGGACATTCAGGACATTCAAGACATTCAGAACATATACAAGATTTTATCATCTTATCTCCAAGTTCTCAATCCATTTCTTTGGATGGTTGAACATGTACAAGAGTTAATTATCTTATACTTCAAGTTCAAGCTAGGAAGATGAATTATACATCTTTCACGTATTATTTTCCAATCCTTTTCTTAGGACATTCAAGATCAAGACATTAGTTGGTGCCCCTAAGGTACACAAACATTAACTTCAAGACACATAAAAGAGAGTTACTACTCTTATACTCAAGTTATCATTTAATTATGATTCAAGTCCACATTTCATTTGTTCACAAAAAGACTATTTTTCAGTACTAGAGTGTTCTACAACACTCATCTAGGCCATCTAGGGTAGTACCCTAAACCTAGACCAAGAATACTTCAAGTTCAAATTAAGTAAATGAGCTATACAACTCATACTTACAAGTTCATAATCCCCTACATAGGATATTCAAGCTCAAGACACTAATTTGGTGCTCTCAAGGTGCACAAACATTGGTTCCAAGACAAGCATAACATATAAGTGCTTGTTCATAGCACTTTCAAGACATATAAAAGAGTTATTACTCTTATACTTAAGTTCTCATTTTAATTTAATGAGTAATCATGTTCAAGACTCACTTCTGATGCCCCTAAGGTGTCACAACACTTGCTAGAACATCTTATCTTAAGGCTATATGCCTTAACAAGGGATAAACTTTTATTTCATTTTAGGTTTAAAACACTTTTGTTGAAACAGGGGACCGGGCGGGCGCCTACAAAAGACCGGGCGGCCGCTCATCAAAGCACTTTTGAAACCAAAACTTCTGGTGAAATAGGCGGGCGCTCGAGGGACCACCAGGCGGGCGCCTGGTACAATTTTCAGCAAATACCAAATTTCTTTCCAGACTTAGAATTCTCCGTCCCGAGCGTAGGAGTATACTTTTACTCACAAGTTAACATTACCCAGGACATATAATAAGCTTAAATCACTTATTTCAATTATACGTTCTTATTTCAACAGAGACTTTTATACTTACAAATTTTTCGTCCCAAGTGTAGGAGTATAAACCCACTAACACTTTCTAACATTCAAGAGTGCATTTTAACATGCTCAGAACACTTCTATAGGGACACTTTATTAATTAATCACCGTCCCACAAGTAATAGAATAATTTTCTTTTATTCCAATTAAATATTTCACCGCCCCAAAAGTATAAGTATAATTTTCTAATATACTAATATAATCATCTAGGGATACTTCCATTCATTTCCCCGTACCACAAATAATGGTACAATTTTTCTAATAATATTTAAATCGAGTTACTATTTTACCGTCTCACGAATAAGAGTATATTTTGTTTAATAACACATATTAACAAACCCAGATGCTTACCAACAAGTTCAAAACACTTTTCAAGTTTCTTTCATATTTCATACGCAATATATTTATACTCCCTTTGTCCCAAAATTACAAGTATCACGAAAATTGCTCAAAACACAATTTTAACAAGAACAAGTATCGGGAATAACATATATGCATGTTATTGCAAGTAAGGGGGAGCTAATAACTTACCTAGTCCGAAATCAAGTTGACCCAAATTAATTTCTGATCGGCAGGAAACGCTCTATTCAGCGCCACGAATATTTATCTGGGATCAGAATCACGAACAGAGGGATAATTAAGCTCGAGGAGTCGAGAATAGGAAGAATCCTAAACCAAGATTTAGAACAAAAGGAGACGTACAGAGAATTGGGGAAGAAATACTTCCTCCAGCAAACCAAAACAAGATATACTTGGAACTTTCCAAGAATTGCAACTAGGCCCCTCAAGTTCTAACTTTGACAAAAAGGCCCCTAAACTTTCAACTTTGACATTTAACCACCTTAATTTTCTAAAGTAATTAAATAATTAACTCAAATAAAATAGCATATAAATATGCTAGTCAAGAATTTAAGCAAGCACGTCAAGAAATTTAACAAGTATAAGGTTGGGCGTTACACATTTTGTGTTATGAATGCTTCAAGGAGATGGAACTATCTGATGGCATGCTAACCCCTTATGCCGGTCGGTTAGAGGGATTCACTAATCATAAGGTAGATGTTAAAGGGATAGTATACCTTCTCATCAAGCTCGGCTCCGCTCCTTATAAAGTCAAAGAAACGATCACTTTTATGGTTATATATGTGGTAAGTGATTACCATGCCATTTTGAAAATTCCAAGCCAAGTTAAGTTGGGGATGGTTGTCTCCTTGCCCCACCAAAGAGTCAAGTTTCCCACCCCAGCAGGAGTGGAATGTCTGCGAGGATGAGCAAAGGAGTTCTTGGAATATGTCATGGGAACAAGAAATATGAAGAGGAAACATGAGCAAGACCCTCAGGAAGGCCCCAACTCCAAAACTACCAAAGCATCGGAGACAATACTGATCGGCATGATAAACGAGGTTAAGATGGATGAAGACCTTAATAGAGAGTTGAAAATAGTAAAACACAGTATAGCAGGCCTGATTAAGGAAGAAGCTCCCACTCTAGTAGGAGAAGACGTGGAGAAAATCACAAATATTATTGTTGACACCTTGTAATTTAGAGAAGGACCAGAGCTCAAACCTATTGATGAGCTTGAAGAGGTGGAAATTATGCCGATTTACCTGAACAAAAATTCAGAATTGGGAAACAGTTATCTCCAACTGAACGAGCTGACCTATTAGCCCTTCTGCGAAATAGTCTCGACGTATTTTCCTGGAGGGCCGAGGATATGAGAGGTGTAAAATAGGAGGTGGCTGTTCATGAGCTCAGACTAGACCCAGGTATAAAACCAATTAAGCAGAAACGAAGAGTGTTCTCGTTAGACATGAAGCAAGCAGCTGTAGACACCCTGATCTCGCACCCCCTAAAACCAACCCCGAATCGGTCTAAACCCAAGAATGACCTAAAACCCTAGATAGGGCGGTTTAGGACTACCAACTGCCTTATCAGTGTTGGACAAACCGAGTCCATATTTGTGATCAAGACACAAAACCGAGTAAACATGCATATCCTCAAAAAATTGAGCGCCGAGACCCCACGGTGGGGCCCGCAACCCTAAGAGAGCCTTTTACCGGACATCTTTTGCATTTAAAATTATATGTATGCGTTCCTTACTTATCAACATATTATAGATATATCATTGTGACCAGAAAATTAAGAGGAGCAACTTTTGTTTTGGGAGCGTGGATGATTGGGACACCGTTGTATGCACACCGAAGCAGTTTTGGGCCATTACAGAACGAAGAAACGGAGCCAGAAATAAGGCAAAAATACATTGCATGGCCATCTAGACGTGGCCACATGCTGAGTGCCTAACGGGATGAGTCACCCTCCATGGATCAACCAAGATTTGACAAGTGGCATTCAAAGAAGGACTGATTTTCTAATCACCACCATACGCCTGTCATCCAGCCGTCCTCCACCACCAATGCCGTACGGCTCCACCTCCAGGTTTTCCAGCAGATTGCTTCCTCAATGATCTCAAACACCATGATATTGATTCCCATCATTTTTACCATCACCTTTTGTTTTGGAAAAATCAATGGAAGGTAAATTAACTTAGAAAAAGTGTTTAGAGCTTGGAATCAAAGTAAGGAGGGTGCAATGGAATATAATTGATGAACTAAAAGTAGAATGAATATGCCACGTCGATGTTGACGAGGAAAGCCCTTGAGACAATGATCTCGCTGGCTCAAAACCTTGGGAGGTGTTTATGAGCACCTACCACCCCTAAACGGTTATATTAATGCTTCTTGGTGTTACAATTGTTGCGAGCTATGGTGGAGTACAAGAAATAGTGAACTGTGTATGTTATGTCTCCAGCCTTATAGCCCTTATATAATAAAAAGGATTATAAATAAATCTCTATCAACTAACTTCCTATTAACTCGGTCGTGATCCTCTCCCTAACATACTTTGTTGAGACCTAGTCTTCTATCCGTTTAAAGAGAGTCAATCCACTAAGAGTTCATTTGCAGCACGTGTTTCCCGTGGTCAATCTGTTAATCAATTTACAGTAATAAAAAATAATAATATTAGTAACAGCAATAATAATTAATATTATACCTGTTCATGAGACGTTGGCATGTTGGTGCAGATCAGGATGTCAACATGTAAATTTTACCCATAACAATTACCCCCAAAATTTATCTTTAATTTAAAGATAAATTTTATTCTGAAAAGTCTTTGAAGTTGAGTGGGTTGCAGTTATTTGATTAGACGGTTTTGAGACTTGATTTAGAGTTCCAAGATAGTTATGAGTGTGTTAGAGTTCCTAGGAGAGTTGGCGGTTGGGTTTAAAAGTCACGTCTCTTCTCTCATTCCTTTGTCAATTTCTCTCTTTCAAACCGGCGTGTTGCAGAGGTACTCCCTTTTGTTGGTGTATATGCCCTAGGCATGTTATTGGCACTTTGTTTGACAATGTTTTTTTATCACTTTTTCATTTATATAAAGAGATATTTTAGATTATTATTTGTTGTTACATGTTTTGTTATAATAATCTCCGTCCCTAGTACTTATGAAGAACAAGTATAAGTTTAATTCGATAATCATGTGATGATCATGTGTATGGGATACAAGTTAAACTTATGGGTGTGTGTTGGTGAACATATACTGGACATGATCCAACTATGAGGTTTATGTGATGGTCATGATGTCATAATTAAACCTCTAAAATAGTTATACCATTGAATCCTTAGACCTGAGATTATTACGATCTTCCACATAGTGGAGATCATGTTTGACATATTCAAACGTTACTCTTAACCAAGTAATTATAAAGGATATGATTGGCAATGAGTCTAACCAAGGTCAAACTCATAAATCATGAGCGAACTCTAGAAAGCCATCATGACTACCCAAATAATAAAACTTAACGAAGTTCATTTATCCTCACAGAACATATCACAATCCTCTTGTCACGCGATATCATATTGAACATAAGCCACAGTCTAAGTCAACTTAAGTGTCCAATGCTTTCTCGATCCCGAGTAGATTGATATGAGAAAATAACATTGAACACTTCAATTCATTTGGGTATGGCCATACACTATCATCAATCTCACTCTCGAGTGGCCAAACAGATATCTCTCTTTGAGATAAAGAGGGACAACATCCCATCTTGACTTATCATTCTTCCCTACAAGAATCCGATTATGCAAATCATAGCCTTTATAACTACCTGGTTAAGGGTAGCGTTTGAGTACGTCAAACACAACGTTCATCATGTGAAAGACGATGATAATCTCAGGTCTAAGGATTCCAATGATATAACAAAATGAGATTTAATTATGACATTTGACCATGACATAAATCTCATAGTGGGTCATGTCCGTTACTTGTTCACCAACAAGTACCCATAAGTTTAATTTATATCATATACACATGATCATCATATGATCATCAATTAAACTTATACTAGTTCTTCATGTTGGTGTGTATGCCCTAGGCACGTTATTTGAACGATTAATGTTATCATTTGCTTTACGATTAATAAAGATATTTATTGTTTGATTATTATATCTTTTACATATTTATTATAATAATCCTCGTCCCTGATAATTATGATTAATTATTAGTATAAGTTTAATAGATAATCATATGATGATTATGTGTATGCGATACAATTAGACTTATAGGTATTTGTTGGAGAACAAATACTGGACTGACCCCTATGAGATTTATGTCATGGTCACAGTGTTATAATTAAGTCTCATATAGTTATATCTCTAGAATCTCTAGACCTGAGGTTATTACAGTCTTCCACATAATGAACATTACGTTTGACATATTCAAACGTTACCCTTAATCGGGTAGCCATAAAGAATATGATTGGCGTAATCAGAATCATGTAGGGAATGGTAATAAGCCAAGATGGGATTTGTTCCTCGTCAAGAGAGATGTCAAGATTTGGCCGCTCGATGAATGGTATTGATGAAATGCATGGCCATGCTCAAATGAATTGATTGGATCAATGACATTTGTATTATCAATACATTCGGGATCGAGAAAGCATTGAACAAGGTAAGTTGACCATTGACCATGGTTTACGTTCAATAGACATCGTGTAACAAAGAGATTGTGTTATGTTCTATATTAGGAAACTTTGGATTTCAAAGTTATACTAATTGGGTAGTCATAATGGTTTGCTAGAGTCCGCTTATGACTTACGAGGTTTGAATGGTTCAGACTCGTTGCCAACTTAGTATAATCTTATTGGGTCACACACGCAGAACGGATAATTAAAAGGAGCGAAAAACGAAGAAAAACTGGATCCTACTGGAGGATCCGTACGGATGATTTGGGAGGCACCAAACCAATCCGTACGGATGGTTTGTCCCGGCAGAAACTGTTTTAGGTAAACTCTTGTTAGACAATAAAACCTAAGTCTTAAAGGGTTTTGGAAACCTCTTGTATATAATGTGTGCAGTCGGGAATAGTTCCCCAAAATGTTGATTTTGGAAATCACAAACACTTTCTTGGAGAGAAATAAAACACATAATATACTAGGGTTATTAGGTTTGATTAATCCCAATTATCAAACCATAATAATCATTAGGATCAATTGAAGAATCGTTCTTCAGCAAAGTTATTCAATCCGAAGGACCTAGCAGTCAAGTTCAAGAAGGTGTTCTTGAATCCGTTCGAAGTGTGGATCACCGGTAGAGGGCGTTTCTCTTAGCGTCTTAATTCAAGTTTTCCCATATCGATCAATAAGGGTTAGTTTCTTTCATCTTCATATTATGAATTACTGAACATAACGGATCTAGGCTTTTAGGTTTTTCATGTGATGTTTTCGCCGCGCATGATTGCACAAAACCCAACAGTGGTATCAGAGCCTCGTTGATGATCAATAATTCTAATATTATCATGATATAATTATTTAATGCGATTATTTAATTTGTATTATCATGATAAGATGTATTTATGTGATGGGATTTTATGTGAGATATAAAATTTGCATGCTAGTTGTTGTTGGGATTATGTGGTTGTAATAATAATTTGATTGATATGTATGATCGCATGCTTAGATTATCATGTTATGATTGGATTATATTTGTTGATAATATTGATCTAATTTGTATGTGGAATAAATTGGTTATTGATTATATGAATTAGATGGGTTAAAATTCGTAATCTGTATTTTCATGTTTCTGTAACCTGATTATGTATAAACATGATATTGGGATTAATCGAATTTCTGAAATTTGAAAAATCTGAAAATCTGGGATCCTACTGAAGGATCCGTATGGATAGTTTGGAAGTTACCAAACTGATCCGTACGGATAGTTTGGTAATTCCAGATTTGATTATGTTTTCTGGTGTTCAGATTGTTCTGTAAATTATTTACAGAATTCGAATCTGGAAACTGAAAACTGCTTTCAGACGGCTGGTTTTCGAAATCGTGTTTCCTCAAACAGCTTTCGGTCGAAGAATTCAGAAAGGATGCAGAAATCAGAGTTCTGAAGAGTTTAGAATTGTTGTAATCTGTGAGATTAAGAGACAATGAAAGGGTCTTGAAACAAGTGACCAATCTATATGGGAATGTGGATGCCTTTTGGCTTAGCTTCGACCGTATAGATAAGTTACTTGGTTTCTTGATTTTAGTACGGAAATGTGGATGCCTTTTGGCTTAGTTTTGGCTGTACGGTTTGCGCTCTCAATTTTAAGGTGCTTTGCATAAACAGTTCCAGAATTCTGAAGAGTTCAGAGTTTCTGTGACCTGCATGACAAGCCGTACGGATGAATCTGGAAGCTGCCAGAAACATCCGTACGGATGGTTTGGGCAGTACTGATTCTGATATGTTTCAGATGGCTGGTTAAGGAAACTGTGTTTCCTGAAACAGATTTATGTTCAGAAGTCCAGACAGTTAATGAGATCAGAATCTTAAATGAGTTTAAGATTGGAGAAATCTCAAGGTTTCAGACTTTAATCCTATAACTAGCGCAACTAATGTCACATAAAACTAATTCGGTTAATTGATTAACTTTATGTGTATGAACCTTCTTAAAATTTAAGTTATGTGATAATCCATGATTAAGACACTTGTGAATACACGGATAGTTTTATGTAGGCTACGCCATAGCGAGGTACATTAATTCTATCTTTGTTCAAGCAAGATGAGGAAATAGTGGTTCCGATACGTCTAAAATGGTTTAACTTAATTAGGCTATCAAAACCGTTTTGGGCCTAAAGCACAGATGAGATTAAAACATGTTAGACATATGATGTCTAATATCTCATAAAGGATATAAGAGTCATATATGATATGATTGACAAGGAGTTGTCTATCTAAATAACTTATTTTGAGCAGTCGTGCCCTATCCGACTTAAAGTTAAGTGAAATATGGATCTTATCCCATTCAAATTTTATGATACATTGGATGTATATGAAGGTTATATAATTTAGTGGGAGTATTTGTGAAATACTATATAGATAGTAATTTCTTTATTTAAGTTGGTACTTATATGTGGTTACATGTTTTCATAATTGTAGATAATGGCTAATAACACTCAATCACTGTCATTATATCCTTGAGAAGGAAAAACTTCAAAAGAATGGTGCTAACTTCATGGATTGGATCCGAAGCCTTAGAATTGTTCTAAAGCATGAAGATAAGCTGTTGTAGATACCCCGGGAAAACCACAACTTGGCTAGAGAGGTGAATTATCCTAGGATGTCTATTTGTGTTTTAGTTGTTTAGAGTCGTCACCTATGTTTTAGAGGAACATAAGAAAAACCTAATATTTAGCCTATATTTTGATACGAAAACCGAGATTCTTGTTATGAGGTTCGGGGGTTAGATTACAAGATGAGAAGTACTTAAAAACACCCATCTCGCCCAACTAACGTTGGTCTTGCTTGTTCGTAGTCTACATAAATAAAATATTCTTCCTATTCTTTGATAATGATAAAAGGGGGGGGGTTATAAGGGATGTTTTGAATGTGGGGAGATAATTCATTGACCGACTTCAATAGAGTGAAGTGGTCTTTGGTGTCATGTCCCAAAATGGTTTGGGTGATTGCACATTTAATAAAATAAAAGAAGTAGAATCAAGATGAAGTAGAGAGAAGAGAGAAATGAGTAGTGTTACCTAGACTTTAAGAAGTTTCAATTTCTTCTTTGGAGATTTGCCTTGAAAATGCCTTGAAAGTGTTTGTGTATAGTTTTCTTAATTATAAAAAGTCCTCCTTTTCAATGGTGAATTAGAGGGGTTTATATAGGTGTAAAATTGATGTTTTTGGTGCCAAAACGAAGTCACAAAGAAATCTTTCCCGAGCAAAATCATGTAAAATGAGCAAGGGAGGGATTCTTGGAGAAAATCTGTAACTGACACCCAGATGCACGCGCCTCCTACCTTGGTGGCAGGACACGCGCGCTTTTGACCCCTACGGGCGGAGGCGCGCGACTTCAAAATGGCTTTTCTGATAGAATGGACTAGAAAGTTAGCACTGCTATTTAGTTTAGTCCCTAGACTTAACAGAGTCAGCCAGGAACTTAACAGAAGTAACAGAAACTAACAAAAAACACATAAAATAGGAAGAAACACAAAATCAAATGTGCAATCGGGGTGAGCGGTCCAAGACGAGGTGTCTACAGCTGTACATTCTTGATGAACCCGCTCCTAAAGAGGAACCTGCTGCCACTGCCCCTAGGGCAGAGAGAGACGCCTACAAGAAGCACAAAAGTGATTCTTGTGAGGTCGGTTGTCTCATGCTTGCTGCCATGTATTCTAAGCTTCAAAAGACTCTTGAACACTTGAAAGCCTTTGATATATGCACTCAGTTGAAAGATATGTTTCAAGAGCAAGCAAGGCCAGAAAGGTTCGATACCATAGCTGCTCTGAGCTCATGCAAGATGAGTGAAGGATAGTCGGTGGGTCCTCATGTTTTAAAGATGAAGGCCCATTTTGAGCATCTATATAGGCTTGGTTATCCCATCTCTGTTGAGTTGACCACTGATTTTATTCTTAATTCATTGCCTAAAAGCTATAATCAGTCCGTCATGAACTATAATATACATGGTATGGATAAGACTCTGTCTGAATTGCATGGGATGCTAAAGACAACAACAACAACAAATCCTTAGTCCCAAAATAATTTTGGGGTCGGCTAACATGAATCCTCATATGTCATTGTGATAAAAGGAAGAGATAGAGAGAGAGAGAGAGAGAGAGAGAGAGAGAGAGAGAGAGAGAGAGAGCGAGAGAAAGAGAGGAAAAAGATGGAGAAAATAAAATAAAATAAAATAAATAAATAATAATAATAAAAAGTACAATCAACCCCCATCATTCACATGAATTTTCACCCTCCACTCCGGCCTCTTCAACGCCACATCTTCATCCACTCCGAGTAAACTCATATCCTTTTCAATCACCTTAATCCAAGTTTGCTTGGGTCTTCCCCTACCCCTCGCCATTTTATCACTTCTCTGTTGGTAGTGGTGCCCTAGGCACGTTTAATAAACGTTGTAATTGTTATCATTTATTTCATATTAATAAAGAAATATTTTGATTATTATTGTTGTTCATATTTACTTATAATAATCTCCGTCCCTAGTACTTGTTAAGCACTAGGTACTGGACATGACCCGCTATATGAGATTTATGTCATGGTCTATGTCGTACATATATCTCATATTAGTAATGTCATTTGAATCCTTATACATGAAGTTATTATAGTCTTCCACTTGATGAACATTATGTTTGACATATTCAAACGCTATCTTTAACCGGGTAGTTATAAAGGATATGATTGGCATAATCAGATTCACGTAGGGAAGAGTAATAAGCTAAATGGATTTGTCCCTCTTCGGAGAGATGTCGAGCTTAGGCCTCTCGAGGAATGATGTTGATGAAAATGTTCGGCCGGACTCAAATGAATTGATTAGATCAATGTCATTTGTATTATCAACATATTCGGAATCGAGAAAGTATTGAACAAAACAAGTTGACTTGTTGACCATGACTTGTGTTCAATGACATCGTGGACAAAGGGATTGTGACATATTCTAAAGGAATGCGAACTTATATCTAGTTATACTATTTGGGTAGGTATGATGGTTTGCTAGAACCTAATCATATCTTATGGTTTCATGTTTGAACCCATTGCCAACTTAGTGTAATCCTAGAGGGTCACACACAATAGAATGAATCTTCAATAAGAACTATATTGGAATTTGGAAATTAGGGAAATCTGAAGAAAGTGTGCGACCGAACATAATGGCTTGGGCGGCCACACAGTTTGGCTCAGAAAGTACCAGAAACCTTCCAGATAGATGTGCGACCGCACAAGGGTTTTGGGCGGCCGCACACCATGTCGGGACTGGTTTCCTAATTTGTTTTGGAAAGGAATTTTGGACGGGTTTAGACACAAGTTGCCTATTTGGAATAGGTCTAACTTGTATATAAATAGCCAAATTCGGGCCAGAACATATTCATTGTTTTTATGCAAATCTCCAAAGAGTTTGAGAGAGTTTTATTTTGTTCTAAGACATCCTAGATTGAAGAACAAAATAATACACAAATAAAATTCCATATAAGTTCATATTGTTTGTGAAAACGTGTTTCACAATTTGGTCTAGGAACCAAGATCAAGTGTTCTTGATATTCGTTCGTGGTGTGGATACCGCTAGAGGGTGAAGCTTATCATCTTCAAAGTTCGTGTTCTTACTTTTGTGATCAAAGTTTCAAATTCTCCACCAAGATCAAAGACCAAATTCAAAGTCATCAAGGGTTAGTTTATCTTGTATTCATATTGCCAGTATTTGATTTAATCACATGAACGGATCTATGGGATTTTGGTTTTCATAAATTTTGAATGCTATTTTCCGCTGCGCATGTTACTACAAAACCCAACAGTGGTATCAGAGCTCCGTTCATGTTGATTATTTCAATACTTAGATCATGTTGTGTGTATATAAATTGTTTATGTGCCTAACGTGATATGAATATTGGATTATATGATGTTTATGTGTTATGTGATTTTATGTGGTTTATTGTTTTTGCAACTTTAATCGCACAATTCAATTGCAATTAATATTATGATGGATTCTGAATTGTTTGATTATTAATTATGATTGGATCATGGTTTTAATAATCGGGGAAAAACAATTTTGAGACAAATTTTCGAACTTTAAAATTTCCTTCTGATCCTCCTGTGCGATCGCACAGAATAACGTGGACGGCCGAACATGTTTGGGCGACCGTACAGTTATTTCTGGGCGGCCGCACAAAGAAATCAGAATGCTGATTCTTTTTGCCTTTTGATCAGATTTGGAATTTTCAAAAGGTCCAACCAAACCAGTAACAGAACCAGGCCAGACCTGCTGATCTGGAATGGGTTTTGGGTAGTTGGTTTGGGTGTGGATCTTGGGGTTTGATTTTCCTATTTGTTTTAGTCTTGTGACTCTAAGATTGGTTCAAGGTTTGGATGGCTAATCTACGTTCATCGAGATTGTGTTTCCCAAACTTGATCGCAATCAAAGTTTCAAAGATAAAACGAAGTTAGAATTATGAAGAGTTCAAAATTGCTAAAATTGAGAAACAAAGTTCTTGAGTCAATGATTGGAGATCCATGTGGAATTGTGGATGCAATTGGCCTACGTTCAACGAGACCATCTATTGCTTAGTTTCGGCCACATGGACTACTTTCTTGGTTTCTTGAATTAGTGCGGAATTATGGATGCCTTATGGCTTAGTTTCGGCCGCACTTCTTGTTGTCTTGATTTGGAGATAATAACCAAAGTTGAAATAGTCTCATCCTCATAATTATAGAGAAACTAATGACACATAAATATTATGCTTAAATTAATGGATATTAATTTAGTGGCTAAACTTGATGCGTAACATGTTTATATTATGTGCTCATAAATGTGTTGTATGCTATATGTGATGAACCTTCAAAGAAAGTTTTAAGTCCTTTATTGCCATGCTATGATTAAAACACTTGTTAATACATGGGTGAATTTAATGTAGACCCGCCCTAGCGAAATGCATTGACTTTATTTATGTATGAGCAAGATAGATAATGTGGGCACGCCCTAGCGAGGCACATTAACTATACGTTCAAAATGGTTGGACTTAATTGGGTGTCAAAACAGTTTTGAGCCTAGGCAAAGATGAGATTTAACATGCTTTTTGAAATAGGATTTCTTAAAGAATCTCATAAAAAGGAACTAAGAGTCATATGAGATATGATTGACAAGAGTTGTCTACCTAATTAATTTGATTTTGTGTAATCCGCCTTAGCGGACTTAAAACTAAATTAAAGCGGGATCTTTACCCATTTAAATTATATTATACATTGGATGTATAAGAAGGTTATATAATTTAGTGAGAGTATTTTCGTTTGAAAAATACATTGTTTATTTCTTTAATGAAAATCGGTACTTATTAAATTTTGGAAATTTTGCATATTTGTAGACAATGACTGCTAACACTCAATAAATTTCGTTGCGATCGATCCTTGAGAAGGATATGCTCCAAGAGAATGGTACTAACTTTATGGATTGGATCCGTAGCCTAAGAATTGTTCTAAGGCAAGAAGATAAGTTGTACATTCTCGATGGGCCACTTCCCGCTGAACCAGAACCTACTGCCCCTAGGGCAGAAAGAGACAGTTACAAGAAACATCGTAATGATTCTAGAGATGTAAGCTGTCTCATGCTTGCTACCATGTGCTCAAAACTCCAACAAAGTTTGGAACATTTGGAAGCCTATGAGATAGGCGTGGAGTTAAGAGCTATGTTTCAAGAGCAAGCTAGGCAAGAGAGGTACAAGACCATTGTTGCATTCACTACTTGCAAAATGAATGAAGGGCAACAAGTGAGTCCTCACATGCTAAAAATGAAAGGTTATGTAGAGCATCTTGAGAAACTTGGCTATCCAATCCCATTGGAGCTAGCCACGGATCTCATTCTTAATTCATTGCCTAAAAGTTATAATCAGTTTGTGATGAATTATAACATGCATGGAATGGAAAAGAATCTCTTCGAGTTGCATGTGATGCTTAAAACTGCGGAGATAAAGATTGCGGAGAAAGGTTCTCCCGTGCTCTTGGTTCATGATGGGAAGAAGGCTAGTGCCAAAGGAAAGGGTAAGAAAGTTGTCAAACCCAAGATAAGCAAGGCAAAGGTTGCCAAGGCTTCTGAGGCAAAACCCGATTCACAAAAGGATAATCTGTTTTCATTGTCAAGAAATTGGTCATTGGAAACGTAATTGCAAGGCTTTCTTGGAAGAGCAAAATAAGAAGAAGGGCAGCAAGGTTGCGTCGACTTCAGGTATCTATATGATAGATATTCTCCTTTCTACCACTGATTCTTGGGTATTGGATACCGGATGTGGTTCTCACATTTGTTTAAATGTGCAGGGTCTAAAGAATAGGAGACTACTTAAAGAGGGTGAAGTAGACCTACGCATGGAGAATGGAGCAAGAGTTGCTGCATTAGCCGTAGGGACTTATGAAGTCACTTTACCTTCCGGATTAATTCTTGTTTTGAACAATTGTTATTATGTTTCGGATTTAAGTAGAAATATTATTTCAATTTCTTGTTTGGAAAATGAAGGATTTAAGTTTCTTATTGAGAATAAGAAATTTTCTATTTATTTAAATGATGTGCTTTATGGTATTGCTAATTCATTTAATGGCATTTATGTCTTGGATGTCAAGAATAAAAATAATGAAAATGTCTATCATATAAATAAGAAATCTAAACCTAATGATGTAAATCATTCTTATTTGTGGCATTGCCGTCTTGGTCATATTAATGAGAAGCGTATCTCAAAACTCCGTGGGGACGGTCTCTTGGGTTCATGTGACCTTGGGTCCTACGAAACTTGTGAGTCGTGTCTTCTTGGAAAAATGACTAAGACACCTTTTACCAAGCTAGGTGAAAGGGCAAGCGACTTATTGGGGTTGATACATTCCGATGTATGCGGACCATTAAGTAGCAATGCTAGGGGAGCATTTCAATACTTCATAACCTTCACTGATGATTATAGTAGATTTGAGTATGTTTACCTAATGAAACATAAAAGTGAAGCATTTGAGATATTTAGAATATTTCAAAATGAGGTAGAAAAACAACTTGGCAAAAGTATTAAGCGTAACGACCCGAAAACCCGTCTCTATTTTCTAGTAATAAATATTTAATTATTTATTTATTTCTTATTTAATTGTTTAAATTATTATTTAATTAATAATTATGTGTGCATTTTATGTGTTATAATAATTTATGTCTAGCATTTTATTTAGGCCATTTGTGCTAGTGTAGAAGTGTTGAGTCTTAATTGTTAGTGGGGAGTTTATTTGTAAAGGGTAGTAGTAGGGGAGAGATCTTAGTGTAAATGTTCAAATAATCATCTTCCTACTCCCTCTCTTCTCCCTCACCCTACTCCCATTCCCAGTTTATTTCTCTCTCTCTCCTAGAAAGGTAAGTTTTTCTTCTCTCCCTTCTCTCTTCATTTTCACCTTCTTCCTCTCATTTTCTATTATTGCTCATTTTATGAAATGTGTTTAGATTGTCGATAGGATCGCGTAGAACCAAAAATATTTGAATTCCGTCATCTTTGAGAAATCCGGGTAAGTTGCTTTTCCCCCATTTTATGCTAGAAATGCTACTCCATGTTTATTTGATGATATGAATGCTATTTGGTGCATCTTGGGTGGATTTGGGAGTTATTTACATTTTGTTCATTTTTGTGAAAAATTGGTATTTGAATCATCCTTGGTTGAGGTTCTTTAGATGATGTTCTAGGAGTTCTTTTGGCTTCCAAGTGGTGTGGGTACTTTAGTTTATATATTGGTAGTGTTAGTCTTGAGTTTGGCTTGAAATGGTGAAGATTTGGGTTTGGTTTGATTTTGGGTTGAAAATGGAAGAAACCGAGATTTTTGGCCGGAATTTGCCCCTCCGGGCAAGGGGGCGCGCGCACCCTTTGGGAGGGGGCGTGCGCACCCTTATGCCCCTTTGTAAAATAACCTTCTGTTGATCGAGGGCGCGCGCACCATATTCGAGGGGGCGTGCGCTCCCTCATTATTTCAACAATGCAAAAACCTTCTGATCCTTAGGGCACGCGCACCCTTTCTGTGAGGGCGTGCGCCCCCTCCGCTGTACAAGTCCTGAGCTTCACCCTATTGTACTCTTCGTAGACAATCTTCGATAGTTCATAACTCTCTCATCCGGACTCCGTTTTAGGTGTATAAGCTATCGTTTTAAAGATCTTTTAGAGTACTACGACATGAGGTGGTTTATTTGGTGGGATTCAGGTTCAGATTGTGTTAAGTTTTCAATAAGTGTTCTATAACAAAATGTTTTATGACCGGTCCGTGGTGATCAAGTTTGGGATATTTGTTGGTGTAGGTTGTGGATAACCCTAGTGTTTAAAATGGTTCCTTTGTGAACAAATATGTGTGGAATTTGATCAAGTATCGTTTTGAAATGTTTGGGCATCTTTTGATGTGTTGTTTGAATTGGTTCACCTTTTGGTGGTTTAATTGAAATGGTTCCCTACTTTGGAATCATTAGTTGTTTATTTAAGCTAGTATTTATTACTTAGCATTTATTTGAAAGTCCAGATGGTTATTTGTGTTCGAGTCAGGCAATGGATAATGCTATAATGGCTCAAGCCAAGTCCAGTATAGCATCGCCCATTGGTCATTCTTCCCCATCCAGATTGGCCTTGGATGGGATGAGCTAGCTCCCTTTGGTGAGTATTCTAGCTACACGTTTTGGGTTTTGACTTTGTGTCATCTCCCTTGTCCCTTGTGACATGTTACATTGTTATGGTTCCGGTACCGGGGGTTTCTCTTCAGCTTTCATGCTACTATGAAGATGTTGATTGTTGATTATTGAAGCTGCGCATCGACCTTTATTTGGTTCTATCAGTTGGGAAACCTTTGCTAATATCCTTTGTTATTTGTTTATTTCCGCTGCTATTTGTTATCTGTTGTGTGCTATGTGCTATATGAGATTTTCTATTGTTAGAAGTTCTTATTACTGCCTGTTGCATAATATCATGTTATGTAGTTGCATTAGTAACTTACTGAGATTTTATCTCACCCCGTTTCCTTTCAATGTTGTTTTCCTTAACCCCCCCAGGAGGAAAGGATTAGGATTTGCGGATCGAGGAGGACGTCAAGAGGTTTGAGATATTTGGGTAGGTTATTATTGATCGGTTTGCATTATATAAATGTGTAACCTTCTTGGGGATAGTTGTACCAATAATGACGTCATTAAGATTTGTAATATTGTGTATTTTGGGTGTGAGCTTGTGGAGCTGACACTAGTTGTTTTATGATGTTGTTAAACTTGGATTTTCCAAACCTTGTGTTAAAATCTTTTGGGTATAAAATGAAATTTTTATCTTCAGTATTTTAGAGTTTTTGGTTGTAAGTCGACGTCCAGCTCGCGAGTTCCCGGCCCGAGGGGTCGGGGCGCGACAGTTGGTATCAGAGCTATGGTTTAGCTCTATGTATAAGTATAGGTGGACTAGAATGACCTAGGAGGGTAGATGGGTTCGGATTGAGTAACGATGAGTATTTTATGCAGGTATTTGTTTGTAATGGCTTGAAGAAGAGCTGGTGAAGGCATCAGTGAGACTCAGAATCTTAATGGTCTACGGGAAGGAAACCGTGCAGTGTTTCAGGGCAGGTTTGAAGCGGCCGTGAAAGCAATTCATGACCAAGGGCCGAGAGAGGAACATGTAGAACCTCCGCGATATGGGTTGGAGCAGTTCTTGAAGTTGAAACCAAGTGAGTACGACGGTGAGCCTGATGTGAAGAAGGCTGAGCTATGGATAGAATCGATGGAGAAAATCTACGATGTCTTTGGTTGCACTGATGAGGATAGGGTTCTGTTTGCAGCTTATAAGCTCGTGGGGGCTGCGGAACATTGGTGGAAGGCACTGAAGACCAGTTGGGATGCGACTCTTGTACCATATCCTTGGGAGTGGTTCATGAGGAAATTCAAGGATCATTTTATCTCTCTAGTGAATCAAAACCGGAAAGAGATCGAGTTCCTCAGCTTGGAGCAAGGCATGATGTCAGTAGCACAGTACTCAGCTAAGTTCGCAGAATTAGCAAGGTGTTGTGAATACCTTGTACGGACCGAGGAGCAGAAAGCGGTGAGATTGATCAGGGGTTTGAAGACAGCTATTAGGACTCAACTTTTAGCCCAAAGAATTCAAACTTTTCAGGATGCGGTGGACCGTGCCTATTTGATAGAGCAAGACATCGGGGGACACAAGAGGAAGACTGAGATGGTTAACCCGGGAAAACAAGGAGGGCAAATCAGGGCTCAACCACAGCGATATTCGGATAACAGAGGTAATTCTGGAGTGCAAACTCGATTCAGAAGGCAACTTCAAGGGCAACCAATAGTAGGAAATCAAGGTTCTAATAAGGGGACACGAAATGGGAAGATCTGCGGCTATTGTCAGAGGGAAGGACACTCAGTAGACAAGTGTTGGAAAAAGCAAGGAAAGTGTGTTAATTGTGGTCGGTTTGGGCACTTTGCGAGAGATTGTCCTAGAGGCAGATATCAACCATCCGGGAGTGACGCTGGTACGACACTGGGTCAGAAGAGAGATGCTTCGGGAAACCCTAAAGGTTCAGGGTAGGGTATTTGTGATCAACCCGCACTCGTCAGGTATTGAGCAATTTCAGGAGGTATTATTTTGCGTCGAGAGAGCGAGCGCGTGCATTTTAGGATCATCGCATTCTCATGTTTATGTGCATTTAGTTGCATTTATTTATCCTGAGTCTTTGACTTATGTGTTGTCAGTGTCTACTCCTATGGAGGAGTGTAGGCTATCTGATGTAGTCTTATGTGCTCATGTTGTGCTTAAAGGTAGATATAACTTACCTGCTAAATTGTCATATTGCTATTATAAGATTTTGATGTTATTTTGAGAAGGGAAATGTCATGCTTTAGTCGATTGTTGTAGGAAAATTGTTACATCCTCTCTTCCCTTTTGCCTAAAATTGTTTTGAGACCGTTCCTTTGGGTAGAGTTAAGCATATCTTCTCTTATTTGGAATCTGGCTATTTCGCTTCGATGGGTGACAATGGATGTCTATACCAGGTTGTTGGATGTATTTATCATTTGTAAGATTTCTATTTTTCTTCTGAACAGTACCTAGTATTTGGGAAAAGCTTGGGTTACATTGTGTTGTTATGGTACAAGGTTGTAGTACGATAATTAGATCAATATCCATGTTGTATCGATTGGGTTGTAAGAATTGAGGATTCAATTGAGGATTTCTTGGTAGGAGATTTTTGTTTACTTCTAGCATATCTACGTGATTGCATCGGAATTGGTTGTTATGAGGGAATACATGAATTTTATGAGTGACGAGTAGATTGTGGAAGTTATAATCATTAATGGTGGTAAGCGCGTTAAGTTCGAGAGGATTAAGCACAATTTGGGAGAGTAATGATTTCCCGATCTATATTAAAGGCATTTTGAATTTTGAGTTTGGGTTAAATGGTTGTTCTATGGTTCTAAATCCTTCTTGGTGGCGTTCCTCCATTTGGAATAAGAGTATGTAAAGAAAATTGGGTATCAATACTTGGGCATATTAAAGAATACTATGATTTGGTATTGGGTCAGTTAGAATGTGGCTAGCCAATTGGTTTGTTATGATGGTAGTACTATTGAGCCTAAGTATCATTGAGATTATAAGTGTATACATGAAAGGCTAAGGTGGGTTAGCCATGGAAGATTTAGGATTTGCTAAATTTCTTTGGAGTGTATAAGCGGATCATCAATTTAAAGAGAGAGTTAGAGGAAAGCCTTGGAGATAAAATGTGGATTGTTTTACGGATTACTGAGTATTTGTAATTGTTTTAGGCTTTCAAAGAGTTGTAGTAATGTGATGATGAAATTATAGCGTGGATTTAAATAAACATTTTGTATAAAATTTTGAGCTTACGTTGTACCTCTAGTTTAAGGTGCCATCTAAGGTGAAAGCACTATAATGGAAATCCGTGGAGATATAGCCATTTTGGTGAATACTATGGGGATGAAAAATTTCTTAGCTTGTCATATTTTAAGAAGCTGATTAAGCTCGGGATGGTTTAATGTTTGGAATTTCTGGGAATTAATGCTGAGTATACGGCTTACAAATGGAAGTATCTTGACAGTGTAATTAAGGTTATGAATAAGGCAAACTTGTAGTATCTCGAGAATTATGTTTAGGAGAAATTGGGGTTCTTCGATTTTGAGGATGGATTTTAATTAGTAGTGGAGATAATGATTGAAGGAAGTTAAGTGCGAGAGGTTGTTATGTTGTAAACATTATTTAAGGTTACCATATGATGGTTTAGAATGGACAATTGAGAATTCGGGAAGTGGCAGAACTATCGTATCCGTGGCTAATTGATCCTTCGGGTAAGTATTTATAAAATTCGGGTTAATGAATAGAGCTATCTATGACTAAGGATTGATTGCAATTTTAGTGATATCGCCTTCAAATTATAGTTTGTCGTTATGGGACCAAGCTTAAAAATGATGATAATGGGTTACCAAAGTTGGATAGTTTATGTTCTTCGAAAGGATAAAAACGAGTTAGTGCAAGTGGGTTAAGAAATACCAAGACTACGATTGTATTATGTTTTATTACCTAAGGAAGATAAATTTAGTAGTGGAGTTGATTCCAAATACTATTGGGATAATGAAAAATAAAACTTATGGATGTTGGTGATTTAAGGGTTAATTGAATCATGAAGTCTAAGTCTGAATTATCTAATAGGTTCTTGATTGGGATTTTGAGTGCTAGATGAGAATTGATATTTTGTAGCCTCGTTATGACTATGTGTTATGATTTTGATAAGTGAATTCGCGGGCGAATTCTTTTTAAGGAGGGTAGATTGTAACGACCCGAAAACCCGTCTCTATTTTCTTGTAATAAATATTTAATTATTTATTTATTTCTTATTTAATTGTTTAAATTATTATTTAATTTATAATTATGTGTGCATTTTATGTGTTATAATAATTTATGTCTAGCATTTTATTTGGGCCATTTGTGCTAGTGTAGAAGTGTTGAGTCTTAATTGTTAGTGGGGAGTTTATTTGTAAAGGGTAGTAGTAGGGGAGGGGTCTTAGTGTAAATGTTCAAATAATCATCTTCCTACTCCCTCTCTTCTCCCTCACCTCTCCCTCACCCTACTCCCATTCCCAGTTTATTTCTCTCTCTCTCCTAGAAAGGTAAGTTTTTCTTCTCTCCCTTCTCTCTTCATTTTCACCTTCTTCCTCTCATTTTCTCTTATTGCTCATTTTATGAAATGTGTTTAGATCGTCGATAGGATCGCGTAGAACCAAAAATATTTGAATTCCGTCATCTTTGAGAAATCCGGGTAAGTTGCTTTTCCCCCATTTTATGCTAGAAATGCTACTCCATGTTTATTTGATGATATGAATGCTATTTGTTGCATCTTGTGTGGATTTGGGAGTTATTTACATTTTGTTCATTTTTGTGAAAAATTGGTATTTGAATCATCCTTGGTTGAGGTTCTTTAGATGATGTTCTAGGAGTTCTTTTGGCTTCCAAGTGGTGTGGGTACTTTAGTTTATATATTGGTAGTGTTAGTCTTGAGTTTGGCTTGAAATGGTGAAGATTTGGGTTTGGTTTGATTTTGGGTTGAAAATGGAAGAAACCGAGATTTTTGGCCGGAATTTGCCCCTCCGGGCAAGGGGGCGCGCGCACCCTTTGGGAGGGGGCGTGCGCACCCTTATGCCCCTTTGTAAAATAACCTTCTGTTGATCGAGGGCGCGCGCACCATATTCGAGGGGGCGTGCGCTCCCTCATTGTTTCAACAATGCAAAAACCTTCTGATCCTTAGGGCGCGCGCACCCTTTCTGTGAGGGCGTGCGCCCCCTCCGCTGTACAAGTCCTGAGCTTCACCCTATTGTACTCTTCGTAGACAATCTTCGATAGTTCATAACTCTCTCATCCGGACTCCGTTTTAGGTGTATAAGCTATCGTTTTAAAGCTCTTTTAGAGTACTACGACATGAGGTGGTTTATTTGGTGGGATTCAGGTTCGGATTGTGTTGAGTTTTCAATAAGTGTTCTATAACAAAATGTTTTATGACCGGTCCGTGGTGATCAAGTTTGGGATATTTGTTGGTGTGGGTTGTGGATAACCCTAGTGTTTAAAATGGTTCCTTTGTGAACAAATATGTGTGGAATTTGATCAAGTATCGTTTTGAAATGTTTGGGCATCTTTTGATGTGTTGTTTGAATTGGTTCACCTTTTGGTGGTTTAATTGAAATGGTTCCCTACTTTGGAATCATTAGTTGTTTATTTAAGCTAGTATTTATTACTTAGCATTTATATGAAAGTCCAGCTGGTTATTTGTGTTCGAGTCAGGCAATGGATAATGCTATAATGGCTCAAGCCAAGTCCAGTATAGCATCGCCCATTGGTCATTCTTCCCCATCCAGATTGGCCTTGGATGGGATGAGCTAGCTCCCTTTGGTGAGTATTCTAGCTACACGTTTTGGGTTTTGACTTTGTGTCGTCTCCCTTGTCCCTTGTGACATGTTACATTGTTATGGTTCCGGTACCGGGGGTTTCTCTTCAGCTTTCATGCTACTATGAAGATGTTGATTGTTGATTATTGAAGCTGCGCAGCGACCTTTATTTGGTTCTATCAGTTGGGAAACCTTGGCTAATATCCTTTGTTATTTGTTTATTTCCGCTGCTATTTGTTATCTGTTGTGTGCTATGTGCTATATGAGATTTTCTATTGTTAGAAGTTCTTATTACTGCCTGTTGCATAATAGCATGTCATGTAGTTGCATTAGTAACTTACTGAGATTTTATCTCACCCCGTTTCCTTTCAATGTTGTTTTCCTTAACCCCCCCCAGGAGGAAAGGATTAGGATTTGCGGATCGAGGAGGACGTCGAGAGGTTTGAGATATCTGGGCAGGTTATTATTGATCGGTTTGCATTATATAAATGTGTAACCTTCTTGGGGATAGTTGTACCAATAATGACGTCATTAAGATTTGTAATATTTTGTATTTTGGGTGTGAGCTTGTGGAGCTGATACTAGTTGTTTTATGATGTTGTTAAACTTGGATTTTCCAAACCTTGTGTTAAAATCTTTTGGGTATAAAATGAATTTTTTATCTTCAGTATTTTAGAGTTTTTGGTTGTAAGTCGACGTCCAGCTCGCGAGTTCCCGGCCCGAGGGGTCGGGGCGTGACAGTTGGTATCAGAGCTATGGTTTAGCTCTATGTATAAGTATAGGTGGACTAGAATGACCTAGGAGGGTAGATGGGTTCGGAGTGAGTAACGATGAGTATTTTATGCAGGTATTTGTTTGTAATGGCTAGAAGAAGAGCTGGTGAAGGCATCAGTGAGACTCAGAATCTTAATGGTCTACGGGAAGGAAACCGTGCAGTGTTTCAGGGCAGGTTTGAAGCGGCCGTGAAAGCAATTCATGACCAAGGGCCGAGAGAGGAACATGTAGAACCTCCGCGATATGGGTTGGAGCAGTTCTTGAAGTTGAAACCAAGTGAGTACGACGGTGAGCCTGATGTGAAGAAGGCCGAGCTATGGATAGAATCGATGGAGAAAATCTACGATGTCTTTGGTTGCACTGATGAGGATAGGGTTCTGTTTGCAGCTTATAAGCTCGTGGGGGCTGCGGAACATTGGTGGAAGGCACTGAAGACCAGTTGGGATGCGACTCTTGTACCATATCCTTGGGAGTGGTTCATGAGGAAATTCAAGGATCATTTTATCTCTCTAGTGAATCAAAACCGGAAAGAGATCGAGTTCCTCAGCTTGGAGCAAGGCATGATGTCAGTAGCACAGTACTCAGCTAAGTTCGCAGAATTAGCCAGGTGTTGTGAATACCTTGTGCGGACCGAGGAGCAGAAAGCGATGAGATTGATCAGGGGTTTGAAGACAGCTATTAGGACTCAACTTTTAGCCCAAAGAATTCAACCTTTTCAGGATGCGGTGGACCGTGCCTATTTGATAGAGCAAGACATCGGGGGACACAAGAGGAAAACTGAGATGGGTAACCCGGGAAAACAAGGAGGGCAAATCAGGGCTCAACCACAGCGATATTCGGATAACAGAGGTAATTCTGGAGTGCAAACTCGATTCAGAAGGCAACTTCAAGGGCAACCAATAGTAGGAAATCAAGGTTCTAATAAGGGGACACGAAATGGGAAGATCTGCGGCTATTGTCAGAGGGAAGGACACTCAGTAGACAAGTGTTGGAAAAAGCAAGGAAAGTGTGTTAATTGTGGTCGGTTTGGGCACTTTGCGAGAGATTGTCCTAGAGGAAGATATCAACCATCCGGGAGTGACGCTGGTACGGCACTGGGTCAGAAGAGAGATGCTTCGGGAAACCCTAAAGGTTCAGGGTAGGGTATTTGTGATCAACCCGCACTCGTCAGGTATTGAGCAATTTCAGGAGGTATTATTTTGCGTCGAGAGAGTGAGCGCGTGCATTTTAGGATCATCGCATTCTCATGTTTATGTGCATTTAGTTGCATTTATTTATCCTGAGTCTTTGACTTATGTGTTGTCAGTGTCTACTCCTATGGAGGAGTGTAGGCTATCTGATGTAGTCTTATGTGCTCATGTTGTGCTTAAAGGTAGATATAACTTACCTGCTAAATTGTCATATTGCTATTATAAGATTTTGATGTTATTTTGAGAAGGGAAATGTCATGCTTTAGTCGATTGTTGTAGGAAAATTGTTACATCCTCTCTTCCCTTTTGCCTAAAATTGTTTTGAGACCGTTCCTTTGGGTAGAGTTAAGCATATCTTCTCTTATTTGGAATCTGGCTATTTCGCTTCGATGGGTGACAATGGATGTCTATACCAGGTTGTTGGATGTCTTTATCATTTGTAAGATTTCTATTTTTCTTCTGAACAGTACCTAGTATTTGGGAAAATCTTGGGTTACATTGTGTTGTTATGGTACAAGGTTGTAGTACGATAATTAGATCAATATCCATGTTGTATCGATTGGGTTGTAAGAATTGAGGATTCAATTGAGGATTTCTTGGTAGGAGATTTTTGTTTACTTCTAGCATATCTACGTGATTGCATCGGAATTGGTTGTTATGAGGGAATACATGAATTGTATGAGTGACGAGTAGATTGTGGAAGTTATAATCATTAATGGTGGTAAGCGCGTTAAGTTTGAGAGGATTAAGCACAATTTGGGAGAGTAATGATTTCCCGATCTATATTAAAGGCATTTTGAATTTTGAGTTTGGGTTAAATGGTTGTTCTATGGTTCTAAATCCTTCTTGGTGGAGTTCCTCGATTTGGAATAAGAGTATGTGAAGAAAATTGGGTATCAATACTTGGGCATATTAAAGAATACTATGATTTGGTATTGGGTCAGTTAGAATGTGGCTAGCCAATTGGTTTGTTATGATGGTAGTACTATTGAGCCTAAGTATCATTGAGATTATAAGTGTATACATGAAAGGCTAAGGTGGGTTAGCCATTGAAGATTTAGGATTTGCTAAATTTCTTTGGAGTGTATAAGCGGATCATCAATTTAAAGAGAGAGTTAGAGGAAAGCCTTGGAGATAAAATGTGGATTGTTTTACGGATTACTGAGTATTTGTAATTGTTTTAGGCTTTCAAAGAGTTGTAGTAATGTGATGATGAAATTATAGCGTGGATTTAAATAAACATTTTGTATAAAGTTTTGAGCTTACGTTGTACCTCTAGTTTAAGGTGCCATCTAAGGTGAAAGCACTATAATGGAAATCCGTGGAGATATAGCCACTTTGGTGAATACTATGGGGATGAAAAATTTCTTAGCTTGTCATATTTTAAGAAGCTGATTAAGCTCGGGATGGTTTAATGTTTGGAATTTCTGGGAAGTAATGCTGAGTATACGGCTTACAAATGGAAGTATCTTGACAGTGTAATTAAGGTTATGAATAAGGCAAACTTGTAGTATCTCGAGAATTATGTTTAGGAGAAATTGGGGTTCTTCGATTTGAGGATGGATTTTAATTAGTAGTGGAGATAATGATTGAAGGAAGTTAAGTGCGAGAGGTTGTTATGTTGTAAACATTATTTAAGGTTACCATATGATGGTTTAGAATGGACAATTGAGAATTCGGGAAGTGGCAGAACTATCGTATCCGTGGCTAATTGATCCTTCGGGTAAGTATTTATAAAATTCGGGTTAATGAATAGAGCTATCTATGACTAAGGATTGATTGCAATTTTAGTGATATCGCCTTCAAATTATAGTTTGTCGTTATGGGACCAAGCTTAAAAATGATGATAATGGGTTACCAAAGTTGGATAGTTTATGTTCTTCGAAAGGATAAAAACGAGTTAGTGCAAGTGGGTTAAGAAATACCAAGACTACGATTGTATTATGTTTTATTACCTAAGGAAGATAAATTTAGTAGTGGAGTTGATTCCAAATACTATTAGGATAATGAAAAATAAAACTTATGGATGTTGGTGATTTAAGGGTTAATTGAATCATGAAGTCTAAGTCTGAATTATCTAATAGGTTCTTGATTGGGATTTTGAGTGCTAGATGAGAATTGATATTTTGTAGCCTCGTTATGACTATGTGTTATGATTTTGATAAGTGAATTCGCGGGCGAATTCTTTTTAAGGAGGGTAGATTGTAACGACCCGAAAACCCGTCTCTATTTTCTTGTAATAAATATTTAATTATTTATTTATTTCTTATTTAATTGTTTAAATTATTATTTAATTAATAATTATGTGTGCATTTTATGTGTTATAATAATTTATGTCTAGCATTTTATTTGGGCCATTTGTGCTAGTGTAGAAGTGTTGAGTCTTAATTGTTAGTGGGGAGTTTATTTGTAAAGGGTAGTAGTAGGGGAGGGGTCTTAGTGTAAATGTTCAAATAATCATCTTCCTACTCCCTCTCTTCTCCCTCACCTCTCCCTCACCCTACTCCCATTCCCAGTTTATTTCTCTCTCTCTCCTAGAAAGGTAAGTTTTTCTTCTCTCCCTTCTCTCTTCATTTTCACCTTCTTCCTCTCATTTTCTCTTATTGCTCATTTTATGAAATGTGTTTAGATCGTCGATAGGATCGCGTAGAACCAAAAATATTTGAATTCCGTCATCTTTGAGAAATTCGGGTAAGTTGCTTTTCCCCCATTTTATGCTAGAAATGCTACTCCATGTTTATTTGATGATATGAATGCTATTTGTTGCATCTTGTGTGGATTTGGGAGTTATTTACATTTTGTTCATTTTTGTGAAAAATTGGTATTTGAATCATCCTTGGTTGAGGTTCTTTAGATGATGTTCTAGGAGTTCTTTTGGCTTCCAAGTGGTGTGGGTACTTTAGTTTATATATTGGTAGTGTTAGTCTTGAGTTTGGCTTGAAATGGTGAAGATTTGGGTTTGGTTTGATTTTGGGTTGAAAATGGAAGAAACCGAGATTTTTGGCCGGAATTTGCCCCTCCGGGCAAGGGGGCGCGCGCACCCTTTGGGAGGGGGAGTGCGCACCCTTATGCCCCTTTGTAAAATAACCTTCTGTTGATCGACGGCGCGCGCACCATATTCGAGGGGGCGTGCGCTCCCTCATTGTTTCAACAATGCAAAAACCTTCTGATCCTTAGGGCGCTCGCACCCTTTCTGTGAGGGCGTGCGCCCCCTCCGCTGTATAAGTCCTGAGCTTCACCCTATTGTACTCTTCGTAGACAATCTTCGATAGTTCATAACTCTCTCATCCGGACTCCGTTTTAGGTGTATAAGCTATCTTTTTAAAGTTCTTTTAGAGTACTACGACATGAGGTGGTTTATTTGGTGGGATTCAGGTTCGGATTGTGTTGAGTTTTCAATAAGTGTTCTATAACAAAATGTTTTATGACCGGTCCGTGGTGATCAAGTTTGGGATATTTGTTGGTGTGGGTTGTGGATAACCCTAGTGTTTAAAATGGTTCCTTTGTGAACAAATATGTGTTGAATTTGATCAAGTATCGTTTTGAAATGTTTGGGCATCTTTTGATGTGTTGTTTGAATTGGTTCACCTTTTGGTGGTTTAATTGAAATGGTTCCCTACTTTGGAATCATTAGTTGTTTATTTAAGCTAGTATTTATTACTTAGCATTTATTTGAAAGTCCAGCTGGTTATTTGTGTTCGAGTCAGGCAATGGATAATGCTATAATGGCTCAAGCCAAGTCCAGTATTGCATCGCCCATTGGTCCTTCTTCCCCGTCCAGATTGGCCTTGGATGGGATGAGCTAGCTCCCTTTGGTGAGTATTCTAGCTACACGTTTTTGGTTTTGACTTTGTGTCATCTCCCTTGTCCCTTGTGACATGTTACATTGTTATGGTTCCGGTACCGGGGGTTTCTCTTCAGCTTTCATGCTACTATGAAGATGTTAATTGTTGATTATTGAAGCTGCGCAGCGACCTTTATTTGGTTCTATCAGTTGGGAAACCTTGGCTAATATCCTTTGTTATTTGTTTATTTCCGCTGCTATTTGTTATCTGTTGTGTGCTATGTGCTATATGAGATTTTCTATTGTTAGAAGTTCTTATTACTGCCTATTGCATAATAGCATGTCATGTAGTTGCATTAGTAACTTACTGAGATTTTATCTCACCCCGTTTCCTTTCAATGTTGTTTTCCTTAACCCCCCCCAGGAGGAAAGGATTAGGATTTGCGGATCGAGGAGGACGTCGAGAGGTTTGAGATATCTGGGCAGGTTATTATTGATCGGTTTGCATTATATAAATGTGTAACCTTCTTGGGGATAGTTGTACCAACAATGATGTCATTAAGATTTGTAATATTTTGTATTTTGGGTGTTAGCTTGTGGAGCTGACACTAGTTGTTTTATGATGTTGTTAAACTTGGATTTTCCAAACCTTGTGTTAAAATCTTTTGGGTATAAAATGAAATTTTTATCTTCAGTATTTTAGAGTTTTTGGTTGTAAGTCGACGTCCAGCTCGCGAGTTCCCGGCCCGAGGGGTCGGGGCGCGATATTAAGGCACTTCGATCAGATCGAGGTGGAGAATACTTGAGTCATGAATTTGATATCATCTAAAGAATTGTGGAATAGTTTCACAATTGACTCCACCCGGAACACCACAATGGAATGGTGTGTCCGAGAGGAGAAATCGGACTTTGTTAGACATGGTTCGATCAATGATGAGTCAAGTTGATCTTCCAATATTCTTTTGGGGTTACGCTCTAGAAACCGATGCTTTTACACTAAATCAAGTTCCAACTAAATCGGTTCCAAAGACTCCATATGAGATGTGGAGCGGAAAGAAACCTAGTTTGTCTTTCATGAGGATTTGGGGTTGCGAAGCTTTTGTCAAAAGACTTGTCTCCGACAAACTAGCACACAAATCTGATAAATGTATCTTCGTGGGATATCCTAAGGAAACTAAAGGATATTACTTTTACAACCGAGAGGACAACAAAGTGTTTGTTGCCCGAACTGGTGTCTTTCTAGAGAAAGAGTTTCTCTCCAAAGAAATCAGTGGGAGTAAAATAAATCTTGAAGAGATTCGAGACCCAGAAAATGACATTGAACCAATAGTGGAACAAGAATAAGAACCACAAGGAGTTGTGGAACCTGTTCAAAATACACAAGCGACTCGCAGATCTTGTAGGTTACGATCCGAGCCCGAGAGATATGGATTTCTCGTAACGGATAGTAATGAGATGGAAATCATTGAGAATGATGAACCGTCAACCTACCAAGAGGCTATGTCTTCTCCTGATTCGGATAAGTGGCTTGGACCCATGGAATCTGAATTGCAATCCATGCAAGACAATCAAGTTTGGAATTTGATTAATGCGCCCGAAGGTATAAAAACCATAGGATGCAAATGGGTCTTCAAGAAGAAGACTGACATGGATGGGAAGGTGCATACTTACAAAGCTAGGCTTGTAGCGAAGGGTTATAGGCAAGTTCATGGTATTGACTATGATGAAACCTTTTCACCCGTAGCAACGATCAAGTCTATAAGAATTTTGCTTGCCATTGCCGCATATCATGACTATGAAATATGGCAAATGGACGTCAAAACCGCTTTCCTAAATGGAAAACTACAAGAGGATGTGTATATGACACAACCAGAGGGTTTTGAACAAGATTCTAAGGTATGCAAATTGCAGAGATCCATCTATGGATTGAAGCAAGCTTCAAGGAGTTGGAATCTCCGTTTTGATGAATCGGTCAAAGAGTTTGGTTTCATCAAGAACGAAGATGAACCTTGTGTATACAAGAAGATTAGTGGGAGCATAGTGCTATTCCTGATTTTATACGTGGATGACATATTACTCATTGGAAACGATATTCCTACACTTCAGTCTGTGAAGACTTGGTTAGGAAAATGCTTCGCAATGAAAGATATGGGTGAAGCCGCATATATACTTGGCATTAAGATCTATAGAGATAGATCAAGGAGGCTACTTGGTTTAAGCCAAAGTACATACATTGACAAGGTCATTAGAAGATTCCGTATGGAAAATTCTAAAAGAGGAACCTTACCAGTGTTACATGGAGTTTCTCTAAGCAAGACTCAATGTCCTAAGACAAAAGATGAGGGTGAGAAAATGAATGATATTCCATATGCTTCGGCAATTGGGTCCATCATGTATGCCATGATTTGTACTAGGCCGGATGTATCTTATGCTTTAAGCATGACAAGTAGATACCAATCCGACCCCGGTGAAAATCACTGGATGGCTGTAAAAGCGATTCTTAAGTACTTGAGAAGAACTAAAGATTCTTTTTTAGTCTATGGAGGAATGGAAGATGATTTCGTGGTAAATACTTACACAGATGCAAGCTTCCAAACCGACAAAGATGATAGTCGATCGCAATCGAGTTTTGTGTTTATGTTAAATGGTGGAGCTGTAAGCTGGAAGAGTTCCAAGCAGAGTACAACCGCTGATTCTATAATGGAAGCTGAGTATATTGCTGCATCAGATGCTGCAAAGGAAGCTGTTTGGATTAAGAAGTTCATTACTGAACTTGGAGTGGTTCCTAGTATTGCTAATCCAATAGACCTTTATTGCGATAATAATGGTGCTATTGCTCAAGCAAAGGAACCAAGAGCACATCAGAAATCCAAACACATACTTAGGCGTTTTCATATCATTCGAGAAATCGTTGATAGGGGAGACGTAAATATATGCAGAGTACCTACTGATGATAATGTTGCGGACCCGCTAACAAAAGGACTGCCACAAGATAAACATGAAAGTCATGTTAGGTCCATGGGTATTAGATACATGGGAGATTGGGCCTAGGGAAACTGGGAGATTGTTGGTAGTGGTGCCCTAGGCACGTTTAATAAACGTTGTAATTGTTATCATTTATTTCATATTAATAAAGAAATGTTTTGATTATTATTGTTGTTCATGTTTACTTATAATAATCTCCGTCCCTAGTACTTGTTAAGCACTAGTATAAAGGCTAAATGATCATGGGATGATCATGTTAGATTTATGGGTACTTGTTTGGAACAAGGTACTGGACATGACCCGCTGTATGAGATTTATGTCATGGTCTATGTCGTACATATATCTCATATTAGTAATGTCATTTGAATCCTTAGACATGAAGTTATTATAGTCTTCCACTTGATGAACATTATGTTTGACATATTCAAACGCTATCTTTAACCGGGTAGTTATAAAGGATATGATTGGTATAATCGGATTCACGTAGGGAAGAGTAATAAGCTAAATGGATTTGTCCCTCTTCGGAGAGATGTCGAGCTTAGGCCTCTCGTAGGAATGATGTTGATGAAAATGTTCGGCCGGACTCAAATGAATTGATTAGATCAATGTCATTTGTATTATCAACATATTCGGAATCGAGAAAGTATTGAACAAAACAAGTTGACTTTTTGACCATGACTTGTGTTCAATGACATCGTGGACAAAGGAATTGTGACATATTCTAAAGGAATGCGAACTTGTATCTAGTTATACTATTTGGGTAGGTATGATGGTTTGCTAGAACCTAATCATATCTTATGGTTTCATGTTTGAACCTATTGCCAACTTAGTGTAATCCTAGAGGGTCACACACAATAGAATGAATCTTAAATAAGAACTATATTGGAATTTAGAAATTAGGGAAATCTGAAGAAAGTGTGCGACCGTACATAATGGCTTGGGCGGCCGCACAGTTTGGCTCAGAAAGTACCAGAAACCTTCCAGATAGATGTACGACCGCACAAGGGTTTTGGGCGGCCGCACACCATGTCGGGACTGGTTTCCTAATTTGTTTTGGAAAGGAATTTTGGACGGGTTTAGACACAAGTTTCCTATTTGAAATAGGTCTAACTTGTATATAAACAGCCAAATTCGGGCCAGAACATATTCATTGTTTCTGTGCAAATCTCCAAAGAGTTTGAGAGAGTTTTATTTTGTTCTAAGACATCCTAGATTGAAGAACAAAATAATACACAAATAAAATTCCATATAAGTTCATATTGTTTGTGAAAACGTGTTTCACAATTTGGTCTAGGAACCAAGATCAAGTGTTCTTGATATTCGTTCGTGGTGTGGATACCGCTAGAGGGTGAATCTTATCATCTTCAAAGTTCGTGTTCTTACTTTTGTGATCAAAGTTTCAAATTCTCCACCAAGATCAAAGACCAAATTCAAAGTCATCAAGGGTTAGTTTATCTTGTATTCATATTGCCAGTATTTGATTTAATCACATGAACGGATCTATGGGCTTTGGGTTTTCATAAATTTTGAATGCTATTTTCCGCTGCGCATGTTACTACGAAACCCAACATTCTCCACTCTTCAGGCCTCCTAATCGGTGCATCACTCGGTCTCCGTCTCACATGACCAAACCACCTTAGACGATGCTCCCTTATTTTATCCTCAATGGGCGCAACTCCTCCTTTACCCCTGATCACCTCATTTCTCAATCGATCTTTTCTTGTATGCCCACACATCCATCGTAGCATACGTATCTCCGCTACATTCATCTTATGAATATGAAACTATTTCACGGCTCAACATTCAGTGCCATAAAGCAGTGCCGGCCTAATTGCCGTACGAAATAGAATTTTCCCTTTAATCTATTTGGCATGCCACGATCGCAAAGAAACCATGTGGCACTCTTCCCCTTCAACTTTGCTAAATTTACACAAGATAAGCAAGGCAACTATTGCCAAAACAGTGGTGGATAAATCAAACTCCCCAAAGTATGTTTCCACTGCATTGAGATTAGTCATTGGAAACGCAATTGCAAGGCTTATATGGAAGAAAATAAGAAGAAGGGCAGTGAGACTGCTTCTACTTCAGGTATCTATGTTATATATATACTCCTTTCTACTTCTAGTTCCTGGGTATTAGATACCGGATGTGGATCTCATATTCGTTTAAATGTGCAGGCACTAAGGAATAGGAGGCTAATCAAAGATGGCGAGGTGGACCTACGCGTGGGGAATGGAGCAAGAGTTGCTGCATTAGCCGTGGGAACCTATGATGTCATTTTACCTAGCGGATTAATTCTTGTTTTGAACAATTGTTATTACATTCCGGATTTGAGTAGAAATATTATTTGATTTCTTGTTTGGATAATGAAGGTTTTAAGTTTCATATTGGTAATAAGAAGTTTTCTATTTATTTAAATGATATGCTTTATTGTACAGCGTATTCATTTAATGGCCATTATGTCCTTGATGTTGAGAATAGAAATAATGATGATATATATAATGTAAATAAGAAATCCAAACCTAATGATGTAAATCACACTTATTTGTGGCACTGCTGTCTTGGTCATATTAATGAGAAGCGTATCTCAAAACTCCATAGGGACGGACTTTTAGATTCACATGATTTTGAATCATATGAAAATTGTGAGTCTTATTTACTTGGAAAGATGACTAAGGCACCTTTTACTAAGAGTAGTGAAAGGGCTAGCGACTTATTAGGACTCATACATACTGATGTGTGTGGACCAATGAGCAGCAGTGCTAGGGGAGGATATCAATACTTCGTAACATTCATTGATGATTTTAGTAGATATGGCTATGTCTACTTAATGAAACATAAAAGTGAATCTTTTGAGATATTTAGAATATTTCAAAATGAAGTACAAAATCAACTTGGCAAAACTATTAAAGCACTTGATCTGATCGTGGTTGAGAATATTTGAGCCAAGAATTTGACAATCATCTAAAAGATTATGGAATTGTTTCACAATTAACTCCACCTGGAACACCACAATAGAATGGTGTGTCTGAGCGGAGAAATAGGACTTTATTGGATATGGTTTGCTCCATGACGAGTCAAGTTGATCTTCCTTTATCCTTTTGGGGACATGCATTAGAAACTGATGCATTCACACTAAATAATGTTCCAACAAAATCTGTTCCCAAGACTCCATATGAGACGTGGACTGGAAGAAAACCTAGTTTGTCTTTCATGAGATTTTGGGGTTGTGAGGCTTATGTTAAGAGACTTGTCTCTAACAAACTTGCACCAAAATCTGACAAATGTATTTTTGTGGGTTACCCTAAGGAAACTAAGGGTTATTACCTTTACAACCGCGCGGAAAAAAAAGTGTTTGTTGCCCATTATGGTACCTTTCTAGAAAAAGAGTTTCTCTCCAAAGGAAATAGTGGGAGTAAAATTAATATCGAAGAGGTTCGAGAACCCAAAAATAACATGGAACCGATGGTTGGATCTGAACAAGTTTCACAAGGAGTTGTGGAACCTATTCAGAATACACAAGTTCCTCGCATAACTGGTAGGGTACGATCCGAACCTGAGAGATATGGATTTCTCATGACGGATATAAATGTATTAGAAGTCATTGATAATGACGAACCTACTTCCTATCGAGAAGCGATGTCCGCTCCTGATTCAGATAAATGGCCTGGAGCCATGGAATCTGAAATTAAGTCCATGTATGACAATCAAGTTTGGAACTTGATAGATGCACCCGAAGGTGTAAAAACCATACGATGCAAATGGGTTTTCAAAAGGAAAACTGACATGGATCGAAAGGTGCATACTTATAAAGTTAGACTTGTAGCGAAAGGCTATAGGCAGATTCATGGTATTGACTATGATGAAACCTTTTCGCCCATAGCAATGTTCAAGTCTATAAGAATTTTGCTTTCCATAGCCGCATATTTTGACTATGAGATATGGCAAATGGATGTCAAAACAGCGTTCCTCAACGGGAACTTACTTGAGGATGTGTATATGACACAACCTGAAGGTTTTGTAAGTCAAGAAAATTCTAACAAAGTATGCAAGTTGCAGAGATCCATCTATGGATTGAAGCAAGCCTCTAGGAGTTGGAATCTTTGATTTGATGAATCGGTCAAAGAGTTTGGCTTCATCAAGAACGAAGATGAACCTTATGTATACAAGAAGATTAGTGGGAGTGTAGTATTATTTCTAGTACTATATGTTGATGACATATTGCTCATTGGAAATGACATTCCTGCACTTCAGTCTGTAAAGACTTGGTTAGGAAAGTGTTTCTCAATGAAATATATGGGAGAAGCCGCTTACATCTTTGGCATAAAGATCTATCGTGATAGATCTAAGAAGTTGATTGGTTTGAGTCAAAATACATATACTGATAAAGTTCTTAAGAAATTCCGTATGGAAAACTCTAAGAGAGGAAATTTGCCCGTTGCATGGCGTAACTCTTAGCAAGAATCAGTGTCCTAAGACAACTGATGAGCATGAGAGAATGAATGGAATCCCATATGCTTCTGCAATTGGATCCATCATGTATGCCATGATACGTAATAGACCCGATGTCTCTTATACTTTGAGCATGATGAGTAGATACCAATCAGATCCTGGTGAGAGTCACTGGATTGCAATCAAGACTATTCTTAAGTACTTGCGAAGGACTAAAGACTCGTTCTTGGTATATAGAGGTATGGAAGATGATCTCGTTGTAAGTGGTTACACGGATGTAAGATTCCAAACCGACAAGGATGATTCAAGATCACAATCTAGATTTATGTTTATGGTTAATAGTGGTGCTGTTAGCTGGAAGAGTTTTAAGCAGAGTACCGTAGCTGATTCTACAACTGAAGCTGAGTATATAGCTGCATCCGATGCTGCTAAAGAGGCTGTTTAGATTAAGAAGTTCATTGGTGAACTAGAGTTGGTTCCTAGAATTGCTAATCTAATAGACATTTATTGTGATAATAATAGTGATATTGCTCAAGCAAAGGAACCTAGATCGTATCAGAATTCCAAACACATACTTAGGCGTTTTCATATCATTCGAGAGATCGTTGATAGGGGAGACATGAATATATGCAGAGTACCAACTGAAGATAACATTGCAAATCCATTTAAAAAGGGCCTTCCGCAAGCGAAGCATGATGGTCATGTTAGGTCTATGAGTATTCGATACATTAATTAGGCCTAATGCAAGTGGGAGATTGTTGGTGTGTATGCCCTAGGCACGTTATTTGAACGATTAATGTTATCATTTGCTTTATGTTTTAATAAAGATATTTATTGTTTGATTATTATATATTTTGCATGTTTATTATAATAATCCCCGTCCCTGATAATTATGATTAATTATTAGTAGAAGTTTAATAGATAATCATATGATGATTATGTGTATACGATACAATTATACTTATGGGTATTTGTTGGAGAACAAATACTGGACTGACCCCTATGAGATTTATGTCATGGTCACAATGTCATAATTAAGTCTCATATAGTTATATCACTAGAATCTCTAGACCTGAGGTTATTACAGTCTTCCACATAATGAACATTGCGTTTGACATATTCAAACGTTACCCTTAACCGGGTATCTATAAAGAATATGATTGGCGTAATCGGAATCATGTAGGGAAGGGTAATAAGCCAAGATGGGATTTGTTCCTCGTCAAGAGAGATGTCAAGCTTTGACCACTCGATGAATGGTATTGATGAAATGCATGGCCATGCTCAAATGAATTGATTGGATCAATGACATTTGTATTATCAATACATACGGGATCGAGAAAGCATTGAACAAGGTAAGTTGACCATTGACCATGGCTTACGTTCAATAGACATCGTGTAACAAAGAGATTGTGTTATGTTCTATTTTAAGAAAATTTGGATTTCAAAGTTATACTAATTGGGTGTCATAATGGCTTGCTAGAGTCTGCTTATGACTAATGAGGTTTGAATGGTTTAGCTCGTTGCCAACTTAGTATAATCCTATTGAGTCACACACGCAGAATGGATAATTAAAAGGAGCGAAAAACAAAGAAAAAATGGATCCTGCTGGACGATCTGTACGGATGGTTCGGGAGCCACCAAACCAATCTGTACGGATGGTTTGTCCTGGCAGAAACAGTTTTAGGTAAACTCTTGTTGGACAAGAAAACCTAAGTCCTAAAGGGTTTTGGAAACCTCTTGTATATAATGTGTGCAGCCGGGAATAGTTCCCTAAAATGATGATTTGGAAATCACAAACACTTTCTTGGAGAGAGATAAAACACATAATATAATAGGGTTATTAGGTTTTATTAATCCCAATTATCAAACCATAATAATCATTAGGAGCAATTGAAGAATCGTTCTTCAATAAAGTTATTCAATCCGAAGGACCTAGCAGTCAAGTTCAAGAAGGTGTTCTTGAATCCGTTCAAAGTGTGGATCGTGAATACGTGTGCTTGAATTTGGGATATTCATAGCAACATTAAAATTATGAGAGTCACCACGCCTTTTTAATTATAGCCAAAACTTTGAAAAAAGCATGTTTAATGGGTTCGGGGGTCAAATTACAACAAGAGAAGAATATTCACGTTATCACTCCTATTTCCCGAATTGATCGGTCTTTCTATCATGATGCGGTGTATGTAGTGTGTTAGTGATTGAGACCGGATCCGAAGATTGCCTACGTTCCTCTCAATGTGAGAAGCTCAGGTCAGCGTAGTTCAAGAAGAATTTAGAATAGGCAGAAGAATCGGGATCATGCATAATGAGGGGGAATTACCTAAAGATTAGGGTTTAGAAGTAGTTCCTAGATCATCCTTGGGTTGATGAACCCTAGATCATCATTGGCTATGAAATAACATGTTAACATGAAGATCGTAACCCTAAATATAGCATAAATAAGGTTTTAATCTAAGAACATGATGAACATATGAAGAACATATTATGAACATATGAATGTCATGAAGAAAATATGAATAAAGATGTTAGGAACATGAATATTATGAAGAACACATGAATAAACATATTAAGAATATGAATATTAAGGATCTAAATTAATAATATGGCAAGAACATGAAGAAAAAGTTAGAAAAACTTTCCTATGTTGGCAAGAAATAAACCTTGATCTCCTTGAGTGTTTGAATGCTTAATTAGGGAGAAAATTGTGTTTAAGAGCTCTAAAATTCGGACTTAAAGCTCTCAAAATCCGGATCCTAAACCAATAGGCTGAGATTGGTTTATATAGTAAACTGAGGGGAAGATCTGACGGTCAGGATCATCCGGGACAAGGTTGGCCGCCTGGCCAAGGACAAAAGTGGCCGCGTGGCCAAGGGCAAATGTGGCCGCGTGGCCATCATCGCTGGACAAATGTGGCCGCGTGGCCATCATTGCGCGCTGACGTGAAATTCAAGCTAGGGTTTTACTGTTCATACAAGGCAACCCTAAATGTCCATAATTAATATATTCTAGAACATTGAGCTAATTTTGGGAATCCAGAACAAGTCTTTGCAAGGTTTCTAATTCCTATAAAGTCCTTGTATATTTGGGAAAGCCCTAATAAACTCATTTTCAGATCGGGTACTAACAGTAGCTCCTCGGCGACGCTTCTTGCAAGGCAATGGAGGGTCGACGATAAAAGAAGGATCCGTTCTGGAACATGAGTTTCAAAACAGATGAAAGGATCGATGGAACGGCTGAAGCTTGGAGGCGACCTACGTATCCATAGGGGAATCAAGCCAAACGTAGTTCAGATCTGATGGGAAATTGGGAATGATTGTCCTCTGGTGGGGAGAAACATCTTCTGCTAGGGAGAAGTCTGATCCGTGGGAAAATACATCTGCCGGGGAAAATGCAATTGCAAGGGATGAGAGATGACCACGTTGGTCGGGTGGCTAAACCTTTTCAGGCTTCCTACGTATCCTCGGAGGAATCAAGCCGGTCGTAGTTCAGAGCTATTGGCGAAAGACGAGACATCAAACTTCTGCTGCGGATAACAAACCTACGGATACTATCTTGTATGAAGAACGAACATTCGTAAGCAATGAAGTTATTTGGGAAAAATAAAGACTACGTCGTCTAAATAATCCCAAGATGGAATGGTAAACGCAATCAGGATCGCCCGGGTTCCTGCCGATCGCGCTAAAGTAATAGATGCTGGATCTCTCGCAATTAGAAACACCAGGGTTTCTGCCAATCACGATCGATCTAAGGTGCGTATGACATAGAGGCGCCGAAGTCTCTGCAATCATACGAATCCTAAGCAAATGTTTGGAAATTTTAAACGCAATCAGAAACGCCCGGGTTTCTGCTGATCGCGTTAAAATAATAGATGCTGGATCTCTCGTAATTAGAAACGCCCGGGTCTCTGCCAATCACGATCGATCTAGGATGTGTATGACATAAAGGCACCAAAGTCTCTGCAATCATACGAATCCTAAACAAATGTTTGGAAATTTTAAACGCAATCAGAAACGCCCGGGTTTCTGCTGATCGAGTTAAAATAATAGATGCTGGATCTCTCGTAATTAGAAACACCCGGGTCTCTGCCAATCATGATCGATCTAGGATGCGTATGACATAGAGGCGCCAAAGTCTCTACAATCATACGAATCCTAAGCAAATATTTGGAAATTTTAAACGCAATCAGAAACGCCTGGGTTTCTGCCGATCGCGTTAAAATAATAGATGCTGGATCTCTCATAATTAGAAACGCCCGGGTCTCTGCCAATCACGATCGATCTAGGATGCGTATGACATAGAGGCGCCGAAGTCTCTTCAATCATACGAATCCTAAGCAAATATTTGGTGAAGAAGGTAGGGGTGATAATGGTGCGAGACATAAAGACTACAGCGTCTAAATAATCTCAAGATGGTAAAATAATAATAGCCGGAGCTTACGCGATGTAGAAAGAAACAAGCTTCTCTCAACCGCGACAAATCTAGAATCATACATGATATAAAGGTAGACGGGCCTCTGTTAATCATGATGATAAATGCTGAACCTTACGCTATGTAGAAACAAACGAGCTTCTCTCAACCGCGACAGATCTAGAACACACATGATATAGAGGTAGATGGGCCTCTGTGAATCATGATAGTCCTAAGTAAGTGTTTGGGGCGCACGCAATATAGAAACGTCGTTTCTGTGAATTGCGGCGAAGATTCGGGAGGGATAGAAATTTTAAGGGTCTTTCAGGACCCAAAGGTAACGAATATCGGTCAACATAGGTTAAGGGCACCTAAAATGAACAAAGGGGAATGTACTAGGGGTAAAACTGAAATTTTGCATGTGGAGGTAAAGATGATGGATTGTTATGAAGTCGCAAACGGTATGAACTCTCGGGGAGTCACAAAGGTAATAGACTCTCGGGGAGTCACAAGGGTGACGGACTCTCGGGGAGTCACAAAGGTGATAGACTCTCGGGGAGTCACAAAGGACTCTTTGGTGAGTCACAAGGGCAAAGGACCTTTAGGGAGACGCGAAGGAGATGGACTCTTGGGGAGTTGCTAATATGGGAAACATGATCTGGGTTCCGCTTATCCTAATTTAGGAGGGAATGAGGCTACGAGCCATTGAGACCAAGGTGTTAGGTAAGGGACATTTTTCTTGGTTGCCTAGAGGTAGGACCTAAGGCTTTTTAAGGAAAGGGAATAAGGAAGATGGTGATCTCCTAATCTTGAGATAGGGATGCCAAAGATGTCACAGCTTCTTGGGCTTTAGATTATGTCTTGGAGATAATGTGGGTTTCCTAGGCTTACAGGCTAGGGATTGGAGTTCATTTAAGCATGAGGAGAGTATTCTATCCTAGGCTTAGTGCTAGGGCTTGGAAAGGTTGAGGTTTGGGAACTTCCTAGATGTTAGGGTTTCGAACAAGGGTTTGGAAACTGGTGTTTAAGGACCATGACTCTCCTAGGTTTGGGACTAGGGTTTAGGAATTTCCTAGGTCTAGGAGGCTAGGGCTTGGAGTTGTGGTAGGCTCAGAGGTTGCAAAGGTCTTGGCTTTTAGACATAAGGCTGGGAGTTGGAAAGGTTGTGACTTCCTAGGCTTGAGACCATGGACCGTTGGGAAGAGGGATTGCTTTTGTGGAAGGTCCACTAAGCTTGATGTTAGGGTTCACCATTTTCCAGGATTGGTGACTATGGCTTGGAAATGTTCATGGTAACCTAGGCTTTAGGCTAGGTTTTAAGGCTAAGGACTGTAAACTTCCTATATTTTGAGACTAAGGTGAAGGAATTTCCTAGGTCTAGGACTAGGGTTTGAAGGGAATGTTGAATCCCAGGCTCGATGATAGAGTTTAGTGAGGATATAGTCTCCTAGGCCCTGCGGCTAGGGTTTATAAAGAGTGCGACTACCTAGGCTTGAGGCTAGGGTTTGGAGCGAATGCGAGTACCTAGGCTCGAGGCTAGGGTTTAGAGCGAATGCGACTACCTAGGCTCGAGGCTAGGGTTTAGAGCGAATGCGGCTTCCTAGGCCTGAGGCTAGGGTTGATTAAGTTTTGGACAGGGCATTGTATCCTAGGTTTTGGGTTAGGGTTCAATAAGACGGGGGATTAAGATTGTAAATTTCCTAGGTTTCGAGACTAGGGTTTCGGGAATTTGGAAATGATGTTGCATGAGGGGATTTGGAAATTCCCTAGAACTTGGGCTAGGGTTAAAGAGGATGTTGCGGTTTCCTAGGCTTAAGGATATGTGACTACCTAGGCTTGAGGCTAGGGTTTGGGGAGAACGCGACTTCCTAGGTTTGAGGCTAGGGTTTGGAAAGAATATCGACTACCTAGGCTTGAGGCTAGAGTTTGGAGGGAATGTGACTACCTAGGCTCGAGGGTAGGGTTTAGGAAGGATGTGGCTACCTAGGATCGAGGCTAGGGTTTAAGAAGGATGTAACTTCCTAGGCTTTAGGCTAGGGTTTGGAAGGATGTAATTACCTAGGCTTGGGGCTAGGGTTTGGAGAGAATGCGACTACCTAGGCTTGAGGCTAGGGTTTGGAGGGAATGTGAATACCTAGGCTTGAGGCTAGGGTTTGGGAAGATGTGATTACCTAGTCTTGAGGCTAGGGTTTGGGAAGATGTGATTACCTAGGCTTGAGGCTAGGGTTCGGAGCGCATGTGACTTCCTAGGCTAGAGGCTAGGGTTTGTAGAGGATGTGGCCACCTAGGCTTGAGGCTAGGGTTGAGAGAATGTGATTACCTAGGTTTAAGGCTAGGCTTCGGATAGAAGGTGACTACCTAGGCTTGACGCTAGGGTTTAGAGAGAAGGCGATTACCTAGGTTTGGGACTAGGGTTTAGAGGGAATGCGATTACCTAGGTTTAAGGCTAGGCTTTGAATAGAAGGTGACTACCTAGGCTTGAGGCTAGGGTTTGGAGAGAATGTGACTACTTAGGCTTAAGGCTAGGGTTTGGAGACCGAAAGCATTTGATGGTTTGTCTTGGTTTAGACCGAGCAAGTTTGAGGTCTAAGAGTGTTGCGGTTTGGGGCAGGTGAGCTTGATACCTCATGGCTGGATAGGCTCGATAGGTTAGACCTAGGCTAGAGTGCTAGGGTTTAGCTAGGGTAAGACTCAGAAATGTGTTAAGGAGACCGGGGCCTAATGGAATGGTAGGCGTGAGATCTAAGAGATCGAAGGCTAGGCAGGGTAGCGTTGGGACATAAGGCTTTCAAGCGGGTAAGTCTTTTGTCCTATAGAAACCGCGTTATGGGCTAGGACCAAGCAGGCTTGAGGTCGGCCAAGGAGCAACGGATTGGGATTGGATGATCCTAGTACCTAATACGCATGTCGGGCTTGGATCCTAGAGTGTTTGAAAGTTTAGGCTAGGTGCGAACCATAGGTGCGGGAAATGGTTTTGGATATATGACCATGTTGGCGCTTTAGGTAAAGGGATTGAGTGTCCAAGACTTTGCTTGAGTACAATAGGTACCTAAGTTAGATTGGGTATGCTTAGGTCCTAAGTTTGTCTCAGAGGTCATTGCGCGTGACCAAGCTCGTTCGGCGATTGCGAAGGTGGGTTTGGTATGGGACCAAAGGTGTTAAGCGCACGATTTTTGACTGGACGGGTTTTGATATCTTTATGGCATATCACGGTACGCGGGAGATCCTATGCGTTCGAGCACGTTTGAGGTTTGGACTCGTGGGGAAGAAAGGTTTGAGATCCATGAAGTTCAAGGGTGGACCTTGTAGGTGGCGAGGTTTGGACTCGGCTCGGATTAACTAGATTAGAGACCTAAGGGGTTGAAGGTCAGACTAGGAAGTCTTTTGAAGCTAAGGAGTGACACTAGGTTTAAGAGTGGCAGGGCCATGGTTTGGGTATGACGGTAGGCGTAGATGGCATTGTGTTGGTTGGACCGAGCAGGCTTGGGAACTAAAGAGTTCTAAGGGTCGACATCTAAGGTTATAGACCTAGAGGGTAGACATTTTTGTGATCTAAAGGGTTTAAGAGTTGAGACCTAAAGTGTGGATCGGATATGCTAGAGACCTACAAGGTAGGCGCTTGGTAGACTTGAATGGACTTGGGATCTAAGGGATCGTTCAATAGGTTAGACTGGGTAGACCTAAGAGGTTGGACCTAAGAGGATAAGGGAGACATAGTCTGGACAAGGTAAGGATGAATATATATTGGTAGGTTTGGGATCTAAGAGATCAGGTAGACTCGAGACCAGTAGGTTCGGGACCTAATGGGTCATTCTAAGGATTTGGATTCGGTAGACTGGTTTAAGGCTTGAGGTTTTGGATAAGACTGGTTTGAAGCTTTAGGAGTCCCGCTACTAACTCGTGGAGGGTCGAGCTAAGGGGTTATGGTGTAACCTATGTAAGACTGACCGGGTAGGTGCGGGACCTAAGGTTTTGAATCAAGTCAGATTGGGACGTAGAGAGTTGAGGGTTTAGGCCTAGGGGTTCCCTAAAGTGTAGGAGATAGGGTAAAGGACCAAGTCAACTCAAGAATCACGGAGATGGGTCTCAGATGGATCGAGGATGTTTTTACAATTTTGTGGAGACCGAGAGTGCGGGTTTATAAACAAATTGTCAGGGAAGAGAATACTTTTGAAAGTGTTATGATTTTATAAAGATGCCTTATAATTAGTTATGATTCTAACAAATTCAAAGTGTTCGTCATGTGCAGAGTTTGACGATGAGGGGTACATCCTTGTTGAAGCCTCGATATTCTCCGAGAAACCACATAGTCGACCCATTCTGTTGGGGAAGCCCTAGTTCGATAAGGGTGTAGAGCGGGGTATCCTACCTCCTTTAAGACGCACCCTTTTTTCTTCCTAGACCGCCCTTGCGGGTTTTCAATCTAGCGGGCATCTCTTTTGCGTCATCATTTTTTATTTTTATTTTATTTTTATTTTTTTTTTGAAATCATTCAGTCGACTCAAAAAAGGAAAAAAGAATTGTTTGAAAACATGCGGGGCATTTTGGGGAGAGTAAGAGAGAGAGAGAGATAGTACTCACATTTTGACTCTTTGGGCAACTGAGTGTATATATGTACAAAAGGGAGGAAGCCCCTGCTTGACAGAAAGTAAGTGTTTAGCTCTTTCCTAGATTGTAGAATGGAAGACTTGTCGAGACATTTGAAAATTGTTTTATTCAAGATTCTCATTTGATTGCTCGAGAATGGACCTCGTTGATTAGTTATGCATCTTATGATTATGTTTTAGACAAGTAGTCTCGAAATAATAAATGTTTTGATCAATTGTGAGTGAAGAAGTCAGGAGTAGAAATATGGGGCAAGAGAGAAGAGAAGGAAAATTGGCTACGAGGTGGGTTGTGTATAGTTTGGACCGGACCCTAAGGTTGCCTACGTTCTCCTCAAGGTGAGAAGCTCAGGTCCGCGTAGTTCGGGGATATCCTGGATGATGATGGAGTTGGGTTTGAGTATGAGGTTCATTTGTCGCGATAGGTTGCTCTGTTGTAGCTTGTTGCTTTGGATTGCTTCATTGCAGCTCATTGCCGTGGATTGCTCCATTGTAGTTGTCATGGCTGCTGCTACCGCGTTAATCTTCTTTGTAGGGAAAGAAAGAAAAATAGAACATTTGAAGTGAAAATAAAATGGGACTTTTACTTTTCTATGGTGATAGCCCCTTCTATTTTTCTTTATATTTTTTTTTTATTTTATCTCTTTGTGCACACCCTTTTTTTGCCTAGGCCGCCCTTTCAGGTTTTTAACCTAGCGGGCTTTTTTTTTGGTGCAATGCTCTAAATTTTGCCTAGGTTGCCCTTTTGGGTTTCAACCTAGCGAGCCTCTTTTATATATTTGTACATGAAACATTGGGCAAGACGAGCCCCTAGTTTGCTTTCGCCTCTCTCGATTGTGAGGTAGCCTCTTTATAGTTCAAGCGGCCTTTTGCTGGCGGCGGGCATCCTAGCCCCTTGATTTATACCGGTAGAGCTCCATCGGATTATCACGTGGCACCTATTAATGGCATGAACAACTTCGTGCATTTATTTTATATTTGCGATGGAATACGGACAACCCCGGTGTATCGGCATGTAGTACTTTGAAGGGAACAAACAACCTCTTAAATTGTGGCAGCATGGATGTCTATTTGATGATGAACAACCGCAGTCCATTTCTTTGTCATGACCGTATGGAAAAGGGGTCTAATGGTGGGATGAGAGGCGTATGAGGATAGTGTATGGGAGAAGGTGTATATAGAGAGTGTACATGAAGTGTGTACAAGGGGTGAGTGTATAGAGAGAGTGTATGGGGGTAGAATGTAGAGAGAAGAGAAAGTGATTCGTTCATCCCAATTGGTCAAAGCATTTGTTATCTTGAGACTAATTGTGTATTTAGTTATGTGAATGGTTTATAGGTCCATTTACCTTTTAATGAGTCGTCATTAATGAGTAAGATTAAGATTAATTCATCATATAAAGATATAGCAATCAAGTGAAGATGGTGAATAAGACAATTTTCATGGAATTGATTTATGCAAGATTATGTCTCAAGTCTAGAGAGAAAATAAATAAAGACTCTTTTATTATTTGAAAGAAAAACGACTAATCCGGGGTGGACTTTTACTAAAGAAACAAAAATAGTCCAAGGTGGACTTTTGACTAAAGACACTCTAGAACCTACGAAGACTGAATGACCCTTTTTATTTATTATTTAAAAGAGGTAGCCCCAGTTTGCTCTTTCTTGTTTGGACTTTGCTCACGCCCATGCATTCCTATCGCGGGTGATGGCTCCGCTATCAATGAGGCTTTGGATCTTCCTTTTCAATTGGAGGTAACCTTCAGTGTCATGCCCAATGTACTGGTGGTATTTGAAGTATTTGGAGGGATCCAAGTCTGGTCTTACCCTGTTTGGTTCATAGTTGAGTAGAGGAGCCAACTTGCCGGCTCGAACCAAACCTTTGAAGAATTTGGCTAACGGCATACCTAAGTCGTCGAATTCGCGCTCGTCCTTCCTTTCGCGAACTGTCTTTGAGGGTGATTTTGGTACCGGTACCCCTTGTTGATGAGTAGTCATAGGAGGCATCCCGACAGGGAAAGTCTGTGGCGGCCCGTACATTTGAGGAGCGTACGGGTGTTGACATTGAGCAAGAGGGAGAACTTGGCTGAGGTAATCATAAACGCCACGAGTGTCAAACAAATGGCGCCTCTCGATATTTCTTAGGGTCTTATGCATCTCCTTCTGAAAGTGTGTTGCTTGCTCGTCGAGAATGGCCTTAAAGTGGATTGCTTGTTCATCGAGGATGGCTTCGAAGTGGGATGCTTGCTTACTGAGAGCAGTACCGGTGTAGAGGATTGTCTCGCAATCTTGGGTAGCAGCTTCAGTTGCAACTTCGATGTTCCTTGCAGCCGACATGATGCAGAACTCTAGTCATGAAAGAATTAAGCCTCTTAGTTGAATTAAATTAGATTCGTATTTAATGATAAGGCATCGTTATAAAATCATTTTTTGGAAAAGAGTCGGTCTCCACATTTTTGAAATGCATTTTGGTAAAAATTGAAAGTTTGACCGGGCCGAAGTTGCCTACGTTCCCCTTATCATGAGGGAGAGGTCCCACACAATAAGAGGCTCAGGTCGCCGTAGTTCGAATCAAGTTAGACTTTTAAAAAGAGGTGAGAGATGACCGTAGGGGTCAAAAAGAGGGAGATGACTCGGTCTTTAGTCAAGCATGGGTGAGGAAGACCTATAGGAATCGGGTAAGGTTTGACTTAAGGTTTGACCTAAATTTGACCTAAGGTTTGACCTAAGGTTTGAGACAAGAAATGGTTCAAGCTAGGATGCGACGATAATGGTGGGTTGACCTAGATGGGTAAAGGATAGGTCGACCTAAATGAGAAGGGTTGGATTGACCTATATGGTGAATGAATCAAGATAGCGGGTTGTAACGGGTTGCCTATGGGATGATCTAAACGGGATAGGCATGGTTTGACCTAAGCGGGTCAAAGGTTGACCTATTCGGGTTGGTGGACTAAGGAAGGTTGGAGATTGACCTAGATGGATCCAAGATAGGTAAGTCGACCTAAGCGGGTCACGGGTTGACCTTGACGGGTCAAAGGTGAAGGGGTAGTTTTAACCTAAGACGGACAAGTTGGACCTAAACGGGTTGACCTAGGTTGGTCTGGACGACGGTGGGTCAAATAATGACCTAGGTGGTTCAAGATGACGGTTCGACCTAAGCGGGTTAAGACCAAAGGTAATTGGGGTTCACATATGGAATCAAAGATTGACCTAAGAGGTCGAAAACGGATAAGGTTGACCTAGGAGTCCAAGTTTGACCTAAGAGGTCAAAGGTGATTAGGTTGACCTAGGAGGTCAAAGGTTGACCTAAGAGGTCAACGGGTGATAATGTTGACCGAGGGGGTCAAAGGTTGACCTAAGAGGTCAAGGGTTGACCTAAGAGATCGGAGGTGATAAGGTTGACCTAGGAGGTCAAGGGTTGACCTAAGGGGTCGGGGGTGATAAGGTTGACCTAGGAGGTCAAGGGTTGACCTAAAGGGTCTGAGGTGATAAGGTTGACCTAGGTGGTCAAGGGTTGACCTAAGAGGTCGGAGGCAGATAAAGTTGACCTAGGTGGTCAAGGGTTGACCTAAGAGGTCGGAGGCGGATAAAGTTGACCTAGGCGGTCAAGGGTAGACCTAAGAGGTGAAAGGCGGATAAGGTTGACCTAAGGGGTCAAAGGTTGACCTAGGAGGTCAAAGGTAGATAAGGTTGACCTAGGAGGTCAAGGGTTGACCTAAGGGGTCGGAGGTGATAAGGTTGACCTAAGGGGTCGGAGGTGATAAGGTTGACCTAGGTGGTCAAGGGTTGACCTAAGAGGTCGGAGGTGATAAGGTTGACCTAGGAGGTCAAGGGTTGACCTAAGAGGTCAGAGGCGGATAAAGTTGACCTATGCGGTCAAGGGTTGACCTAAGAGGTCGAGGGGTGACCTAAGAGGTCGAGGGTGATAAGGTTGACCTAGGAGGTCAAGGGTAGACCTAAGAGGTCAAAGGCGGATAAAGTTGACCTAGGCGGTCAAGGGTAGACCTAAGAGGTCAAAGGCGGATGAGGTTGACCTATGGGGTCAAAGGTTGACCTAAGAGGTCGAGGGGTGACCTAAGAGGTCGAAGGTGATAAGGTTGACCTAGGAGGTCAAAGGTTGGGAAGGTTGACCTAGGCGGTCAAAGGTTGACCTAAGAGGTTAAAGATGATTAGATTGTCCTAAGAGGCCAAAGGATGGTGGGATTTTGGCCAAAGCGGGTCGAGATGAAGGGTAGACCCAAATGGATCGCAATGATGGGTAGGTAACCTAGATAGGCCAAGATGAGGAATTTTGATAGATAGCCCAAGGGGTGAGCGATGGACCTTAGAGGTCGCCTAGATGCAATGCACATTTTATTTTGCGAAAAGTTTTGCATTTATTTACATCCTAAATGGTTGATCCAAGGAGTGTCCTAATCTCTATGTGTGGGTTGACACGGGTAGGATAAAGGTTCCCACCGCTCGTGGAACGTACACGGTGAGTGGAGTAGACGAGTGACTCGAAAAGAGTGCGACAGTAGCGCACAAATTCCTGCACATCGAATACTCCGGGTAATGGGAACCTGTGCAGTGCTGACACGGACTAGTGGTAGTGTGTGGCAAGAAACTAATTCTTTTTAGGGAGAAAAGAGAGAAGTTTTGAATGCTTGAATGATGCAATGCAATGCAAGAGAGAGAGAAGAGGGAGAGGATAAGAATGTAGAAGGGAGCATAGCAAAGTCTCGTTTGACCTTAGTACTATAGGGAAAGTACAAAAAATACATGTATTGAAAAAATACAAGGTACACATATTAACATGGAAAAAATACAAGGTGCATGTGCAAACATGGCAAAGTGTGAGGTGCATGTGTAAACATGGCAAAGTGTGAGGTGCATGTGCAAACATGGCAAAGTGTGAGGTGCATGTGCAAACATGGCAAAGTGTGAGGTGCATGTGTAAACATGGCAAAGTGTGAGGTGTATGTGTAAACATGGAAAAGTGTGAGGTGCATGTGCAAACATGGCAAACATCATGATGTAAACGAAAGTTAGACCCACTAAGTTTGAAAAAGTTTCAAAGCAGTCCCCAGCAGAGTCGCCACTGTGAATACGTGTGCTTGAATTTGGGATATTCATAGCAACATTAAAATTATGAGAGTCGCCACGCTGTTTTAATTATAGCCAAAACTTTGGAAAAAAAGCATGTTTAATGGGTTCGGGGGTCAAATTACAACAAGAGAAGAATATTCACGTTATCACTCCTATTGCCCGAATTGATTGGTCTTTCTATCATGATGCGGTGTATGTAGTGTGTTAGTGATTGAGACCGGATCCGAAGATTGCCTACGTTCCTCTCAATGTGAGAAGCTCAGGTCAGCGTAGTTCGAGAAGAATTTAGAATAGGCAGAAGAATTGGGATCATGCATAATGAGGGGGGAATTACCTAAAGATTAGGGTTTAGAAGTAGTTCCTAGATCATCCTTGGGTTGATGAACCCTAGATCATCATTGGCTATGAAATAACATGTTAACATGAAGATCGCAACCCTAAATATAGCATAAATACGGTTTTAATCTAAGAACATGATGAACATATGAAGAACATATTATGAACATATGAATGTCATGAAGAAAATATGAATAAAGATGTTAGGAACATGAATATTATGAAGAACACATGAATAAACATATTAAGAATATGAATATTATGGATCTAAATTAATAATATGGCAAGAACATGAAGAAAAAGTTAGAAAAACTTACCTATGTTGGCAAGAAATATACCTTGATCTCCTTGAGTGTTTGAATGCTTAATTAGGGAGAAAATTGTGTTTAAGAGCTCTAAAATTCGGACTTAAAGCTCTCAAAATCCGGATCCTAAACCAATAGGCTGAGATTGGTTTATATAGTAAACTGAGGGGAAGATCTGACGGTCAGGATCATCCGGGATAAGGTTGGCCGCCTGGCCAAGGACAAAAGTGGCCGCGTGGACAAGGGCAAATGTGGCCGCGTGGCCATCATTGCGCGCTGACGTGAAATTCAAGCTAGGGTTTTACTGTTCATACAAGGCAACCCTAAATGTCCATAATTAATATATTCTAGAACATTGAGCTAATTTTGGGAATCCAGGACAAGTCTTTGCAAGGTTTCTAATTCCTATAAAGTCCTTGTATATTTGGGAAAGCCCTAATAAACTCATTTTCAGATCGGGTACTAACAGGATCACCGGTAGAGGGCGTTTCTCTTAGCGTCTTAATCCAAGTTTTCGCATATCGATCTACAAGGGTTAGTTTCTTTCATCTTCATATTATGAATTATTTAACATAACAGATCTAGGCTTTAGGGTTTTTCATGTGATGTTTTTGCCGTGCATGATTGCACAAAACCCAACACTTCATAAGTAATAGGGACAGAGATTATTATAAGAAACATGCAAAACATATAATAATCTAAGTTGTTATCTCTATAACAAATGAGAACATGATGTAACTGTAAGTACCCCAATCTGAACCAAAACCAACTTAGAGGTATTCTTGGGACTATTCAGGGATAAGACTGATAAACTAGGACCTCACCAGGACAAACCAAAAGCTTTAGGACTGTTTTGGAATTAAACTTAGAAAAATCCAGAAGCTCGCCAGACTGAGCCGTACGGATAGTTTGGGTACTAGAAGGCCCCAGCCGTACGACTGGTTTGGGTGCCTTCAGTCCCTATAAATTGAGCCTTTGCTGATCATTTCAGAGGGGGGAGAAAAATAGTTTAGAGTGGTGAAACTCTATCACTGCAGAAACACAAGCACCACAACTTGAGTGAAAAAAAAAGAGAGGAAGATAGGCACAACCCAAAATTGGTGAGGCCTCCTTCTCCCCATCTTCTACCCATCTCATATCTCTCTTTCTACTTTCCTTATTGGTTGATTATCTACATTGTTTACCTCTTTCATATACAAATGTCTTTACATTTATGCAATATTATAACTTGTTACATTTATGTCATTTACATTTATGTCTTTTACTTTATGTCTTTAATTTTGGCTTGGTTATCCATTGCACATATGGAGAGATCCTTGTATATTTATCTTGTATATCCATCTTGTATATTTACCTTGAGTTTGTTCATTTATTGTCATCATGATCATGTTTGGGTGGTAAAGTCTCAATCTTTACCATCCAAACTTTGATTTAGCCTTAATGTCACCTTTGGATGATAAAGACTCAATCTTTATCCATTCAAAGGTTGATTTTTATTGTCCCAAAGGTTTTTATGTTTGGATGAATCATCCATTTGGACGTTAAAGTCTCAATCTTTAACCATCCAAATGGTTGTCTTGGCTCAAAGCCATGTTCATCCCCTTTTGCATTTCTTTCCCCAATGATTGCCTTAATCATACCCAAATTCTTGGTTTTTGTGTCTAATCTAATGATTAAAAATATATGGATATTGTTATGCATGTTCATGTACAATGCAAATAAATTGGAAAAGTCAGACTCTGTCCAGTTCCAGCAGAATTCTCTGTTTCTGCCTGGAACTGGACTGTTTCTGATAAATCTGTAAAATTCCCAGGATAGCTATAACCAGCCGTACGGATAGTTTTGCCAGATGGGTGTTTTTTTCTGTTTAAACCTGATTCTGTCAAAATCTTTACAAGTAAACCCTTTTCTGTTAAATTTCTAACTGTTTTTCTTAAAAGTCAGTTTCTCCCATTTTAAAATACACACACACACTTTTGCACATATTGGTCAACAAACTTAGGGAGGCTCGGTTTTCTGAGGCGGATTGGGTGAACCGTCAAACATTCTTCCCAAGACGTAACCTGACACGCCCCCAAGTCCCGGGATTCTCTAATAGAACCTCGAACCTGGTGCGCGTGACTAACAAGAAACGAGAAACTGAATGACATCTGCTTATATCAAACTGACATCATATATATACTCAAGAGGAACGAGCTAAGATAGCTCACAACGAGTTCTATACCAAGAAATTTAAACCAAATGTGGTTATACACAGCGGAAAACATGCCTAGCACATAAGCTGGCATTACAAGAACTATACAAGTCTACCCAAGATACTGAGTCTAAACAACTGATACAAAATCGTCCTCACCAAAACTGGAAAGGATAACAATCCCCAACAAGAACAACCTGCCAAGTAGGCCCCTGCTAAGTCGAGCCTCACAACGTATTACCACATGCTTTCCTAGGGGGAAACAAATAAACAAGGAACGGGGTGAGATAAATCTCAGTAAGTTACTAGATACAAGTACATAGCATGTTATCATGCAAATCAAGAAGATTATCAAGTAATCATGCTCAAGATGTCATCAAGTAACAAGTATATGAGAGGCTAAGCCAACTCATCAAGTAACTAGCACATAAGGCTAAAATATCACGTTACAAAGGATATTCCAACCTTATTCCTCCCAAGTAAACCATTGTTGTCGTTGCTTATTGCAGTTGACAAATGACGATCAATCAAGTTGCTGCTGTGCAGTACACAAGAGGACCCGATAACTAGTGTCACTAACAAGAACAAGATTCACGAGGTGTTCACGAGTTTAGCATTCACTTTTATCAGGTGTATTGCTCTAATAAAGGAAGCTATGCCCTTACTATGGCCTGTAGTAAGGGGTCAAGCGCAGATACATAGATCCCCGATTATCAACTTAGCCCCAGCCTCACGATAAGCGTGAACCTATATACCTCCGAGCAAGCAAGGACCAGCTGGACTCACACAAGAATGCACAATTAGGTATTTACTTGAACTACGAGAGTATAGAACTAAGTCCAAAAGTAGTGGACTAGCTCTTTATGAACCATATAATTATGTGCTCACCCAAAACTAACGAGAATAGAACTAAGTCCAAAAGTAGTGGACCAGTCCTTCATGAACCATGTAATCATTTGCTCACCAAATACCAGTACACGTATGCAATATTTGCGAATACAAATCAGTATAACAATGGCACGTAATGTGTCCACGTAACACAATCAAGCCAAATTAGAGTCTATTAATAACAGACCCCAACAAAGTAGTAGGGTAAGTCATACTATATCACTTTGTCATATGAAATATTTGCACGTACATATTCATATAACCTTTAACACACTAATGTGTTTATCACGATACCCTTACTTCCAAGTAGAGCCCAACATCTTAGACTCTAAGCACGTAGTCGAATAGGTCTTATTGTACCTAGTCACAATCATATCTCGCGTATATGTATCGTTAATAATCGAATACATTTTCCAACACATATTGTATTCTATAATCATTGTTTTATGAATTATCTTCATATTACACTAGTCCCTATTTCTTTAGGAACCTATCTCAGGAACAGGATATCTTCTTTATACTTTATATACTTCATTGAGTATATGCACGATTAAAACCAATTACTAGCACATTAATGCTGGTTCATAACACTTTCAATACACACGTATTAGATTCGAGTATGTAATAGAGTTGATCATTCTCTATCTAGTTCCATATTCTAACTCTTTGGTTATTAATATCAAGTATCAAGTAGTCAACAAGCCACATTCTATCAAGTAGTTATGTGCAAGATTTGCACATACATATCAAGGATAGTTCTAACACGTTAGTGCTTGTTCATAGCACTTTCAAGTTCATTACCATACACATGTATTGGTTTCAAGTCATGTACAAGATTTTATCATCTTACATTCAAGTTCTCAATCCAATTCTTTGGATGTTCAAGACATGTACAAGAATTAATTATCTTATACTCAAGTTATTATTCCAATCTTTGGATATTCAAGTCATGTACAAGATTTAATTGTCTTATACTTCAAATTCAAGCTAAGTAGATGAGTTATACATCTCATACTTACAAGTTTTTAATCCTATACTTTGGATGTTCAAGCTCAAGACATTATTCTAGTGCCCCTAAGGTACACAAACATTGGTTTCAAGACACATATAACACATTAGTGTTTGTTCTTAGCACTTTTAAGACATATAAAAGAGTTCTTACTCTTATACTCAAGTTCTCTATATTCAGTTCATTGAATATTCAAGTTCAAAACATTATTATGATGCCTCTAGTGCTTCATAACAGTTGCAAGATCATTCATACACAATGGTTATGTTGTAAGTTCAACATCTTATATTCAAGTTTACATTCCAATTATCCCTCCTAAGGCATATAGCCTTAGTATATTCAATTCATTGAATATACTAAGGCTATATGCCTTAGGAGGGATAAGGTTTCATTTCATTTGGGATTTAAAACACTCTTTGTAAAACAGGGGACCGGGCGGGCGATTGCTTATACCCGAGCGGGAACTCGGTCTAGAGTTGCAAGGCGAGCGGGCGCTCAGCGCCAACCAGGCGCGCGCTCGAAGTTCAATCAGAAATTTTTGGTCATGAAACACGAGGTAAGAGGGCGCTCAAAACGGACCAGGTGGGCGCTCCAAAGGCAATCAGGCGGGCGCTCGGTTCATACCGGGCGGGCGCTCGCTACTATTTTCAGCAAACCCAATTTCTTTCCAGGCTTAAGAATTCTCCGTCCCAAGCGTAGGAGAATACTTTCTACTAACAAACTAACATTCCCAGGAGTACACTAACAAGTTCAAAACAATATTTCAAGTTTATTTCATTCTTTTTACCGTCCCACAAATAATAGAATAATTTTCTTTTATTCCATTTAAATATTTCACCATCCCAAAAGTATAAGTATAATTTTCTAATATACTAATATACTCATTTAGAGATACTTTCATTAATTTCCCCGTCCCACAAGTATAAATATAATTTTTCTAATATACTTGTATAAACATTTAATCAAGTTAATATTTCACCGTCCCACGAATAGGAATATAAATTTCTAATATACTTGCAAACCCATTTAGCATTTAGGTTCATGTTCTCTATACCTAGTATAGAAATACTCCCTTCGTCCCAATTTAACAAGTATCACAAAACTCATTCAAATCACGAAATTAACAAGCACAAGTATCAAGAATAACACATAGGCATGTTATTACAAGCAAGGGGGAGCTAGTGACTTACCTACTCCGAAATCAAATTCTCCCAAACTAATTTTTGTTCGGCAGGAAATGCTCTACTCACCGCCCTGATCATTTATGTGGAGTCGGATTTTCGAACAGAGGCATAATTAAGCAAGAGGAGTCGAGAATATGGTAAACCCTAACTTTTCTCTCTGAGACAGAGAGAAAGAACGTAAACTAAATGAATGAAAGTGGAGAACATTCTCCAGCAAACCAAGTTTATACTTTGCAAGTTTCAAGAATTGCAACTAGGCCCCTCAAGTTTCACTTTTGACAAAAAGGCCCTTTAAGTTTCAATTTGAACATTTTAGCCCCTAAACTTTAATTTTTCACAAATGACCCTAATGTTCCAACTTTGAACACTTAGGACCTAAACTTTCTCAATTAGTTAAATAATTAACTCAAATAAAATAGCATATAAATATGCAAGTCGAGAATTTAATAGGAATTAGGACGGGCGTTACATAACCTAACCTCCGAACTCATTTTCTCTAACCATTTTCGTTGAATTGGGTTTAAAATTAATTTAATGTGGCGACTCTGTTTTCTTGAACATAAAGTGCCGTGTTTGATTCTCGAGGGGGGAAACATCACCAGATTTTTCCAACGGGTATCTTACAGTGGCGACTCTGCTGGGTAATAGGTGTCTCCGAACTTCTCTTTAGAAAATTTGGGGATATCCTTGTATGGGTCAAACTCCCGTCCCCATTTTTTGACTTTGTGCATATCTTGTGTGTGTTTTATGTTTCTGTTTTGATTTCCGGGAGTGAAACTGTTCTGGAAACACAATAATTGGGGCTGGATGGATCATAAACTGAAAAATTGCAAGAAAAAGCGGACCAGCTTCTCTAGCCATATGGCTAGTTCTTCTGGGCCCACAAAATGTTTCAAATTCAATAATTTCTTGCAGGGCAGAAACATTCTGATGGTCCCCTTGCTTCTGCTTCTCCAGGTTCCAATTTATAGCCTTTATTTGTACACATGTGCCTTTGTTTTCTTAGCCATAACTTGATTTTCAAAACCTTGGTCACAAGTTTTTTGGACATAAAATTTTGGGTTTTCAGGGCCTCATTGTGCATAACCCTTTTACGAAAATTTGGTTTTCAAAACCCCTTGGTTGGTGCACAATCCTTTTGTATAAATTTATTTTCAAAGAACCTTATTCTCCTTGTAAAATTTTGACTTCCAAAACTTTTGGTTGTGCACAACCTTTTCATGTACAAAATTTTATTTTCGATATCTTTGTTGGTTCATATTTTTGTTTGATTATTTGTGCAAATTACTTGTCTATTACTTGTTCATATCTTGCTTATTCTTGTTCATGATGTTAAAATGCATTGAAAATTCCTATTTTAACTCAAAAAAGAACATAAAAGACCTCACACAACGCGCACTCGACCTCGTGCACGTCTCAATAACCTTCAAAACCCGGGATGGATGCCACGATGCAGCTTGATTGGTGCTCTTGTGCCCTTCTCGCGCAACCACACTTGTCTGTGACACACAAATACCGTGACTATGGTTGGTTTTTGGTCTAGCTCACGTCATCTTGTCCTTAATATGCGCCCAAGGTTAATTATGGCCAAATTAATGCCCGATTTCATGACTCATTACGAAAGCAAGTGTGACCAAAGTCATCGTTGACCCGGTCTTTGACTTATACGTTAATGTTGACTATAATTAACCAAAGTCATGTATTAAAGATGGGATGACACCGCATCATTTAGCCCTAATGTTTGGCCCATCCAAATTATCCTTAAGCCCAAAGTTAAGGTCCAAGATCCCTCATGCAAGTGAGGTCATGCCAAAATTCCGTTAAGGCACTAAGTTGATCTTGACCTTAACCAAAGCTTAATCATGATAAGAATGGTCCATACATTGGAACTTAATGACACACTAGACTTTAGAGATGGTTCTTTTGGTCGGTGGAAGCCGCGTGCCCTATAGGACCCTCGCCCGGGATAGTTTGTCCTTAGGAGTGTGCAATACAAGTAAAAAACGAGGGGCTTATAGACGTAGTGATGGCTTCCATTGATTCAGGATTTAGAATAGTTGCGAAAAAGAAGAGAAATCTTTTCCAACCATTTAGGATAAAATCAAGAAAACTTTTTAAGTAAACTTGAATGTATAAATAATTGCACATTGCATGAATTTGCTTCGTTTTTTGCTTCTTGTCTTTGACGCATTGCATTCTTTCGCTAACAAGCGTCATTTCGTTAAGTCTTTGGACGGATCCCCGTTATCGTCCAAGATCTCTGTTAAATCCCTAGGCATGGTCCCCTAGGTCCCCGTCGAGATTCCCGTTAAAATCCCTAGACATGGTCCTCTAGGTCCCCTTTGAGATTCCGAAGACGCCATTAAAATCCCTAGGCATGGTCCCTTAGGTCCCCGTTGAGATTCCGAAGACGCCATTAAAATCCCTAGGCATAGTCCCCTAGGTCCCCGTTGAGATTCTGAAGACGCCATTAAAATCCCTAGGCATAGTCCCCTAGGTCCCCGTTGAGATTCCCATTAAGTCCCTAGGCATAGTCCCCTAGGTCCCCGTTAAGATTCCCGTTAAGTCCCTAGGCATAGTCCCCTAGGTCCCCGTTGAGATTCCCGTTAAGTCCCTAGGCATAGTCCCCTAGGTCCCCGTTGAGATTCCCATTAAATCCCTAGGCATATTCCCCTAGGTCCCCATTGAGATTCCCGTTAAACCCCTAGGCATGGTCCCCTAGGTCCACGTTGAGATTCCTGTTAAATCCCTAGGCATAGTCCCCTAGGTCCCCGTTAATATTCCAGTCGAGTCCTTGGACGGATCCCCGTTATCCTCCAAAGAAGTCAGTCAAGTCCTTGGACGGATCCCTGGTATCGTCCAAAGAAGTCAGTCAAGTCCTTGGATGGATCCCCGTTATCCTCCAAAGTGTCCGTTAAAATTAAGCTCCAATATATATATATATATATATATAAGAAATAAAAGTGCTTAGGGTGACTCTTTTCTTCCTTCCTGGAGCCGTCATGTGATGACCAATTTTGCGCCCCTCGTGGCATCTCGTTCCGATTAGTGTCGCCGCGTGACCATTTCCCCTTCGAGTCTATGAGTCATGGCACCACATGGTAATATACCTTGGTCAAGCGTTGACCTCCTCGATTTGCACCGCCATGTGGTGACCATTTCGTTTGTCCCGATCGCCCTGATGGTTCGGACTAATGTGAGTTCCATTTAGTCTCAAACCAGTAATGTCTTGTACCATGTCATCCCGACTATGTTCCGGCAAGCCAAGGAGGCTCCTTATCTCCATAACCATTATGCTAGGACCCTCAAGGCCATTTCCCGTTGTCCTAGAAAGTTCGTTTGGAAAGTGAGTCAATCACGCACCTCTTCCCAAAGTCCGTTTGAAGCGAGTCAACCGAAGTCATGTTCGTCTTTTCCTCTTAAGAATTATAAACCCGTTCGAACTACGATGACCTGAGCCTCTCATCGTGTGGGACCCCCTCCCTCGTGGTGAGGGGAACGTAGGCAACTTTGGCCTGGTCAATTTTTATTTCAAAAGGAAAAGAGGAATTCAAAAAAAGAAAAAAAAAAAGAAAAAAAGGGATGTGTTAATCCTCATTTCAAACAAAGGTTTTAAAATAAAAAATGTATGTGAGTCTTTCGCTCAAAATAAAAGGTGTTTTTTCCAAAAGGAAGTGGAGACCAAGTTTTCTTAAAATAAGAGATCATGTTTTCTTAAAAAGATCAATCCGTTAACGAAGCGTTCTTCTCAAATCCCGGTTATAATTTAATTGCGAGGTTTAAAATGCTAAAGTCTCTTGCGGTTTTGTCCATTGGAAACATTGACCAAGGAATCCACATCTGAATTGGCGTCCGAGACAACCGTCCACGTGAACAACAAGATCAAAAAGTTGGAACACTGTCTACAAGAAGAGTCCCGTGCTTCGGAAGCCCAAAAGCGGCTACATCAAATGGAGATCCGTAACCTCGCCGAATGCCACTCACGAAGGCCACGCGCCTTGAAGGGACATCACCAAAAGGAGGTAGCCCAAGCCAATTTCTAACCCACCTGCATGGGTAGACGACTCTGGCAACAATAAAGACAAGTCAATCGGAGACCTCGTGACACATTTACGTGGAGAACATGGAGCATGCTGACAATCCCTCCAACAATCGAAAAAGGAAATGGACCATCGCACTGCATAGGAGCCCATCCCTAAAAAAAAAGGAGTCTTCCAGCCTCGTAGGATCTAGACTTTCACTAAAGTCCGTCCCAAATTGTGTCTTTTTATTTTCACAAAGGTCCATACTTAGACATGTATGTGTAAAGTTATCTAAATAAAAGAGCCATTTTCATTCTCTTCTCTCTAGACTTGAGACATTATTTGCAATATAAATTTACTCTTGAAATTGCCTTGCTTGTTATTATCAATTGATTGCTACGTCCCTAAAATGATGAATTGACTTCTAAGCATACTAGTCAATGACGACTCATTAAGGATGAATGGACCTAACACAAATGAAAAATGCTAAATGCAAACAAATAATATTGATGTGAATAAATGTTGTGATCAATTGGCATGAAAAAACCATTAATGGCAAGACTTCCTCTATACACATCCCCGATACACAACCCAATACACCTTTCTTATACAAATTCTTGATGCACATCAAAGGCATCCCAAGACAATGAAAAGGCAAGGATGTTGTTGCTCGACCACTAAGATTCAACCGTGATCGCACATGTGCAACCGAGCAAGGGACTTCCCGGATCCTCAAAGTCAAAGCTAGAAGTGACAGACATTCCACCAAGGGGTTACAAATGAGCCAATGTCCAAGATAGAAAGTTGGGGCTAATGTTTCCCCTCTCCCTCAAAAAAAATGAGAAGAGTGAAAGGAAATGAATGTATGGAAAGAAGGAAAGGAAATGAATATATGCGAAGAGGAAGTCTGCCTCAAAAGCTACCCAAGTTAACCACAAAAGTCCACCTCAAAGAACATCCCAAGGAAGCAAAGCGATCTACGTCAACAAAGCAAACAACATCCTTCAAAAGGAAACCAACTTCAACCAAAGGCAGAATACAGCCGAACTACGGCGACCTGATCTCCTCAAACTGAGGGGAACGTAGGCAACCTTTGGGTCCAGTCACAACATAAAACAAAACCATCAAATCTTGGTCCTCTCAAAATGACTAAGTTCTCTGCCCTCGGTCCCATCAATGACCGATTTCCTGGACGTACCTTCTTTGGTCACATCAAGGACCAATTCCCCCTAAAATACATTCTCCTCCTGGTCTTGCCATTGATCGAATCTTAATCTCAATTGATCACAACATTTATACATGTATTGCTTGTTATAATCTTGACTTAATAATAAACATGGTCCATTCAAGTAATCATTTTGATGATATTAACTAAGGCAAGTTTCAAATGTCTCGACAAGTCTTCTTTTCTTCATCTTAGGAAAGAGCTAAACACTTATGTTCTGTCAAGCAAGGGCTTCCTCCCATTTCATGATACATTGCTCAAAGAGCTCACCAACATAAAGGGACTCTCTCATGCCTAAATAAAATGCCCTTGCATGTTTCCTCCAAGAAAAATACTTTAAAGTACCCATTCTATTGAGTCGGCTGGATCACTCATAAAAAAGAAGGAGAAAGGCACAAAAAAAGTAGCCCGCTAGGTTTAAAACCCGCAAGGGCGGCCTAGGCAAAAAATAGGGTGTGCCATGAAAGACGCAAAAAAAGAAGTCCGCTAGGTTAAAAACCCGAAAGGACGACCTAGGAAAAAGAAAGGGAGCGTCATGAAAAAGGGATGGGTTCCTAACCTCACATCAAAGGTCAAAAGATGATATTGGGTCTACGCGAACATCAAAAGGCGGAGGACAACATTGGGTCTACCTCCGCATCAACGACGACAAGGACATGGGGCTACCCCGACATCAATGACAAAGATGACATTGGGGCTATCCCCACAACAGTGACAAGCAGATTTCCTACCACCAGTTACTTCTTAACGAGCGGACAATGTTGGGGAATTGGGGGGATCTCCGCATCCACTAGCCCATACTAGAAATCATCAACATGGAGAAAGTAATTCAACACATGAATAATAAATAAGAAAGAACAAGAACACCATGATTTGTTAACCTGGTTCACCACCCCTTGTGGTTACATCCAGAGGCACCAAGCTGGATATCATTATAATAATATATGTAAAGATTATTATAACATAGTACCTGCACTCACCTAGATCTAGCATGGCTATTCTCCATGTATAATCTCTCACCTATACATTATTATCCCTCCTCCCCAAGAACATACAAACATAGTCATGGCCGGGTTGTAGGATCGCCCCCATAGCTCTCCTAGGCCCCCGGCCCCCTCTTATACACTATTTTGTATCTCTCTCTTTATATTCTAACTTTCTCCTACACAAAGTAAAGTACTCAATATTATGGTGGTAGTCATAATATATTTATAGGGATACAAAACCTAATTTACCTGGAGTTCTTGAGACGGAAGGAGTATATTTTGCAATTCTTTTCCCCCAAGAATTGCCTAAGCACGTGCAAGACAATCTTGCAATCATTAGGAGACTAAACTCCTAAAACAAAGGGATTCTACTTTCCAGCCAACTCCATTCATGTCTCCACCTTTCTGTCACTGGGCAGTCGCCCACCTCCTCTATGGACGGTCGCCCACTTCAACAGTCCGCTTCGATTTTCTGATCCTTCTTCATCTTCGGTTTTGATCTTCTCCTCGGGTTTTGCTCCAATCCCAACAATCTCCCACCTGGAGACATAAACCACCATTGTGATATGCTCCTATTATACTCCCACCAGAGAATGATCCACCAAATATTTTTACACCACCATTGTAACACCAAGCTCCTCCTTGATGATGATAAGCCTCCATACTCCTCCATCATGAACCTCCACGCTAAAGTCATAAGGCGAGTTGAAACCAAGCGACAGTTCAACCTCTCCATGTTAGATCCTTCTTGCCTCCCCAAATCAACTTCTTTGCAAGACTAACTTCGCCTTCTCCCTCCTAGATCCACTCCCCTTGCAATGCTCCCCATGAAACTCAGACACACCTTGCTTCTTGCATTGTCTTCTTGTGGTCTTTTCTTGCTCTCTGTTAGGTCCACTTGACTCCCACCGCGTTGCAACTTTTTGAGTCACTCTCCCCCCTAACATGCCGTTCATTGATGTCTCTCCGTTTTTACACCAATAGGCCGATCTTCACGCCTCTTGCTCCCACCCGGAACAATTTTGATGTTGTCGGTAGAGTACAACATCCTCCTAACCCCCATCTGTCGTTTGCGAGAAGTCCTACTTTTCTCACATGGTCTAACCGGCTTATACCACTCACCTTTGCATCATTGGTTGCTTACGCATGTGCCTGATGCAGTCCTCCTCTTCTTTCATATTTTTCTCCAACTACCTTGACTTCCCTAAGATCCCTTGAACACATCCGATCCATGTTGATCTCTGCATCTCCAAATCCCACCTCTAATCTTTGCAGATCTCATAAGAAACAAACGAACTATTCGGACTTTCTGATCTTCCGCACGATTGTTGACCTATTTGGCACATGTCTTGCTTCAACCATAAACCCTAGCAGCTCTCATATTTACCATGCATCTCTTCCAAACAAAGAATCTGCACTGCACAAAATCTGAACGTGCACTGCACTAAGCCTGCATGTGCATTGCACGAATTCTACACGTGCGCTGCACAAAAATCTGTTCTCTTTTCTTCACCTTGGATCTCCCCTAGATCTCAAACCAAAGCTCTAATACCAGTTGTTGGGGAATTGGGGGGATCTCCGCATCCACTAGCCCATACTAGCAGTCATCAACATGGAGAAAGTAATTCAACACATGAATAATAAATAAGAAACAACAAGAACACCATGATTTGTTAACCCGGTTCACTACCCCTTGTGGCTACATCCGGAGGCACCAAGCCGGATATCATTATAATAATATATGTAAAGATTATTACAACATAGTACATGCACTCACCTAGATCTAGCATGGCTATTCTCCATGTATAATCTCTCACCTATACATTATTATCTCTCCTCCCCAAGAACATACAAACATAGTCATTGCCGGGTTGTAGGATCGCCCCCATGGCTCGCCTAGGCCCCCGGCCCCCTCCTATATACTATTTTGTATCTCTCTCTTGATATCCTTACTTTATCCTACACAAATTAAAGTACTCAATATTATGGTAGTAGTCACAATATATTTATAAGGATACAAAACCTAATCCTGATCAAAACCTAATTTACCCGGAGTCCTTGAGACGGAAGGAGTATATTTTGCAATTCTTTTCCCCCAAGAATTGCCTAAGCACGTGCAAGACAATCTTGCAATCATTAGGAGACTAAAATCCTAAAACAAAGGGATTCTACTTTCCAGCCAACTCCATTCACATCTCCGCCTTTTTGTCACACTGGGCAGTCGCCCACCTCCTCTATGGGTGGTCGCCCACTTCAACAGTCCGTTCTGATTTTCTGCTCCTTCTTTATCTTCGATTTTGATCTTCTCATCGGTTTTTGCTCCAATCCCAACAAACAAAGATCCAAAGGACTTTATGCATAACAAACCTCGTGGTTAAGTTAAAATCAAAAATTTAACTAACATTCTTCGTTAAAAGATTTGCCTTTAGAAATAAGCATTTCCAAATTTTCCCATTTGGAATCATTTGTCAAAAATAATGTTTCAAGAAAAATGATTTTGATCTCCCCTCAAAATGATTTTGTCCCCGGCAGTCCTTAGTCGGACGTAAGACCAGTTTTCCTGTCAAACTCCCCTAAGATGGAGTTGACCCAAGCTTTGACCCAAAGTGGTCATTTTAGGTTGAAGCCTTTGTCCCCGGCAGTCCTTAGTCGGACATAAGACCAGTTTTCCCGTAAAACTCCCTAAAGATGGAGTTGACCCAAGCCTTGACCCAAAGTGGTCATTTTAGGCTGAAGCCTTTGTCCCCAGCAGTCCTTAGTCGGACGTAAGACCAGTTTTCCCATCAAACTCCCCAAAGATGGAGTTGACCCAAGCCTTGACCCAAAGTGGTCATTTGAGGTTGAAGCCTTTGTCCCCGGCAGTCCTTAGTCGGACGTAAGACCAATTTTCCCGTCAAACTCCCCAAAGAAGGAGTTGACCCAAGCCTTGACCCAAAGTGGTCATTTTAGGCTGAAGACTTTGTCCCCGGCAGTCCTTAGTTGGACGTAAAACCAGTTTTCCCATCAAACTCCCCAAAGATGGAGTTGACCAAAGCCTTGACCCAAAGTGGTCATTTTAGGCTGAAGCCTTTGTCCCCGGCAGTCCTTAGTCGGACGTAAAACCAGTTTTCCCGTCAAACTCCCCAAAGATGGAGTTGACCAAAGCCTTGACCCAAAGTGGTCATTTTAGGCTGAAGCCTTTGTCCCCGACAGTCCTTAGTCGGACGTAAGACCAGTTTTCCCATCAAACTCTCCAAAGATGGAGTTGACCCAAGCCTTGGCCCAAAGTGGTCATTTTAGGTTGAAACCTTTATCCCCGGCAGTCCTTAATCAGACGTAAGACCAGTTTACCCATCAAACTCCCCAAAGATGGAGTTGACCCAAGCCTCGACCCAAAGTGGTCATTTTAGGTTGAAACCTTTGTCCCCGGCAGTCCAAATGCGACATAAGTCCATCTTTTAGTCTACCCTCCCTGTAGAGTCAAGTTGACCAAATCCCGACTTTGACCAAATGAGAGTCAAGTCCATCCTTTAGTCAACCTTCCCTGTAGAGCTGAGTTGACCAAGTCCCGACTTTGACCAAATGAGAGTCAAATCCATCCTTTAGTCAACCCACCCCGTAGAGTCAAGTTGACCAAATCCCGACTTTGACCAAATGAGAGTCAAATCCATCCTTTAGTCAACCCTCCACGTAGAGTCAAGTTGACCAAATCCCGACTTTGACCAAATGAGAGTCAAGTCCATCCTTTAGTCAACCCTCCCCATAGAGTCAAGTTGACCAAATCCCGACTTTGACCAAAAGAGAGTCAAGTCCATCCTTTTGTCAACCCTCCCCGTAGAGTCGAGTTGCCCAAGTCCCGACTTCGACCAAATGACAGTCAAGTCCAAGTAAGACCAAAATCATTTCTAGGAGAGGATGACAGATATCCACCTAGGTTTAGGAGAGGATGATAGATATCCCCCTACCAAATCATTTCTAGGAGAGGATGACAGATATCCATATAGGTTTAGGAGAGGATGACAGATATCCACCTAGGTTTAGGAGAGGATGACAGATATCCCCCTACCAAATCATTTCTAGGAGAGGATGACAGATATCCACCTAGGTTTAGGAGAGGATGACAGACATCCCCCTATCAAATCATTCAAGGAGAAGACAAAAGATGTCCTCCTTTTTTCAGGTGAGCCCCCGCTAAACAGCTCCCATATCCCGATGAACTTCCTTCTCGTGAACTACGTTAAGGCTTGATTCCCCACAAACGGGATACGTAGGAATCCTATACCTCTAGGTCCAACCATGCAACCAAATCGGTCAAGCCGTCCTCCCATCATAGGCAGATTGGGATGCTTTTTAGGTCGACAACCCCACTTTCCTAAAACGACGTTGCCGAGGGGCTCTGTAGGTACCCCAATGTGAACCAAAACCAACTTAGAGGTATTCTAAGGACTATTCAGGGATAAGACTGATAGACTAGGACCTCACCAGGATAAACCAAAAGCTTTAGGACTGTTTTGGAATTAAACTTAGAAAAATCCAGAAGCTCGCCAGGCTGAGCCATACGGATAGTTTGGGTACTAGAAGGCCCCAGTCGTATGGCTGGTTTGGGTGCCTTCAGTCCCTATAAATTTATCCCTTGCTGATCATTTCAGAGGGGAAAAAAATAGTTTTGAGTGGTGAAACTCTGTAAGAATCACTGCATAAACACAAACACCACAACTTGAGTGAAAAAAAGAGAGAGGAAGATAGGCACAAACCAAAATTGGTGAGGCCTCCTTCTCCCCATCTTCTCTCCATCTCATATCTCTCTTGCTACTTTTCTTATTGGTTGATTATCTACATTGTTTACCTCTTTCATATATAAATGTATTTACATTTATGCAATATTATAACTTGTTACATTTATGTCATTTACATTTATGTCTTTACTTTTATGTCTTTAATTTTGGCTTGGTTATCCATTACACATATGGAGAGACCCTTGTATATTTATCTTGTATATCCATCTTGTATATTTACCTTGTGTTTGTTTATTTATTGTCATCATGATCATGTTTGGGTGGTAAAGTCTCAATCTTTACCATCCAAACATTGATTTAGCCTTAATGTCACCTTTGAATGATAAAGACTCAATCTTTATCCATTCAAAGGTTGATTTTTGTTGTCCCAAATTTTTATTTTTAGATGAATAATCCATTTGGAGGTTAAAGTCTCAATCTTTAACCATCCAAATGGTTGTCTTGGCTCAAAGCCATGTTCATCCCCTTTTGCATTTCTTTCCCCAATGATTGCCTTGATCATACCCAAATCCTTGGTTTTTGTGTCTAATCTAATGATCAAAAGCATAGGGATGTTGTTATGCATGTTCATGTACAATGCAAATAAACTGGAAAAGTCACACTATGTCCAGTTCCAGCAGAATTCTCTGTTTCTGCCTGGAACTGGACTGTTTATGATAAATATGTAAAATTCCCAGGACAGCTATAACCAGCCGTACGGATAGTTTTGCCACATGGGTGTTTTTTCTGTTTCAACCTGATTCTGTCAAAATCTTTACAAGTTGTAGACACCCCGCCTTGGACCGCTCACCCCGATTGCACATTTGATCTTGTGTTTCTCCCTATTTTATACGTTTTCCGTTAGTTTTCGTTACTTCGGTTAAGTTCCTGACTGACTCCATTAAGTTCAGGGACTAAATTGAATAACAGTGCTAACTTTCTAGTCCTTTCTGTCAAAATGCCTTCTCTGAGTCGCGCACCTCCGGCCTTTGAATCCAGAAGCGCGCGCCTTCCGCCGTCAAGGTGGGAAGTGCGCGCCTCTGGGCGTGTCAGTTACAGATTTCTGGCCTTGAATCTCTCCCTTGCCCATCTTACAAGATTTTTCCCAGGGAATGGTTCTTGGCAGCTCAGTTTTGGCACCAAAAAACAACCCTTTACAACTATAAAAACCCCTCCAATCTACCATTGGAGGGGATGGACTTTGATCACCATTTTCACACCAAAAAATCACCAATTTCTCATTACAAAACTTGCATGAACTTTTGATCACCAACTTTCAACATCCAACAATCCTTCCAATAAGGATCATTCTCAAGGAGTGTCAAGAACTTGTCTTCCAAACAAAGGTATTTTCTTGCCTTCTTCATGTTAGGATTGGAGTCCTAAACTATGAGGAAGAAAAGGAGTCTAAGTCGGGGGAGTTGGTGGAGATCAAAAAGGGTTCAAACCGGAGGAGGAGTTCCTGGCGGAAGAGCAGGCGGGCGCTTGCCCTGGACCAGGCGGGCGCTCAAGTGGACACTGAGTGATCCGCCTGGGGGAAATTAATTCAAGCGGGCGCTCGCCTAGACCCAAGCAGGCACCTGGTATGCGGCTGGGCTGATTTGTTTCCTATTTTGACACAATCTCTTCTTAATTTAATTTAGATCTTCCTTGTACTGCTATATAAGCATAGTCACGACCTAGGACTCATTGTGGCAAATTATTAAGGTGTGATTAATAATATATTGGCTTGGAAATTGCCCCCGGACGTAGTTCATGTGTTGAACGAACCGGGTAAACAATTTTTGTGTTCTTGTGTGTGTGATTCTCTCATATTGTGCTTGTGGGTTTTATTGTTCTTGATCTAGATTGCAACGGGGTACCACTAAATTCCCAACACTTCACTTTCTTCTAATTCATCTTTTCTTATCTCTTCTTTTGATCAAAAGTGCAATCAAACCCAAACCAAATTTGGGACATAACTCCGAACGATCACTTCATCTTCATTGAAGTTGGTCTAAGGGTCATCTCCCTACATTTCAACCTCTTTTAAAACCCCTCTAAATTTGATATTAATAGGAAGAACACAATTTTTATAATGTAAACTTTGAACAAGCAAGACCGACGTCAGTCGGTCGAGATGGGTGTTTAAGTACTTCCCATCTCGTAACCTAACCCCGAACTCTTAAAAGGAATCTCTGTTTTTGTAAATCAAACACATTTCCAACTTAAAAGGTTTTCTCACATTCCTCTAAAACGTAGGTGGCGACTCCTTCAAAAAACCATCCTTTTCCCGTGAGGGGCCCGGGCTGGGGTACCTACAGTGGCGACTCTGCTGGGGACGCTTGAGGGTTAAGCTTGCGTTTTTGTTCAAAGTTTACGTTTTCTGGGCACTCTGGTTTCTGGTGTTGAGAAGCGCGCGCCTTTGACCTTCTTGGTCAGAAGCGCGCGCCTCTCACACCAAAGACCAGAGGCGCCCGACTTTCATGTGTTATTCCTATTTTCTGTTTTTTTGGGCTAACATTTGTTGCAGGGGTTAAACACAAAATTCAGGACTAGGGAAGTCCCCTGAGTCCAAGTTTCTGACAGGTGTCTGACAGGTTCACCCAGATGCGCGCGCCTCTCACCTTCTTTGCGCAATGCGCGCGCTTCACATTCTACATCCCAGGGGCGCGCACTTCTGGGAGGTATTCCAGAACAGGTCCAGTTTCCAGAAAATAGGGCAGAACAGTGGGGGTGTGGGCACAGTGGCCTGCATCAGAACAGAATGGACCCCTTTAACTGTTTAATTTCATGTTTTAATTTACCGCTCACATGGGTGATTCGGGAGTTGTAATTTACGTGGTTATGTGTTTTTATCTTTTCTTTTCAAAAAAATAACAAATAAAATAAAAAATTTTATCACGTGATAGACCTCACACTACATGCACATTACTCCTATGAATTGCTCACTATCGAGTCACAAAAGTCCATAACCCCAAACCCGTCGAGGCCCGTCCTAGAAAGTTTCAAGTTCCACCCGACCTTGACTCTTTCGAAGCGGTCAACCTCAGCCCGTGGCGTAGTTCAAGACTACATGACGGGGGTGACCTTTAAGCCTCTCTTTAGCCGAGCACAAACCACACAATTCTAGTTAGGGTCTAACACTCCGTGACTCAAGTCGGTTTCCATGTGCCGAGATTTCCCTAAACTAATGTCTTCAAATCATACATGCCACTCGTTGTTATGGACGAAATAAAAATCCGTCCCCAAGTGGTCATAATGGACGCTAATAAAAAATCCGTCCCCACATGTATGCTTTACTACATTAATTTAGTTTAATCCCGACACATGTAGGATTCACAAGCGTGGTGGAATCCGATGAGTATATGGGACCACGAAGGTCTATATACTAGTGTGACGATTCCACTATTTTTCTAGAAACCCCAAAAAGGACCACGTCCTTCTGACTTTTGTAAATTAAAAAAAAGAGTCTTTTCTTTATGTGGTTTGAGTCTTTACTTTTGTTTGTGGGTGAAATAATTTTATCCAAAAGGTGTTTGTGGGGCCATCCTAAGATCAACCGTGTTCTCTCCATAGGTCCAATGGCTTCAAACGGCAACGACAACGGCATTCCCGTGTCCAACGAAGGGTTATTCCGCATGGTGGAAGCATTGAAAGGGCAAGTTGATACACTAGCCGAGAATGTCCGCCGCAAGGATGATTTATGGCGAGCCCGTTATGAGCATGTGAAAACGGCCCACAAGAAAGAAGTTGCTCAACTCAAGAACTAATTGAAAGGGCTCACGAATGAAAGACAGGTCCAAAGCATTGATACCGGTTTGGTCAACACTCTCATGTCCTACATTGACCAAAGGCTTAGTGGGCTAAATTTGCACAAGGGCCCAAGCACCGATCTTCATCAAGCTTCTCTCCTCATGAACACAATAGAGGCTCTTTCCGAAAATTTTAAGATGCCCGATATTGGCAAGTTCAATGGCAACTCTTGCCCCGACGCTCATGTCGACTCCTACATTTGGGCCATGCTACCAAAGAAAGTGTCTCCTCAAATAATGGCACAATGCTTCCCGCTTACTCTCGAGGGGGTCGCAAAAGATTGGTATATGGGTCTTCCAGTTTCCACCCGCCTCAATTGGGATGCCGCTATGCTTGCCTTCAAGTCACAATATCAAGGCAACTCCATATTCCGCCCCACCAAGAAGGAATTGGAGAGCACCGTGCAAATGGGTGATGAATCATTTGGGGACTTCTATCGCCGTTGGAATGACAAGCTAGCCGAGATGATTGATAGGCCCTCAAAGAAGGAACAAATGGACATCTTCTTGAAATGTTTAAAAATGGACTACCACACTCATCTTAGTGAGGCTTTTCACTCCGATTTTTCAAGCATGTATGATGCGGGGGTTAGAATTGACAATTTGATCCGATAAGTGGCCGAGTCCTCCTATGACACAAGCTTCAACGAGAAAGGGTTCCCAAGCAACAACATGGACGAATGTAGTGACATGGAAGACTACAATGACAATGAAGACTACAACGACAATGGGGACTACAACAGCAATCTCCGTTTCTCTTTCTCTACCTAGTAGTAGGAATAAAAAAAAAAGGTCAAAAGTCCTCTTAAGTGTGCATTAATGTTTTCTCTCGTCCTATTTTAAATGTTTGAGTCCATTGAGTCATCAAATAAAATTCGTTCTTATCCTCATACACTCTTCCAAGTTGTTCAATTAATTCTTGGCAAAATGATGAAAAGATGTCTAAACAAGTTTTAGAACGAAGGCCATCGCTTGAACGCCTAGGGGCTAAACATCGACGACGGCATCAACAACGACGAAATCAAGATAAAGAAAGGTGGATCAACAATCATGAAGCAAAGTTTTCAAAAGGGGATATAAAAAAAAAGGGGCTCGCTAGGTTGAGATCCTCAAAGCAACCTAGGCAAAAGTTAGAGCACAAAAAAAAAATAAATCCCCTTCAATCAAAGAAGTACAAGATCAACATAATTCCACCTATGAAGGACGAAGCAACAACCATCTCGGCGAATGGAGCATCCACAAGAACTACGGTGACCTGAGCCCCTTCACTGGAGGAACGTAGGCAACCTTCGGGTCCGGTCTCATGCAAGAAAGAAGATATGTTTAGCCCTAGCGCGTTATGGTGATCGGCCTTCCTCTCGAACTTGTCATGACATCTTTGTACGATTCATTTGCCAATGAATTAATCACCTTAATATTGAACAACTTTCTTAGATTTGGAATCGCTTTCATGTTCCTTGTCGAGTCTAGGGGCTTCTTATCTTTCAGCGATACTCCCAGTTTCTTGCAATCAAATTGGGGCTTTCCTTCTCTTCTCTCTTAATGACTTACTTGCCTTCGTGAGTCATTCAATAAATATATAAATACATGAAGTCAACACTAGGGGCTACTTCCCTAGTCAAGTCAATGTCACTTATCATTAGTGACAAAAGGTCTCCACCGCAAAATCACATGTCTCTCATCCTCAGTTAGATTCAATGCACACTTCCTCATTAATTGAGTCAAAAAAAAAAATTTAAGACGCAAAAGAGATGCCCTCTAGATTGAAAACCCGAAAGGGCGGTCTAGGCAAAAAATAGGTTGCGTCATAAAAAAAATGAGGGAGTGAGGGAGAGAAGGGAAAGAGAAATGGAGATCCCCGGCCTCTAAGGAAGACAACCGCACAAGTTCTGTATTGGGTCTCCTCAGAAAGTCAATCCCCACCGAGCCAACTTTGGAATTGCAAAAGGCTTGACGAGATATGGCACCATCATAGGTCATTTTGGGTTATTAAAAGATTGTTCTTGCAATGTGCATCTTTGGGCTCATGAGAAAGAAAGCCCGTGGTAACCAAGATCCATCCGAGAATGAGCCTATCATTGAAGGGGTACGAGGTTGCACAAAATAATCCCCAGCTAGTCAGTTGGTTTGGGCAGCGACCAACAACATGTAATTCAAGCTTCTACAAGCATGTCCCTCTAAAGTATGCCGAAAGACTCCCGAGAATGGAGTAGCTCTTGCCATGTCCCCTTGTGTTTGTTCCCCCACACGAGGACGAGTCTCTTGCTTTTCTCGACAAATGATGATGCCCTAGGGGCTATGTGACTCAAGAAAGAAAACTTCTCTTGCTTCATTTGACAGTTAATGAGTCCTAGGGCTACGCTCAAGAAAGATTTGTGAGACTATCCTCAAAGTCTCTCAAAAGGAATGTCGAGAAGCACCTTCTTGTCATGTATGCTCATACTTGTTCCCCCGATCAAGGATAGGCCCTTCTCATTCCACTCCTAATCAATGGTGTCACTCTAGGGGTACGATCAAGTTTTAAAGGCTCCCTCAGCAAGAAGAAATTCACTTCAGTGTCCCCGGCGGAGTCATGTGCAACATTGGAAGCTTCCTCAATTCGGCACCGAAGGTCTCAAGGGGCTTCGCAATCTACAATCTTTTGGGCTACGGCATTACAGTGATACAAGCAAAGGGCAATATTGGGGCTTCGCAACCGACAGTCTTTTGGGACAACAACGCTTAAGCAATGCAATGTGGAAAAGTCTTATATGAAAGGGATCAAACTTCAATGGTCCCTCAACACTTCAAGTCAAAAGGCCTCTTGGTTTTAAATGAAGGCTCCGATGATATGAATGAATTTGATGATTCTTGTTAGAACTCACAGCGAGATTATGAAGGAAGTCTTAGAGAAAAGGAAAAAGATTCAATATGCTAGACTCACCCGGCTGAGTTATAGCGGGCAATGCCAATATGTTAACTCTATAAGCAGAGTTACGGCCAATCCCAATGTTTCTACAATACAGCACCCCCTTCTCCAAGATCAAAAGCACAGGCTGCATCCGAAGATCCGCCGTCGGTTCAACTCAAGAAGACTCAAGCAAACATACCGTTCGAGACTTTATCACACCAAGACCTTATCATCAGCAACAACACCACCATCTCCCATGAGACATTTCCCAAAGACCCTACTGCATTCTCAACATGGGCCTTCCACCACTTGGGTGCCAACCTCAATGAGGCAATTCATCTCCCCTGCAAGAGTAAGAGTGAGATCACTTTCATGAGTTCTATCCAATGGTGCATCCGCTCTCAATACAATGCCAAGATAAGTTGGGGCTTCACACCGAAAGGTCCTCGCATCCCTCCATCTTAAAGCTCACATGACATTTAGGGCTTAGCAATCTCCCGAAGCTTGGTATCAATGATCTTCTCTTGAAGCTTGCTCACGTCAACAGCAAAAGGCGATTTATTTGGATGGGTCAAGAGTTGATTCATATTGGGGCTATGGAAGCCACATAAAAGTTTGGCATCAAAAGGGGCTTTACAATCAGCAACCCCTTATCTCGGCATCAAATGCCTTTTGGAGCCCCATAATCAACAAATCTCTTGGGGCTAGACATCAATTTCGTTGGACACCACGGCAACAACGACAGAATTCAACAAGGCAATCCGGACTTCGATTGAACACGACTTGATCTTGGGTTGGCTTTACAAACACACAATGGTTAAAATGGTTCACCCACGAACTAAAAAAACTATCTTTTTTCTCACATGTGTGCAAATTCTTTCCCTTCTAATCTAAAAAAAAAAAAAAAGAATTTTCTTTTTCTTTTTCTCCTTCTATGTGCAAAAGTATGTGCTTTACTTTGCTTTGCTCATAGCTTCTCCTCCAGCATTCTCCATCATCCTTGAACTACGATGGTTTGATTCTCTTCAAGGGATACGTAGGCAGCCTTTTGGCATGACTAACCCATCACCCAGAATACCATCTCTCCAACACTCCATCAAAGGCAAGAACAATTCATCATCACCAACATCATCATTCTTCATCCAAAGCATGGACATTCTTCATCAAAAGCATCAACATCCTTCAGCAATCCATCTCCAATCAAGCGGCAATGGTAAGTAAAGGTATGAATACATCCGAGGCTTTCCTCAAATCACACCGCACACAAAATCACTTTCTCCATTCTTACAAAAACTCTCTCTCATGCAAAACTGCTTTCAAATCACATTGCACCACGAGCACAATTTCTCTCTTCATTTCACACTTTATGCATCTTCTTGCACAAACATATACCTGCTAAGCACACACATAATAGGTACCACCACGAAGTCAACAGCATCCGCTACTCAAGGCACTTCACCCCCAGCAGAAAATGGTCCACAGTCAACCATGCCCGCATCCCCACGATAAAGTCAACAACAACTGCAGTTCAATGACAACAACTCGGCCCATGGTGAGCCACAAAATCACCACCTTTCCATCAAGTAACACAACAATATCACATATAGGCAGACGGAGCCTCAGTTCCCGCCATCCACAAACGGATCCCACTTCAGCAAATGGATCCCGTTTCAGCAAACGGATCCCGTATCAGCAAATGGATCCCGCCATCAGCAAACCGATCCCGATTCAGCAAACGGATCCCGCTTTAGCAAACAGATCCCGCATCAGCAAACAGATCCCGCTTTAGCAAACGGATCCCGCTTTAGCAAACGGATCCCGCTTCAGCAAACGGATCCCGCATCAGCAAACGGATCCCGCTTCAGCAAACGGATCCCGCTTCAGCAAACGGATCCCGCTTCAGCAAACGGAACGGATCCCGCTTCAGCAAACGGATCCCGCATCAGCAAACGGATCCCGCTTCAGCAAACGGATCCCGCTTCAGCAAACGGATCCCACATCAGCAAACGGATCCCGCTTCAGCAAACGGATCCCACTTCAGCAAAATGGATCCCGCCATATCCTTTCTATATCAATAAAGCCGCTCACACAGGGAGCGCACCCCTATCCTTCGCAAATTTCAAATTCATGTTTTATCGAGTCTTTGTTTTCTCTTGTTGATGTCCTCGGCGGTTGTCTTTCTTTCGTCGATGCGTTTTGCTTTGCAATCCACGTTGCCGAGGGGCTTTGTAGACACCCCGCCTTGGACCGCTCACCCCGATTGCACATTTGATCTTGTGTTTCTCCCTATTTTATATGTTTTCCGTTAGTTTCCGTTACTTCGGTTAAGTTCCTGACTGACTCCATTAAGTTTAGGGACTAAACTGAATAACAGTGCTAACTTTCTAGTCCTTTCTGTCAAAAATGCCTTTTCTGAGTCGTGCGCCTCCGGCCTTTGAAGCCAGAAGCGCGCGCCTTCCGCTGTCAAGGTGGGAAGCGCGCGCCTCTGGGCGTGTCAGTTACAGATGTCTGGCCTTGAATCTCCCCCTTGCCCATCTTACAAGATTTGCCCGGGGAATGGTTCTTGGCGGCTCAGTTTTGGCACCAAAAAACAACCCTTTACAACTATAAAAACCCCTCCAATCTACCATTGGAGGGGATGGACTTTGATCACCATTTTCACACCAAAAAATCACCAATTTCTCATTACAAAACTTGCTTGAACTTTTGATCACCAACTTTCAACATCTAACAATCCTTCCAATAAAGATCATTCTTAAGGAGTGTCAAGAACTTGTCTTCCAAACATAGGTATTTTCTTGCCTTCTTCACTTTCTTCTAATTCATCTGTTCTTATCTCTTCTTTTGATCAAAAGTACAATCAAACCCAAACCAAATTTGGGACATAACTCTGAACGATCACTTCATCTTCATTGAAGTTGGTCTAAGGGTCATCTCCCTTTCAACCTATTTTAAAACCCCTCTAAATTTGATATTAATAGGAAGAACACAATTTTTATAATGTAAACTTTTAACAAGCAAGACCGACGTCAGTCGGGCGAGATAGGTGTTTAAGTACTTCCCATCTCGTAACATAACCCCGAACTCTCAAAAGGAATCTCTGTTTTCATAAATCAAACACATTTCTAACTTAAAAGGTTTTCTCGGGTTCCTCTAAAACGTGGGTGGCGACTCCTTCAAAAAACCATCCTTTTCCCGTGAGGGGCCCGTACCGGGGTACCTACACAAGTAAACCTTTTCTGTTAAATTTCTAACCGTTTTTGTTAAAATTCAGTTTCTCCCATTTTAAAATACACACGCACACACTTTCACATTTTGGTCAACAAACTTAGGGAGACTCGGTTTTCTGAGGCGGATTGGGTGAACCGTCAAACGTTCTTCCCAAGACGTAACCTGACCTTCGAACTCATTTTCTCTAACCATTTTCGTTGAATTGGGTTTAAAATTAATTTAACGTGGTGACTCCGTTTTCTTGAACATAAAGTGCCGTGTTTGATTCTTGAGGGGGGAAATATCACCAGATTTTTCCCGCGAGTATCTAACAGTAACGTAAGGCCTTTATCAAGGGCCTAGGGCATAATCTCCAACAATCTCCCACTTGCACTAGGCCCAATCATCATGTATCCAATACCATTGAGCTTAGCTTATGACCATCATAACAACATGTGGAGAATATTATGTAAGAAGATTATCCTTGTTATCATCATAAAGTACTTTGCATATTTTGACATCTCCAATGTCAATGATTTCTCGTAAAGATGGAAATGTCTAAGTGTGTGTTTGGATCATAGATGAGTCCTTGGCACCTTAGCTTGTGCAATAACAATTATTTCACAACAAAGGTCCCTAGGATTAGTGGTACTAGAAACTATTTCTAGTTTTAATACCATCTATATCCAAACAACTCCCTTAGTTACAACTCATGCAACAAAATACCCAATTTTATTTGTAGAATTATTAACAGTGTATTTGTTTGGAACTATTCCAATTAATAGCACTTACTATAAACATATGTCCATACTGTGATCTTTAATTATCCTTGTCGATGTGGAAGCATGCATCTATGTAACCGTATACTAGATCATCTTCCATTCCAACAAGCATCAAGAATGCATCCTTAGCTCTTCTAAAGTACATAAGGATGTTCTTGACCATTATCTAGTGACTTTCACTAAGATATGATTAGTATGTTCTCATCATACTCCAAGTATACGAGTTATCCCGTCTAAGTACATAATATGACATAGTACATGATAGATCCATTTGCCGAAGCATATGGAATCCTAATCATATATTCTTGCTCATTAGTCTTCCAATAAGACTAAGTCTTTCCAAGAACATTGTCATTAGACAACCTTGCAAGTTCTTCTACAAGAGTCTTGCATACTGAACAATTCAGTACTTTTTTTTATAAGTACTTTGATACAAACCAATCAACTTCCTAGATCTATATCAATAGATATTAATTCCAAGGATGTAAGCGGCTTCTTCCTAAGTCTTTCATTAAGAAACTCTTTCAAATGAACTATATGTCAACCACATATATAAGACTAGGAATAAGACTATGCTCCCACTAATTTTTCTTGCAAAAACAAGTATCATCTTTGATGAATTTCAAACAATTTGAACACTTTATCAAAATGAAAGCCTCAACTCCAAGAAGCTTGCTTCAATCCATCCCATGGATTTCCGCAATTTACATACTTTGTTAGTATATTTCAGATTATCAAAGCCTTTAGGTTGTATCCAATATATAGTTCCCATTAAGGAACGTTGTTTTGACATCCATTTGTGTCTTAAAGCATGATTACGAGTGAGAATGTTTCATCATAGTCAAAATATGAGTCAACCTTTTCACATTTTGTCTTGCTTAATTAGTATGTTCCTTGCTACCCATGTTAGTTTTCTCCAAGAAAACTCAATTCCATCATTTGGTTTTTACACCTTATGTTAGAATGATCAAGTTCCAAACTTGATTATTATACATGGATTTCCTTTTAGATTTTATGACTCCAAGTCATTAATCTAAATATGGAGCGGATATTGCATTTTGATATCATTCTTAATGAACTTTACCTCAATACTTTCTATTACAAGAAATACAATATTTCTTGTTATATATTGTATCCTATCATATATGCAAGTAACTTGTGTAACTTGAATGGTTTTCACAACTCCTTGTGAAAGTTTGTTCAACTTCTATCTTAGGTTCAATGTTATTTTCTAGGTCTCAAACCATTCGAGATATATTTTACTTCCACTGGTACTTTTAGAGATAAACAATTTATCTAGAAAAGTACCATCATAAGTAACAAATAATTTGTTTCTTAGAAGTAAAATAATATTTTTAAGTTTTCTCAGGATATCCTATAAAAATACATTTATTAGATTTAAGTGTGAGCTTGTCCTAGACAAGTCCTTTCCAAATGGTCTCACTTTCTTAAATCTTCATGAAATACAAACCAAGTTTTCTTTCTTTTCATATCACATATGGTACCTTTGAACCTATTTTGATGGAACTCAAATTAGTGTGATTATAGCGGTTTCCAATATATAACCTCAAAGTAAATAATGGAAGATCAATTTGACTCTATCATCTAATGAACCATATCCAATAAGGTTCTATTCCTCCATTTAGACATATCATTCCAAAATGATGTTCTTGGTGGAGTTAATTGTGAAATAATTTTACAATACTAAAGATGATTGTCAAATTCTTGGTTCAAGTATTCATCATCTTGATCAAATCGGAATCTTTGAATAGTTTTACCAAGTAGTACCAAAATCCTTGTTTAGCATTGCTTACTTAATGGACCATATACATCGACATGTATTAGGTCTAATAAGATATTAGTCCTTTACTACTCCTAGTAAAAGATGTCTTGATCCAAATAAATAAGATTTGCATATATCACATGATTCAAAATCATATAACTTTAAAACTCAGTCCCATGGAATTTTAGATATGCGTCTCTCATTTATTTGATCAAAACAATAATGCTTTAAGAATTTAATTATTTATGTTATTGCCTTATTTATTATTTTGTTCTTCAAGATTTAGGATATAAGATTTATTTATATGATTTAACAGTTAAATAAAACAAATCATAATAAATAAAGCACTTTCCTTATTCTCAATAATAAATAAATATCCTTCATTATCTTATAACAAAATAACATTTTATATTCAATGAGTAAAGTCACTTCATAAGTGTTCTACGAACAATGTTACAACTCTTGCATCATTACCATTCGTGGATTAACTTTACTTTTCACAAGTAGTCTTTTTATTTACTAATTGTTGCACATTTATACAAATGTGAGATTCATATTCGGTATCCAATACCTAATAATTAGAAGTAGAAAGATTAATTTTATAACATAAATATTCGAAGTAGTAGTCTCACTACCATTCACTTTCTTTGATCATCCAGAATTTTATTACAATTTTTAAATGGTTAATCTAATTGCCATGTTACCAAATTGCATTATTTAAAGTTATAATTTTAGCCGCAATTATTTTCTTTAGGTTTGACAATATTTGTCTTACCTTTATCTTTTAATCCTCTTTCCTTTTAGAAATTCATGTAATCAAAAATCAAATTTTTGAATTAGATCATCATCTTTCGTACTAATGTTCAGAAATCGAGAGCACAAAATGTACGGCCAAAACTAAGCCAAAAGGCATCCAAATTTCCGTACAAAATTCAGAAACTTAGAGAACATTCCATACGGCCGAAACTAAGCCAAAATGCATCCACATTTCCGTATGAATCTGTAGTCCGTTTCTAAATTCTTTGTCTCATCAATTTAACTGATTTCAGCAATCAATAACAATTCAGGATTCTGATTTCGGTTTATCTGAATTCTGAATTGACATCACTTTTCAGGAAACACGGTTTCAAAAACCAGCTATTTGAAACTAGATTCAACTTCAGATTCAAATTCTTAACAACACCTGCTCGGTCGAGTCTTAAGACCCGCTCGACCGTGCACCACGAAAAACAAATTTTTAATTTCCAAATTCTACCTTAAAATTGCTTTCCTTGATTCAATTAGGATTTGGTGTTCACGGTGATCAAATCATCACGATCATCAAAACCAAGAATAAACAATTTATTCATGAATCTAAGATCATCAACAAGTTAATCAAATTAAATATTGATGATCCTACGGAACATATTAATCAAATTAATATTGCAATTTAGGTTACTTAGGATTATTAAGAATGAATAATTTCCGTTCTTGCTTTAGAACAATTCTTAAGCTCATGATCCAATCAAAGAAATTAATTTCATTCTCTTTTAACTTTGTGCTTTTAAAGAACCGATCGTAGTAACAAACATAATTAAAGTTTAATATAATATTCTACACAAATATGCAAATAAATATACACCTATATTTCATACCAATCATTTAAGAGATAAATAGCTGTTTTTCATAAATACACCCACTAAATTATATAACCTTCATATACAACAATTCTATAATATAATTTTTGTGGGCTAAGATCCAACTTTTATTTAATTTCAAGTCCGCTTTGGCGATACTGCTCAAAATTAAATTAATTAGGTAGATAACTTTTATCAATCACATCATATGTGACTCTTAGATCCTTTATGAGATTGTTAGACATTTTATGTCAAACATGTTTTAATCTCATCTCCTGCCTTAGGCCCATAACCCTTATGATAGCCTAATTAAGTCAAGCCACGTTAAACGTATAAGAAACTCTCATTCACTCATCTTGCTCATACACTGATAGAATTAATGCACATCGCTTTGGCAGAGCCCACATAAAGCTATCCGGTGTACTCACAAGTGTTTTAGTAATGGATTGGCACATGACTTAATTTCAAGAAGGTTCTTTTATATAGAAACGCGCATAACAAAGGTATAATTAATCCAATTAATTAATGAACGGATACTATGTGAATATAATTATGAATTTTAGATTTTCATAGAGTCCAATTCTAGGTATAATACATATTGAATAATGAATTCTTTCATAGAGTCCAACTCTATTAAGAATACATTACTTCATAGAATCCAATTTTATGAACAATACGTTTTCTACAATGCATCTCAAAGTCTAAAAACATGAATTTGGAAATCTGCATTGCATGAAAAATCTGCACGAATTCGTGCATTGCACGCGAACTGCAAGAAAATTCTGCACAAAATTCTAGACTGCACGTGCGATGCACTTATTCTGCACGAAAATTCTGAACAAAAATTCTGCACGAAAACGTGCATTGCACGCGAACTGCACGAACGCAATTTATCAAATCTTGATCCTTTAAGGATTCAACTATTTATGATAATCAAATTATCATAAACATCAAACCCTAAGAACAAACAATTTGTTCTTCAAGATCAAGAATCATCAATTCAATAATCCAATTAAAGAGATTGATGATTTGATAAATAGATTAATCATATTAATCACGCAACTTGAAAACCTTGTTCATAGTTATAGTATATCATATATAATTATTTCTCCAAACAACTCACATAAATCACTTGTTCTAAATTCACATCATGCTAAATTATATAATCAAATCATATATTAACATGATAATATTAAAATAATCATACATGAACGGGGCTCTGATACCACTGTTGGGTTTTGAGGGTCCAAGCGCAGCGGAAACGGCAACATAAAATCAACAAAACCACAGAGCCCATGGATCCTTTCATGGTGATTAAATTAATAGGAAGATGAATTTAGAATACTAACCGTTGTTGTGCGTTTAAATTTTCGGATCTTCAAATCTTCAAGCTTTATAATTTGATCTTCTCTACGTTCTTCGAATCACGATATCAGGAATACGAACTTGAGATACTTAAGCAAGCATCCTCTATGTGCATCCACACGCGAATGAATATCTAGACCAATTCTAGATCCGTACTGCTAGATCCAATAGAAACTCTTTCTATCAAAAGGCTATATGAATTAATTGGTATTCTTGAGCTTTTGATTCTCAATCAAAACTCAAGAATATGTTTCTAAAACATATGGAGGCTACAAATTACTCCCTCCGGTCCAAAATAACTGTCTCTTTTTGCATTTGCACAACTCTTAAGAAATGCAATTATTATCATGGTTTGATGACAAAAGTTCCAACTTTACCCCTATTAAGTGTGCAACTTTCTTACATTAATGTCTCACACTAAGACAATTAATAAAATAAAACAAGTTTCAATCCAAGGCTAAAAGAGACATTTAGCTCAAAAGTGACAATTATTTTGGACCAAAATTTTGGTCCAAAAGTGACAGTTATTTTGGACCGGAGGGAGTATGATACAATATCAATCCATGCTAATTAAGGTTAAGAGAGGGGTATTGATACTTATTAAACCTAAACACTTTAGGAGAATAGGTCAAAAACCCGTCAAAATTCGGAAGTCGAAAATCAGAGAATCCGGAGCAGTAGGTCTGACCGGACCACCCCTCTAGAAACTCCGTTTTCTCAGATTTCCTTAATTCTGATTTTTACGCTGTTTACCAAAATTCCAATTGAGCCGTTTCTTGATTCGTTCTTTTGTGTGTGACCCCATAGGATTATATTAAGTTGGCAATGAGTCTAACCAAGGTCAAATTCATAAATCATGAGTGGACTCTAGCAAGCCATCATTACAACCCAAATAATATAACTTAACGAAGTTTGTTTATCCTCATAGAACATATCACAATCCTCTTGTCACGCGATATCATATTGAACATAAGCCACGGTCTAAGTCAACTTAAGTGTCCAATGCTTTCTCGATCCCGAGTAGATTGATATGAGCAAATGACATTGAACACTTCAATTCATTTGGGTATGGCCATACACTATCATTAATCTCACTCTCGAGTGGTCAAGAAGATATCTCTATTTGAGATAAAGAGGGACAACATCCCATCTTGACTTATCATTCTTCCCTACAAGAATCCGATTGTGCCAATCATAGCCTTTATAACTACCTGGTTAAGGGTAGCGTTTGAGTACATCAAACACAACATTCATCATGTGGAAGACGATGATAATCTCAGGTCTAAGGATTCCAATGATATAACTAAATGATATTTAATTATGACATTTGACCATGTGTAGATACCCTGGGAAACCACGGCTTGGCTAGAGCGGTGAATTATCCAGGATGTCTAATTGATTTTAGAGTCGTCACCCACATTTTAGAGGAACGCGAGAAAACATAAGAAAATAACCTTTTTTATTGATTACGAAACCAAAGATTTTTGAGATGAGGGGTTCGGGGGTTAGGTGACGGAGTGGGAAGTACTTAAACACCCACTCCGCCCCGCTTACGTGGGTCTTGCTACTTTTGGTGTTCTAATACTAAAAAGAAAAGTCCTTCAATTATTAATGTAAGAAGTGCTAACAATTACAATGGAAAGAAAGGGGAAAATTAAAAGGAAATAAAAGAGAATTGTTTTTATTTATTAATTTATGCTAAAGATTACATATAACAATTATAATAAACAATTACATTAAGAAATAGATAGGAAATTAAAGTAGAGATTGAAATGTAGGGAGATGACCTTGACCAACTTTAATGTAATAAAGTGGTCATTTGGTCATGTCCCATTTGGTGGGGATTGCATACATCTAAAAAGACATAAATAAAATAGAAGAAGAAGAAGTGTACCTTTAGAAAAGAGGACTTCAAACTTTGACTTGGAGTTGTTGTAGAGAAATTGTTGTGTAGAAATTTGTGAAGAGTTTAGTTGCTAGAACTCTTGTTGGGGAAATTTGTGTAGGGAGAATGGTGTAGAGTTTGTGTAGGGAGAAAGGTCAAAGTTCAAGGTCCCTTTCTAAGGTAAAAATGAGGGGTTTAAATAGGTAGAAAAGAGAGGAAAATGTGGTCTTTCAACCAATAGAAAAATAAAGAAAAATAAAAGAAATAAAAGAAAATCAAATAATAAATAAAAGAAATATTTAGTTTTTGGGAAAAAGCTAAGAATATGGGATTGGGAGGTTACAAAATAAAAAGGGGTTAATGCTAGATTAAGACATGTGATAAAACGATGTTTTTGATTCTAAAAATGGAGGGAAAATGCTGCAATCCGTAACAGTCAAAGTGGGCAGCGCGCGAGTCCGGCCTATTGGACCAAACGCGCGCGCGCCCCATGACCATTACGGGAGCCGCCCACGGGTGAAAATAACAGAATGATAGAATGACTCTAAAAGTTAACTCTGTTATGCAGTTTAGTCCAAAACTAACGGAATCAGTTAGGAACTTTAACGGAAGTAACAGAAATTAACAAAAACAAGTTAAATAAAAATACTATGTATGCAATTGGGGTGAGAGGTCCAAAGCGGGGTGTCTACAGAGCCCCTCGGCGACGTGGATTGTAAAGCAAAACGCGTCGACGAAAGAAAGACAACCGCCGAGGACATCGACAAGAGAAAACAAAGACTCGATAAAATATTAATTTGGAATTTGCGAAGGATAGGGGTACGCTCCCTGTGTGAGTGGCTTTATTAATATAGAAAGGATATGGCGGGATCCATTTTGCTGAAGCGGGATCCGTTTGCTGAAGCGGGATCCGTTTGCTGGTGCGGGATCCGTTTACTGAATGCGGGATCCGTTTACTGAGGCGGGATCCGTTTGCTGAATGCGGGATCCGTTTACTGAGGCGGGATCCGTTTGCTGAATGCGGGATCTGTTTGCTGATGCGGGATCCGTTTGCTGGTGCGGGATCCGTTTGCTGATTGGGATCCGTTTGCTGATGCGGTATCTGTTTGCTGAAGCGGGATCCGTTTGCTGATGCGGGATCCGTTTGCTGATGCGGGATCCGTTTGCTGATGCGGGATCCATTTGCTGATGCGGGATCCGTTTACTGAAGCGGGTTTGCTGATGCGGGATCCGTTTGCTAAGGCGGGATCTGTTTGCTGATGGTGGGATCCGAGGCTCCGTCTGCCTATATGTGATATTGTTGTGTTGCTTGATGGAGAGGTGGTGATTTTGCGGCTCACCATGGACCGAGTTATTGTCATTGAACTGTAATTGTTTGACTCTGTGGGATGCAAGCGTAGTTGACGGCGGATCACTTTCTTCTGGGGATGAAGTGCCTTGAGTTGTAGATGCTGTTGACCTTGTGGTGGTACCTGTTAAGTGTGTGCTTTGCAGGTATATGTGCTTGTGACATGTATGGGATGTGAAATTGCAGTTATGAGGGAAATTGTGCTTGTGGTGTGATATGATTTGAAAGCAGTTTGTATGAGAGAGAAGTAAAGTGATTCTGTGTGTGAAGTGATTTTTGAAAACAGAGATTGCTTGAGATGAATGATATTCATACCTTCACTTACCATTGCCGCTTGATTGGGGATGGATTGCTGAAGGATGTTGATGCTTTTGATGAAGAATGTCCATGCTTTGGATGGAGAATGATGATGTTGATGGTGATGAATTGTTCTTGCCTTTGAAGGAGTGTCGGCGAGATGGTATTCTGGATGGTGGGTTGGTCGTGCCAAAAGGCTGCCTACGTATCCCTTGAAAGGAATTAGACCAGCGTAGTTCAAGGATGATGGAGAATACTGGGGGCGAATGCTGGGGGAGAGTGCAAAATAAAGCACACACTTTTGCACATAGAAAAAGAAAAATCCTTTTGTCGTTTTTTTTAAGACTAAGAGGAAGAGAATATGTACGCATGAGAAAAAAAAAGATTTTTTTTTTTTTTAGTGTTGTTCAAATAGATTCCTAGATCATAGAATTACTTAATCCCAATCATGTTTGCACTTAGGATCCCCCAATTTTATTAGAACCTTTTTAGGTACCCTTAGGATTCTTTGTGACCAGCACAGGTGTACTACAACTCTTCATTCAAGACAAACCAGCAAAGGAAGCAAATCAGCAGACCGGTAAACAAGTTGCCGATCAACTTATTAAAGAAGTTGCCGATCAACTCCATTCTCAACATGCCGATATAATAGACAGTCTGCACTGTCAGTCAGGTGACATCATTTCATTAAAGTCAACCTTGCTGATTGTCTCTATACTGTTTTATCATAAAGTAGTTTACCTGCTCTGTAATGATTACTGCGCCGTCTGACACATAGCTACTTTTAGCTATACTCTGTCTCTACTTGCTTTTGCAGGTAACCGGTTGAGACAAAGGGGTCTTTACCCATCAGACTTTTAAGGCACGCGTATCTTCGCCATTAATGCCAAGGATACTGCATTAAATGCTCCTCACCTACCCAGCTGGAAATTCTAATATTATCCTTCTTCAATAAGCTAAGACATTAACTCATCCTATAAATAGAGGACTCAGTGCATTGAAGAAGGTTGATGATTTTAGTGCATTGAAGAGAGTTGGTTGTTTGCAGCATTCATTGAAGCTCAAACATTCCGTGTCCAGATAATCATTAGATCATTTAATAGGATATACACTTGTGCACAAACTCAACAACATTGTTTGTATTCCCGAACTAGATCATTTTAAGGAATACGTTGTTTGAGTCTTTCACACACCCACCTGAGTGAGACAAGTTCTTTTGAACTTGCCGCTCAAATACACTTGGTCAGATATTTTTTTTACGATTCATTAACTATCTCTAGAATTTAGTCTTTGTATCCGGTAAAGCCGCGCTTGTAATAGACTAGGGATATTTAATAGTGCTCTTAACCCAAATCCAAGTTCTGACCAAACTTGGTAGAGGACGTAGCAGTATTTACACTGTGAACCTCTCCAAATACTTGTGTCCCTTGTTACTTACTGTCCTTGCCGGTTGGAACTCTATCACCGGCAAATCATTATTGTTCTTGCTGGTTCATCATTATTTCCTTTGACCAATATCTTGAAACTGCATTGAACTTTTGGAAACAACTTTGTGTTTAAACTAAGCTCTGAAAATCTTATATACACTGATTTTGTGTGAGTTAAAACTAAGTCATATTTTACCCGCTGCGCTGACTGATAAAGGCTATTCACCCCCCCCCTCTAGCATATTTTCCTACCAATTGGGCCTAACAATTGGTATCAGAGCTTGGAATTTTGAAAGAAATTTCCAAGCTTTGCAGCTTGTATTGCCGATACCATGGCAGAAAAAATCATGCAGTCGTTCAACATCACTACCATTCCGTTGTTGAACGTCATTTAGTTTGGTGTCTGGAAATCTCATATGATAAAGTATATGAACTCAATCGATGACCGGTTAATGCAAGTAATAGAAGGTGGTCCACAATCATTCCTCTAAAGGTCTCAACAACCTACCGACCAATTCCTTCTACTCCTCTGACTGCTCATGCTGATCAAGACACTGAACAAGAAACGCATGTTCAAGTTGATGAAACCTTGATTGAAAAACCTAGAGAAGAATGGACTGATGAAGACAAACTTTCAGTTGCTCTAGACGGAAAGGCGTGCCACATTATCTCATGTGGATTGGACGACAAGCAATATAAACTGATTGACTTGTGCTCCACGGCTCAACAATGCTGGAACAAACTCCTTGCATACTTTGAAGGAGATGAGCAGGTGAAAGACAACAGACTCTACGACTGCATTGCTGAGTTTGAATCTTTCAAGAAACTAGATGGTGAATCTCTCAGAAGTGCCTACGACAGATTCTGCGAGGTAAGTAATTTATGTGCTTCATTAGGTAAAGTGTATACTATGAAAGATCTTAATATTCGTTTTCTAAGCTCTTTAGGAAATGAGTATCATACTAAGGTCACTGCTGTTAGAGAAGTTAGAGACTTAAACAAGACCTCTATTCAGAATCTTGTATCTAGTCTGTTCTTGTATGAGAGAGAACTGCAAAAACTTAATGTTCTCGATAAAAATTTCAAAAACTTGTCTCTATTAGCTCAATATCAGGTATCCTTTCCTTCAACCAAATTCCCTCCTATAGATCCCCATCAAACACCTTGCTGTTCAAAAACCTCAGAAATACCTTCAGAACAAACAATGGAAGAAGACGAATTTGCCGCCTTCGCCAGAAACTACAAGAGGTTCAAAGACTTCAAAAGGATGCAAAAAGGAAGTCACCAGCAACAAAAATATTTTACACCACCATTTCAAAAATCTGCAAGCTACAACAAACCAAGTACCAGTGCTACCGATGGCAAAAACAGCAAAGGTGATCTTGTCTGCTTCAACTGCAGAAAACCTGGTCACTTTGCCTCAAAATGTCCTCAGCCAAAGTATGAATACGTGAGGAAATCAGTAAACAAGAGATACCCAAAGTCTCGAAGTTATGTTGCCGATGATAGCACAGAAAAAGCCTTGCCGGTCTGGTGTGAAACTGATTCAGACGAAGATGCCGATGAAGATGCAGATGCCGATGTAAGTTTCATTGCATTAGATTCAGATGATGCCGATCTTTCATCCTTGCCGACTCCAATCTACCGAGATCCCTCGCCGCCAAAGACTCCAGTCAAAGAAATACCAACTGGAAGAGCTCAACCATACTTCAAGGAAGTAAGCATCAAAGCAGGAAATCCAATAGGATACAAGGTTCATCAAGTGGGAACTTCACTCTATGGACAGTGTAACTCTTCTCACTTCAATGCTCCTAAAACAAAACCCTTGCCGATGACAAGAAAATTCTCATTCACCGAACATCCCAATATTGCCAAAAGCCTTTCGAAACCCATCTCTTCCCTACCTGACTTCTCACCTGAACCCATTCTCTCTACTCCCAAAGATTCAGCCGACCCTCTTCCAGAATTATCTAAGGCTGAGATGGTAGAAACAATGGATGAACTTTTTATTGATTATGAGAAGCTGAGTAGCGTTCATAAAGTTATGGCTGCTGATTTCAAAAGAATTTCTAACGAGAATAGCTCGCTTATGTCTGAACTTTCAGTTCTCAAAGGACACGAGCTTGAGTCTATTTCTCTAAAGAAAGAAAACCTGGATCTCAAATGCCAAGTAGCAGTATTGATAGCTCTGATCGAAGATCTTGTGAAAAGAAACAATCATCTCTAAAGGATTGTTGATTCTTACACAAAATCTAGAGTTGCTGTTGAAACAATCCTACATACCCAAATGTCATATAAGGACCAATCTGGGTTAGGATTTGATTCCAGCAGCAGTAGCTCTACTGAAACTTGTGCGACCGAGAAAAGGGATGAGAAAGTTGAATGTAGTCCTGTTAACTCAGTGCATAAGGATGCTAAGCCAATTTACAGTCCTGTGGCAATGAAGTATCCTATGAACCAGAACAAAAGGAATGATAAGCACAAACAAATATATGTTAAGGTTGCTGATACTGAGTCTGCCGATAACCGTATTCTTGGTGAATACATCAGCAGAGCAAGTGCTGCCGATCTAACCTCCTCTGCTGCCGATGGACAAGTACCTAAAAAGGTAACTGCCAAAGGTAAACAGAATGGAAAGAAAGGCAACACTAGCACCTTTAAACCTACTAAGTTTGTGCCTGCTCAATTCCCTAGTTCTGCCGATGCACTGACTAAACAGAATGATGTTCTACCGACTCCACAGCCTATCAGTCAAGTGAGATGTTCTAACTGTTTTGATTATGGTCACAAGGCTCATGAATGCCTCTTGAAGCACCTATCTGGACCCACTGAGGTTACATCCTCTAGTGGTGGCCAGATGTGGTTGCCAAAGAGGAACTAACCCTCGGACCCAAGAATAAGGGGGACCATAAGCATACCGTTTTATTTCAGGAATCCTTCATGGCCTCAACTGGTGCAAGCAAAGATTTGTGGATTCTAGATAGTGGCTGTTCAAGACACATGACAGGATTTGCAGATCTACTTGCCGATATCTCAAAAGCATCAGGTCCCCCAGTGGTTTTCGGTGATAATGCCAAAGGAAAAATCATCGGTATTGGTACCATCAAGAGAGGTGCAGTCACTGTACAGAAGGTCTCTCTAGTGGATGGTCTGAAACACAACCTTCTATCAATATCACAATTCTGTGATAAAGGAATGCAATGTGTATTTACTACTTCCAGTTGCTATGTGAAAGACATTGCTTCTAATGAAACTCTTCTCACTGCCAAAAGAAAAGGTAACATTTATGCAGTAGACTTAAGTGCTATTACTGGTGTTGCTAATTGTAGATACCCCGGGGAGCCACGGCCTGGCTAGAGCGCGTGAGTTATCCCAGGATGTCTAACTTGTTTTAGATTGTTTAGAGTCGCCGCCTATGTTTTGAGGAACATAAGAAAAACCTATTGATAATAGCCTAAGTTTGATTACGAAAACAGAGATTCTTTGTTTTGAGGTTCGGGGTTAGATTACGAGATGGGAAGTACCGAAACACCCATCTCGCCCAACTAAAGTTGGTCTTGCTTGATCAAAATCTACATGAATGATAAACGTTCTTCTTCTTCTTCTTTAAATCATAAAAAGGGGTTTAAAATGGAGTTTGGAATGTAGGAGATAACTCTTTAACCGACCTCAATGAGATGAGGTGATCATTAAAGTCATGTCCCAAAATGATTTGGGTGATTGCACTTTGATAATACAAAAGAAAGAGAAAAGAGATGAAGTTGAGAAGGGGAAAGAAATGACTTTACCTAGACTTCAAGAAACTTCAAAAACTTCTTGTTGAATTACTTGGAGAAATCCTTTGGAAAATGCTTTTGAAGTAAGAAATTTGGTTTCTTATTGAAATGTGAGATTGAGAGCCAAGGGTCCTTGAAAATGGAGGTAAAGGGGGGGTTTTTATAGGTGAAAGAGAGGTGTTTTTGGTGCCAAAACTCAGTCACCAAGAAATCCTTCCTGGGCAAAATCCTGTAAATTGAGCAAGGGAGAGAATCCTGGCCAGAAATCTGTAACTGACGCCCAGAGGCGCGCGCTTCCTGCTTTGGGGGCGGGAGGCGCGCGCGTCTGGCTCCTCCTGTCGGAGGCGCGCGACTCAGATAAGGCAATTTTGACAGAATGGACTAGAAAGTAAGCCCTGTTATTCAGTTTAGTCCCTGGACTTAACGAAGTCAGTCAGGAACTTAACGGAAGTGACAGAAACTAATGAGAAACACTTAAAATGGGGAGAAACACAAGATCAAATGTGCAATCGGGGTGAGCGGTCTAAGGCGGGGTGTCTACAGAGCCCCTCGGCAATGTGGATTGCAAAGCAAAACGCGTCGACGAAAGATAAAAACACCCGCCGAGGACATCACCAAGAAAAAGCAAAGACTCGATGAAAGCAGGAATTTGAAATTGCGAGAGATAGTGGTGCGCTCCCTGTGTGAGCGGTTTTTTTTGATAGAGGGGGTGGCATGATCCGTTAGGTGAACCTGCCGGCTGAATATGTTGAATGAGGCCGTTAGTGAACCTTTTGAACGAGGCCGTTGGTGAACCTTTTGGAGAGGCCGTTGGTGAACCTTTGAGGAGGCCGTTAGTGAACCTTTGAGGACGAATCCGTTTGTGAAATCCGTTGATGAGGCCGTTAGTGAACCTTTTGGAGAGGCCGTTAGTGAACCTTTGAGGAGGCCATTAGTGAACCTTTGAAGAGGCCGTTAGTGAACCTTTGAGGACGAATCCGTTAGTGAAATTCGTTGATGAGGCCGTTGGTGAACCCTTGAATGAGGCCGTTGGTGAACCTTTGAAGAGGCCGTTAGTGAACCTTTGAGGACGAATCCGTTAGTGAAATTCGTTGATGAGGCCGTTGGTGAACCTTTGAAGAGGCCGTTGGTGAACCTTTGAATGAGGCCGTTAGTGAACCTTTGTAGAGGCCGTTAGTGAACCTTTGGAGAGGCCGTTAGTGAACCTTTGAATGAGGCCGTTAGTGAACCTTTGTAGAGGCCGTTAGTGAACCTTTGGAGAGGCCGTTAGTGAACCTTTGTTGACGAATCCGTTAGTGAAATCCGTTGATGAGGTATTGCTTTGAAGTCTCGTGCAACTTGGAGTCACACTTGACTTTTTGAATTATGGGGTGCGGGCACAGTTGACCGCGACCAGAAAAATGTTCCTGCTGGGGATGAAATGTTGAGATTGACCCTTGAGGGGGGTATGGCACCCGTGACAGAACTTAGAGAGTTCGGAATCCGTGGGGAAACCTCGATACGGTGCATGGTTTCTTGCATGGGAGATTGCTTCTGAAGCTGCCTGATGATGGGAAGAGCGCGCGTCCGGGCCTCATTGTGGGATGCGCGCGCCTCGGATGAGTATGTCGGGGGGCGCGTGCCTGGCGCATAAGTTCAGCATATTAAACAGGCGGTTCACTGTTTTTCGGCAAGTTTTCAAAAATTTGAAGAACCCTCCAAATTCCAAACCAAATTTTCGTAGAGAAATCACCCCAAAACACTTTCTTGCTTCTCTAGGATCAATTCCATCACAGAAACGATGTCGGATCTTCAACAATCGCCTCCGTTCGAGATGCCACATGGCGACGAGCCCGAAATTGGGGTTGAAGCTATGGACCCGAGCTTGCTTACCTTCCGGCCTCACACCCACATTTCTTACTTCGTGACTTCGGGTTTGGTAAGAATGCCTCACCTTTCTTATCGATTTCGGATTTCATGAAGTCCCGGTTTTTTTACCCGAAATATTACTGCAGGAGTTTTTTTTTTGATCATTCCTTGCATGTTGTTCGTTGCTGCTGATTTGTTGTAAGAAACATGTTGGGGCGCCCATTTTCATGTTCACACACTTGCTTGTACATTGTTCTGCTATTGAAATCTCTGTGTTGAGTTCATCCGTTTTCTAGCAGTCATGCTGATGAAATTTTTGCTGTTCCTTATTTCCTTTCAGGAGTGGACCCGTCTGACAGAGATTCGTGGTGGGGCTCATGGGCCCATCTCTATATGGAAGAGGTTGCCTGAGAATGTTCGGGCCCGAGTTACAGGGACCCATTTTGGTCTTTTTGTCACCAGCCTCCCAGCTTTGAAGAATGACCCCGATGTGGTCCAGGCATTGAGGGAAAGATGGTGGGACACCACCCATACCTTCCATTTACCCATGGGCGAGGTGACTATGACGCCTACCGATTTCACAGCTTTGACGGGCTTACCGTTCATAGGGATGCCTGTCCCTTTTGGTTTGAGAGGGGCTGTTCGGACTCCGGACGAGTTACTGGCTTTTCTTGACTGTCGGTTCGAGGTCAAGAATTCTCGAGTGACATGGGGGCGAATCCGGGCTTATTTCAGCATCTTGATGGCTGAGGCTCGAGGTGTTACTGCTGATCGGGTCGATGCCGTGTCCCGCTGCTTTATTTGGTACCTGTTATCCCATACTCTGTTTGCCAACGGGGGATCTTCGGCCTCTTTGGCTCTGCTTGACTTGTTAGTGGATTTGGACCAGATCGGCCAGTATAATTGGGACGCAGCGGGCTTAGCTGCTTGTTACCACGGCATGGATTTGACCAGCCGCTCGACCACTAGCTCGGTTACGGGCTTCAGCTTGCTGTGGGAGGTATACCACTTACTGTCCTTCTTATATTCTCCTTGCCTTGGTCATAACTTCCTTTTTTGTTGACTGTCATTAACTTTGTTTCTGCCTCTTGTCTACAGCTTTGGGCTTTTGCTATCCTGCATCTGAAGGATTTCAAGATTGCCAAGGAAGGCCAGCCCCAGTATCCAGACTGCGCACGGTGGGCGTACAAGGAGAGGAATGTGAAGACTGGCACGAACCCCATTAGTCTTACTTCGGCCCGACGGCACTTGGACACCTTGAGGCCTGAGTCCGTTTCCTTCTCTTTGTATCCGTGGAGATCAGTTCAGCACTGGTTTGAGCATACTCTTATTCCTACCCATTCTCGGCTTTTGATGAGTTCGGGTGAGTGCATGGCTCTGTATTTGGGAGACAGAGTGTTCTGGCAGCATGGTACCCAGGTGACAGACTTTTACACCCCCCCTCGTCCTGCAGTTCCAGACGTTCCTCCTTTCTGCCCTCGTAATTGGAGGTCACTTTCAGAGGCTGATCAAGCGGCATACATGGTAGGTGTTGATGCCGTCCCTTACATTCACTTGGATCAGGATTATGGCATCTTCAGGGAGAACAACTTGATGCAAGGCTTCATGTTTGCTGATCTGAGGAGATCACAGGCTGCTCCTACGACCTCCGCTCGGTTTTATACTACCGGTGCCGGGTATTGTTTTGATCCTCCTTTGCCTCCTCCCTATTACACTTATTCCAACTTTGGGGTCTTTGAGGAGCAGAGGGAGATTGTTCCCGAGGATATGTCACCGGAGAGAGAGCCTCCCGCTTAGGCTGCTGTGGTATGTTTTTCTGACCATCTTTGCATTTCTCAGTTCCAGTCTTGTTTTTCTGTCTTTTGTATTGATGTAACTTCCCTTTTCTGTTCTTTGTTGCAACAGGTGCCCGTAGCTGCTTATAGGCATTTGGGCAGACAGAAAAAAGGGATGAGGCGGAGGCTCCGTCAGCTGGAGGAGAGGGTGCTGGAGCTGTGCAGGGATATTGCTGCCATGACTAGAGATGCTGCCGGTGCTGTCTCTGGTGCTGCGAGAGGAGCTGCCCGAGGTGCTCGGGGCATGGGACGAGGCTACAGGGATGCGGCACTGGACATTGATGAGGCTGTCTCTTCGGCGAGGCAGTCGCTGAGCAGGAGTCTGAGCCACGGAGGTAGCCATAGTAGGAGTCTGAGCCGAGAAGGTAGCCAGAGCCGGGGTGGCGCTAGTTCGTCAGGGAGAGCTGCCAAGAGGACCCGTCCTGATGTTGTGGTTGAGACATCTGAGTCTGAGGATGATGATGATGATGATGAGGATGACGATGATGATGAGGAGACCGAGAGAGGCAGCAGGGGGTGAGCACAGTGCTGGTGATGACGTGCCCGAGCTGTTGTGGCTGAGAGGATGAGGGATTGAAACACTTTTACTTTTGCCTGTAATAACATTTAACATGTATTTACAATCCTAGTTATCTTACTACTCATTTTATGCTTTATTAGCGACTCGATCTTAGGTGTCGACTCTTTACAAACAAATGTGTGCCCAAAGAATGCTTGTTGTTGATGCTTGAACTCCTTTTTGCTGCTGGGATTTGATTTTGCTGCAGGTTGGATATGTTGAAGTGCTTGGGTTCTGTTCTGAACTGACAAGGGCTGTTTCTGTCTGAACTGCTGTCAAAGGCGCACGTGTTGGGCCTTGCTTGTGGGAGGCGCGCGCGTTGTGCCTCCTTGGTCGGAGGCGCGCGCTTCTGGCCTGCTGAATTACAGCCCCTTTCTTTTTCTGATCAGAATGTTCCAACAGCTATAAATTTTGAACCATTTTCGACCAGAATGGTCACACAACATTCTTCTGCAAACATTTTCTCCTCCTAAACCACAAAATTCTTGTCATAATGGCCCCAAGGACTTTCTCTTTTGAAGTCAAGGTTTCCGTCCCCGAGGGTGAGAAGTCCGTTCCTATGGTGAACGCCGTTCCAACTGTGGGGTCCGTCTCGATGGTGGAGAAGCGTCCGAGCGTTTTGATCGTTTGGGAAGGCCCAATGACGATGTCGTTGACCCCGTGAGACCGGTGGTTCATGTGCGGGACTATAGACCCCGTCATTTTCCCAAGAAGAAGAAAGGTAAGGGAAATTCCTCCTATGTGTGGAAGCGTCCCATGGTTGTCCCTGCTAAGGCTCTGCTTGATAAGGGCAAAGGGAAAGCCGTTGATGAGGCTCCGTCCCGTCCTAGCGTTTTCTCCCATCTTGGTGGTCCCAAGAATGTTCCGTCCCCATCCAAGAAGACTAAAGGACATAACAAGAAGCAATGGGTTCCCAAACCTAAGAAAGATTAGATTTTTCTTTGTACCCCAAGAGATTACAATTAGACCACTTTGTTTTAGGATTTAATATTTTGATGTCTTTTGTTGCTCAATAAATCCGTTGTAATGGCTTGAATAGTTCATTGAATGAATAAAAATTGCATTTTGTTATTTGAAGTGGATTGGGTATTTTTGATATGTTTTAGACCGCACCCGAAGGTTGCCTACGTTCCTCCAGTTGGGAGGCTCAGGTCTCCGTAGTTCAAACAAACAAAGACCTTTTTTTTTTTTTTTTTTTTTTTGTGTGCACCCTGTTTTTTGCCTAGACCGCCCTTTCGGGTTTTCAATCTAGCGGGCTTCTTTTTTGCACGTGCTCTAATTTTTGCCTAGGCCGCCCTTACGGGTTTTCAACCTAGCGAGCGATTTTTTTTTTTTTATGGTCTTCGTTTATTAAGCATAGAACCTCTTGAGCTTGTCGAGGTTGACCTCCTTTGGCAGCTGGTCACCGTCTAAATCCACGAGTCGGACTGCACCACCGCTTAGTATCTTCTTGACCACGTACGGACCGATCCATCGGGGTCCCCATTTCCCCAGGGGATTCATGGCATTAGAAGGATGTTGTCTTAAGACCAAATCTCCCACATTGATGTTTCGAGGCTTCACCTTTTTGTTGAAAGCTCTTGCCATCCTTTGCTGATACGCCCTTGTGCGTTCGAGTGCCCTTAGCCTTTTCTCGTCGAGTAAGGCTAGCTGTTCATATCGACTTTGCATCCAGTCGACCTCGTTGACTTGATTCTCGAGGAGGACCCGTAAAGATGGGACTTCAAGTTCGATTGGGAGTACAGCTTCAGAACCATAGAGTAATGCATAAGGAGTTTCTCCTGTTGCTGACCGTATTGATGTGCGGTAGCCCCACAATGCCAATGGTAGCTTCTTGGGCCAATCCCTTCCTGTTGAGGCCATTTTCTTGACGATGGTCTCGATGGTCTTATTTGCTGCTTCAACCGCGCTGTTTGCTTGGGGACGGTAAGGAGATGACTTGTGCTTGGTGATCTTGTATTCTACCAAAAGTGCATCCATTTCCTTCTCAAAGTGAGAGCCGTTGTCGGAAATGATTTCATGAGGCACGCCGTATCGGCACATGATATTAATCTTTACAAATTCGGCCACTTTCTTGGCGTTGAGGGTCCGATAGGCTTGTGCTTCGACCCACTTTTTGAAGTAATCGACGGCCACTAGGACGAATGACTGCCCATTGCTCCCGGCAGGATGGACTTTACCGATGATGTCTATCCCCCAACAAGAGAAAGGCCAAGGTGTGACCATGTTGTAAAGTTGCGAGGGTGGAGCGTGTTGCAGATTAGCATGGAATTGGCACTTGGCACACCTTTTGACTTTCTCGATACAGTCTCGTTCCATAGTGCTCCAATAGTAACCAATGCGGAGTATCTTCTTGACTAGCATAAACCCATTCATGTGGGGCCCACACTCTCCTTCGTGCACTTCACACATTATCTCGTGAGCTTCGGTCTCATTGGCGCATAAGAGATTGATCCCGTCGTGGTGTCTTTTGTAGACTCAGTCCCCAATCAGTACGTACCGAGAAGCTAGCCTTTGCAGAGCCGCTTGAGACTTCTTATTGCTATTCTCGGGATAAATGCCATCTTTGAGGAAATTCATGATATCCGAATACCACGGGGAGTTTGTTTGAACCTCGTCGATCTCGATACTCATGTAGTACGCCGGACTATTCCTTCGGGTAACTTTGAAAGGCTTCACCATTTTCCCTTTGGGCATTTCGACTAATGAAGCAATGGTGGCCAGTGCATCGGCGAAGCGATTTTTATCCCTTGGCAGGTAGTTGAAAGTGATCTCTTGGAATTTTTCAACCAATTCTTTAAGGTGCTGACCATACTGTTGGAGGGTCGGGTCTTGGATTCGCCATTTACCCGATTGCTGATTGATAAGGAGCAAAGAGTCGCCGAATACTTCCAGTTCCGTGACGTTTCTTTCGAGAGCTGCTTCGAGCCCTGCTATGCATGCTTCGTACTCGGCAATGTTGTTGGTAGCTTCGAATTCCAGACGGATGGCAATGGGAGTGTAGATGTCTTTTGGATCGACAAGCAATACTCCTATACCAAAACCATGTTTCTTTGCGGCGCCATCGAAAAAAAGTTGCCACTTATTTTCCTCGGTTGCAGTACAAATTAAATGCTCATCGGGGAACTGTACGTGTTGCCACTTATTTTCCTCGGTTGCAGTACAAATTAAATGCTCGTCGGGGAACTGTACGTCTTCCCCCTTCACTTCGTCATACGGGAATTCGGCAAGCTGGTCACTGAACACTTTCCCCCTGACGGATTTTAGTGTGACGTAAGTGATATCATAGCCGGCGAGCATGAAGTACCATTTGGCTATTCTTGTTGACATGAAAGGCTTCTCGAAGATGTAGCGGAGCGGGTCCACCTTTGCTACTAGCTTGATCGGAAAAGCTTCCATATAGTGTTTGAGCTTTTTAGTGACCCAAACCAATGCTGCACATGACTTCTCTAAGACAGAGTAGTTCTTTTCGCCTCCTTGGAATCGGCGACTGACAAAATAAATGGCATTCTCCTTTGTGGACTCTCGTTGCTCTTGTGCTAACATAGCCCCTAGGGCTTCATCATTGATAGTGAGATAGAGCAAAAGAGGCTTCTCCTTGTGCGGCGGAACTAGAACAGGAGGGCACGTCAAGTAATGCTTCACTTGGTCAAAGGCTTCTTGGCACGCGTCGATCCATTCTAAAGCCACATTCTTCTTGAGTAGCTTGAAGATTGGCTCGCACATGGAAGTGAGTTGGTGCACAAACCGACTGATGTATTGCAGTCTGCCCATGAAACCTTTGATCTCTTTCTACGTCTTTGGAGGAGGCATGTCAGTGATTGCCTTTATTTTGGAGGGGTCTACTTCAATTCCCCTTTCAGTGACCATATAACCAAGGACTTTGCCTCGGATAACCCCGAACGTGCACTTTGCAGGATTGAGCCTCATCTTGTGTTGACGAAGCCTTTCGAAGAACTTGTGGAGATCGATTAAATGTTAACCATCGGTCCCTTTGGAGTGAATGATCATGTCGTCCACATAGACCTCGATCTCTTTGTGAATCATATCATGGAACAAGTCTGTCACGGCTCTTTGGTAGGAAGCCCCAGCGTATCTTAACCCAAACGGCATGACTGTGTAGCAAAAGGTACCCCACGGTGTTGTGAAGGCTGTCTTATGTTGATCTTCCTCGGCCATGAGAATCTGATTGTACCCAGCGAACCCATCCACGAATGAGCGAACCTCGTAGGCAGCGGTGTAGTCGACCAGCATGTCGATATTAGGGAGTGGAAAATCATCTTTTGGGGAAGCTTTGTTCAAATCCCGGAAGTCCACACAAACTCGAACCTTGCCGTTTTCCTTTCTGACTGTCACGATGTTGGCTAACCATGTCGGATACTCGATAACCTTGATGAAACCCACACTGAGGAGCTTCTCAATCTCTTCTTTGACTTGCAGAGACCATTCTAGCTTGATCTTTCTGAGCTTCTGCTTTACTGGCTTAGCATCTTCTCTGATCGGAATTCTGTGCTCCGCTACCTTTCTGTCCAAACCCGACATGTCTTTGTATGACCATGCGAACACATCCACAAACTCCCGTAGTAGTGCAGTCAATCTGTCTCTGTCGTCCCCCTTGAAGAAGCTTCCGATCTTAGTTTCTCTTGGCTTTTCTTCGGTACCCAGATTAACAACATGCAATTCTTCGTCAGCCTCTGGACCATTTTCACCACGACTACGGACTTGTTGAGCAAGTTCATTTAAGTATGTTGTGTTTTCGTGGTCTATTTCATCATAATTTGAATCGTTATTAACTTGTTCATTAAGTTCATTATTAGTTAATTCATCATTTCTGATGTTTGCAATCTCAGGGTACTCAGAAATATCAAATTTTTCATTAGCAAAGAAAGGAAACACACGCTCGGCTATGGCCTCCAAATCCTCTTGGGTGAGGGTATTAGAGACACTCTCGGACTCGAAAGTAAGTGTGAGCCGCTCTTCCTTTGTTGCTGTGCGGGGTATGCAACCCATTTCTTGGACTAAGAATTCTTCGGATACCATGGGCCCTTTCGTAGAATACCAATTGTTGATCGGCTCAGAGCTTGGCGGGATCTCACTGATAGTCTCGTTCATGGTGACGGTGCCATGGATGGCGTTGACTTGGCATTCATTTATTATGGCAAGCTCTTCGAACATGGAGGCTAAATCTGTCAGTTCTTCCTCCACGATGATTTCTGTCTCGGACTCTATAGTCACCTTCCTTCCCCACCATTCACGGGGCGACATGGGAGTTGGTTCCCTTTCGGATTTCTGGATCTCACAATCGGAGAAGATTTCGAGACCGGGCTTTTTGACACCCTTATTGTTAACCCATGGCTCGGGAAAGATCATGTATGGAACGTCTTCCCCTTGGCGGAAAAAATAGCCATTCAACGTCTTGCGGTAAGGCCTTAGATTAGGGACCTCATAACGACGGCCTTCTTTACGAGCTCGGGCCTTTTCATTCTTGATCGCTTGCTCTTGTTTCAAGTCTTCTTTGGAAGGCTCGTATCCCAAACCGAATGTGTTCTTGACAAATGGGACTTGCACAGGGTGTAGGATTCCTTGTTGATATTTCCCTAGGCCTAAACCAGGGAAGTAGTCCATATTCCTCATCATGCGGAGGACTTTCTGGTTGTTGGGGGTCCATGATCCGTTTCCCCCTTCTTTGTCAATGGCGTTGATTGAGACGCCGGAGAGAGTGGAGTCTGGTAGACCATGCTGAACTTGGTGGACGGGCTCACCTTTTCTGTGGATAGTGACGTTTTCGGCCATGACTGTCACTATTTCATCACCATTTCGGATCTTGACACATTGATGGAGAGTTGACGGGACGGCATTAGAACTGTGAATCCATGGTCGACCCAAAAGAAAGTTGAACGAGGCCGGGATGTCAAGCACTTGGAATGGAACGGACATGACCATGCTCCCAAACTCAATGTCTATTTCAATCATGCCCATGACTGTACGGGCGGTGCTGTCATAACCCCGGATTACTTGAGTAGAAGGCTTCAAATCGGAATCCTTAAGCCCCAGTATGCCCATGATTCGGCTAGGCATGAGGTTGAGTGCGGAACCACCGTCCACTAAGACTCTTGAGATGGGCCTCCTCCTTGCTCGTACCTTGAGGTAAATAGTCTCGTTGTGGTTGGAACCAAATGGTGGAAGGTCCATATCGGCGAAGGTGATGACGTTGCCAAAATGAATGTGACCGATCATTGCCGTGAGGTCCTCGGGAGTAGTATCGGGAGAAACTGATGTATCATCGAGATTGCGGATGACAAGATCTCGGTGTTTCTTTGAGGATGCAATGAGGTCCCAAATAGAGATGTTGGCTTGAGTTTTCTTGAGTTGGACAAGTAGAGGATCTTCGGGAGTGTCGCGAGCTTGCGTCCTTTGAGAAGAGGAGCTTGGTGCGGAAGTGGAAGGGTTGCTTGCTATGACTCGACCGGATCGAGTTAGCATGTTGACGTTCCCATCTTGCTTCTTTTTCCTATTCTCTTGTACTTCCCTCATTACCTCATCGTAAGTTACAACATAACAAGAATTGTCAAGTTTATTCATAACATTGGGGCCCCCATTCACAATTGGGATTGAATGGGTGGTCCCCTCGAGTTTTCCTATCTTTATTACATTGATTGAATGGGTGGTCCCCTCGAGTTTTCCTATCTCTATTACATTGACATGTTCGCCATTAGTTACTGCAAATTCTTTTTTGTCTATGAGATCTTGAATGACATTGCGGAGATGAAGCAATCCTCGGTGGTGTGGCCACTATATTGGTGGCAGCCACAATATTTGTGGTGAACATGATTGGGGTGGACCGTCTTGGGTTGGTACCCTTGTACGGGTGTGACTTGACCCTTTGCTTTGAGGACCTCGAAAACTTCTGTTTGAGTCATGCCTTGGAGAGGCGTGTAGACACGGTCATTTCGGGACTTCTTCCCTTGGGGTGGAGGAACCTTTTTGTAATTCCCCTTGTCGATCGTGACGGCGTTGACCGAGGCCTCTTTTGTGGAGTTGGAAGCGGCCTTGTAGCGGTAGCTAGGAGCACTTTTCTTCACTTCTTTGGGCAACTCATCAATTCGGACCCCCGCCTCATACATTTGGGAGAAATCCGCATAGCAAGCCCCACTTAGGTGGGTGCGGAGATCAATTTTGAGACATTTGAGAAAGATGTCCATTTGCTCCTTGGTATTTGGCCTTTCCACAATCTCGGAGAGTTTATCATTCCATCTCCTTGTGAAGTCGATGAAGGACTCGTGGTCTCGCTGAGTAGTGTTCTCTAGCTCTTTCCTTGTGGGCCGGTGAGTGGTGTTGCCTTGGTATTGGTTCTTGAAGGCAAGCATGGCGGAGTCCCAATCAAGATGGACAGTGAGCGGGAGAGTAGCATACCAATCTTTTGCCTCCCCCTCGAGAGTGAGAGGAAAGCATTGAGCCATCACCTTGGGGGAGACCTTCTTCGGAACCATTGCCCAAATATAAGTCTCAATGTGAGCCATAGGATAAGAGTTGCCCTTGAATTTGCTTATGTCGGGCATCTTGAACTTATCAGGAAGAGCTGCCATAGTACTCATGAGGATGGATGATTGATAAAGGCTTGTGTCGGAGCCTTTCCCCATGTTGAGCCCATTGAATTTTTGGTCGATGTAGGCCATGATAGAATCCACCATTTTGGGCTCATTGTTCTCGGAACTCGGCTCTCCCATTTTCTTGGTGCGGGTGTTGACATAAGGACTTTTGAACAAACCCTCGGTCCATTCGGATTCGTCATCGTTATTCTTGTTCTTCCCCTTGGCAAGATTAGTGAGCTTTTCTTTCATTAGCTCCATCTCGGCCTCGTGGGCCTCCCTTTGGCTGTCGAGGTGGGATTGCCAAATGTCGTCCTTGCTTTGTGCCTCCTTATTAAGGGTGGAGACTTGCTCTTGGAGGAGTTGGACCATGGTTGAAAGATGTTCGAGAGACATGGTGTTGCTGCTGCCGGTCAGGTTGATGTAGGAGCTGTTGGAGTGATCTCTTCACGGACTAACCGATTTGCCAAATCCCGGTAGACTCTGTAAGTACCAATTGAACCTATATTGCAGAAGAGGCCCTTGTCACTCTTGAGTAACACTTGCGGTCCACGAAGAGGCTTAGAACACACATTTGGGCACACGACTCGAACCACGTAAGAAAAGACTCTTTTTTTTTTTATAAGTTGGAGGGAATGGATCCCTTTTGGGGTTTCTAAGAAAATAATGGAATCGTCACACTAGTATATAGACCATCTCGCGGTCCCATATACTCATCGGATTCCATCGCGTTTGTGAATCCTACATGTATCGGGATTAAACTAAATTAATGTAGTAAAGCATACATGCGGGGGCGGATTTTTATTTTCGTCCAAAATAACCACTTTTGGGGACGGATTTTTATTGCGTCCGTTTCAACAAGTTGGCATGTATGATTTGAAGACATTAGTTTAGGGAAATCTCGGTACATGGAAACCGACTCGAGTCACGGAGTGTTAGACCTTAACTAGAATTGTGTGGCTTGTGCTCGGCTAGAATATGAGGCTCAAAGGTCACCCCCGGCATGTAGTCTTGAACTACGCCACGGGCCGGTTTACCGCTTCGAAAGAGCCAAGGTCGAGTGGAGCTTGAAACTTTCTAGGACGGGCCTCGACGGGTTTGGGGTTGGACTTGTGCGACTCGATAGTGAGCAGTTCATAGGAATATGTGCATGTAGTGTGAGGTCTTAAATGTCGCGACCCCGAACCCCGCGGGCCCGAGATCGCGAGCTGGACGTCAACTTAAACAGTAAACTCTAAAATAATGAAGATAAAAATTTCCTTTTATACCAAAAGATGATAACACAAGGTTTTGAAATCCACTTGAACAACAAAGTAAAACTAGTATAAACTCCACAAGCTTATACGCCAAAGTTATAAAATATACAAATCCTAATGATGTCAATATTTGGTACGAATATCCCAAAGAGGTTACACATTTATATAATGTAAACCCACCAATATGAACCTTCCCCAAAAGCTCGAAACCACTCGACGTCCTGTCTCATGATCAGCGAGTCTAATCCTTTCCACCTGGGGGGGGGGGTTAAGGAAAAACAAAGACAAAAGAAAGGGGGTGAGATAAATTTCAATAAGTTACTAATGCAACTACATGACATTCTAAGATGCAATAAGCAATAAACAATAATAAATCACATAGCACATAGCAATTGTCATTTAACAGATAGCAGCGAAAATAAACACATAACAAAGGATATAGCCAAGGTTTTCCAAACCGATGAACCAAATAAAGGTCGCTGCGCAGCTTCAATAATCAACCATCAACATCTTCATAATAGCATGAAAGCTGAAGAGAAATCCCCGGTACCGGAACCAATAACAAAGTAATGTGCCACAAAGGGCGGGAGCCATGCCACAAAGTCATGCTCCAAACGTCTCAACCAAGGCCGATCTGGAAGAGGAAAATAAGGGCAAAACAATGGTCGACACCATAATGGACTTGGCCGGTGCCATCACAATATCTCACATCGCCCGACACAACCACAAATACCAGCTGGGCTTTCAAATAAATGCTAAGTAATAAATACTAGCTTAATTAAACAACATAGGGTTCCAAAGTAGGGAACCATACAAAGTGATCACTAACAAGATGGAACGAACCAACAACACACCAGTAAGGTGTTCCAATAAACTCAACCATGATAACACAATTCCCATATCACGTCAATCACAAAGGATCCAGTTAACTCAAGAACACAACCAAAACTACTCACTCCTCTCGAAGAGCTCAAGGAGAGCTTTAAAACGATAATTTATACACCTAAAATGGAGTCCGGATGAGGGAGATATGGCTCTTGAAAGATTGGACAAAAAGGGAAATAAATTTCACACCAGGGGAGAGGGTGCGCGCGCCTCCTATGGGAGGGTGCGCGCACCTCCTTTGATCAGAAGGGAAATCAAGTTTGGAGGAGGAGAGGGTGCGCGCGCCTCCTATGGGAGGGTGCGCGCGCCTCCTTGCCTGGAAAGGCAAATTCCGGCCAAAAAATCTTGGTTTCTACCATTAACAACCCCAAATCCAAAACCAACCCAATCTTCACCATTTCTAACACTACCAAGATGTGAACTAAGGTACCTACACCAATTTGAACCAAAAGGACTCCAACAACATCATCTAAGGAACCTCAATCAAGGGTGATTCAAATACCAAAATTTCACAAAATTTCACAAAAATGTAAATCATCCCAAAATCAACCAAAGAAGCAATAAATGGAAATCATAGTATCATCTAAGCATAGGATGAACATTTTTAGCATCAATGGGGGGAAAAGTAACTTACCCGGATTTTCTCAAAGTTGATGGATTTCAAATATTTTTGGCCTCCTACGTTCCTATCGACGATCCCTTTTTCTTTGAGCTAGGAAGAGAGAGAGAGAAATGAGCTGGGAAATGGAGAGAGTGAGGGAGAAGATGAGGAGTAGGGAGGGAGTAGTTAAATTGATTTGAAAACTTACACTTAGGCCCCCTCCCCATCTACTAACACAATACTACACTCCCTACTAACAATTAAGACCCAACAATACCACACTAACTCAAATGACTCAATTAAAATGCTAGGCATGAATTATTATAACACATAAAATGCACACATAATTATTTAAATAAATAATAATTTAAATAAATAAATAAGCAAATAAATAAATAATAATTATTTATTACTAATAAAATAGAGCCTAGATTTCGGGTCGTGACATTCACTCCCCCTTAAAGAAAATTCGACCCGAATTTTAACGAGACTTACCCGAATTAAAAAAGCCACGGATATCTACGCTCTATCTCTTCTCGAAGCTCCCACGTCGACTCCTCGATATTATGATTCCTCCAAAGAACTCGAACCAACGCAATTCTTTTGTTCCTCAACTCTTGGACTTTGGCATCTAAAATTCGAACCGGTCGTTCCTCGTAAGTCATATCCGGCTCTATATCCTCCGGTACCCTCGGTAAAACGTGAGATGGATCATGAACGTACTTCCGAAGCATAGAAACGTGAAAAACATTATGTAACCGGTCCAAAGATGGTGGTAACGCAAGACGATACGCTAAAAGTCCAACCTTTCCCAAAATCTCGAACGGGCCAATAAACCTCGGAGCCAATTTGCCTTTCTTCCCAAACCTTCGAATACACACCTTCGGAGACACCTTCAAGAACACAAAATCACCGGTCAGAAAACTAAGATCTCGCCTTCGGTTATCTGCATAGCTCTTATGTCGACTCTGGGCTGTTTTCAATCGATCCCGGATAACACTAACTTTCTCAACTGAATCCCGAAGCAAATCAATACCCACGATCTTCGCTTCACCGACCTCATCCCAACAGATAGGCGATCTACACTTCCTTCCATACAAAGCCTCATACGGTGCCATCTCGATACTAGCCTGATAACTGTTGTTGTAAGAGAACTCCACTAACGGTAGGTGCGAATCCCAAGAATCAGAGAAGTCTATCGCACAAGCTCGCAACATATCCTCCAAAATCTGAATGGTCCTCTCGGATTGACCATCGGTCTGAGGGTGAAAAGCTGTACTGAATCGAAAATCTGTACCCAAAGCTTCCTGAAACGCCTTCCAGAATCTAGAAGTAAACCTCGGGTCTCGATCTGACACAATACTAACCGGAACCCCATGCAATCTCACAATCTCATCAATGTAAAGGGTCGCAAGCTTCTCCATCGAATATCTGATGTCAATAGGCAAGAAATGGGCACTCTTGGTCAATCTATCCACTATTACCCAAACACTGTCATACTTCTTACGGGTACGAGGTAGTCCCGTAACGAAATCCATAGTCACATGCTCCCATTTCCACTCCGGAATCTCTAACGGCTGAAGTAGCCCCGCGGGTCTTTGATGCTCGGCTTTGACCTGTTTACAAGTTAGACACTTCAAAACATACTCCGCTATCTCCCTTTTCATATTATTCCACCAAAATTGCTGTTTCAAATCCTGATACATCTTTGTACTACCCGGATGAATAGTATATCTCGATTTGTGACCCTCATCTAAAACTTTCCTCTTTATTCCACCAACATCGGGTACGCACAAACGACCACGAAAAGTCAACACCCCATTTGAACTCATAGAAAACTCCTCGAAATTCTTTTCCTTCATTTTACCCATTATTTTCACCAACTCGGGATCTTCTTTCTGAGCTTCCTTTATCCTCTGAATTAGGGTCGGAGACACCCTAATATTCGCAAAAATAGCCCCATGTCTCGATTCACGAGGACACCAATCTCGAACATCCTCAAGCATTTTCCATTCCCGAACCATCATCGAAGCCACATAAGACTTTCTACTAATCGCATCGGCGACCACATTCGCCTTTCCCGGATGATAAGAAATCGTACAATCATAATCCTTCAATAATTCCATCCATCGGCGTTGCCTATTATTCAACTCTTTCTGGGAGAAAAGGTATTTCAAACTCTTGTGATCGGTGAAAATCTCGAACTTTGCCCCGTAAAGATAGTGCTTCCATTTGTGCAACGCAAAGACTATCGCAGCCAACTCCATATCATGAGTAGGATAATTCTGTTCGCTCGGGCTCAACATCCTCGAAGCATACGCAATCACTTTCCCATTCTGCATCAAAACACAACCCAAACCTTCTTTCGAAGCATCACTATAAATCACTAAGTCATCATTTCCATTCGGTAACGCAATAATAGGAGCCGTAGTCAATCTCTTCTTTAATTCATCAAAGCTACTTTGACATTTTTCACTCCACACGAACGGTACATCCTTCCGGGTCAACTGAGTCATCGGAGTACCAATCCTCGAAAACCCCTCTATAAACCTTCTGTAATAACCGGCTAAACCCAGAAAACTTCTGATCTCAGTTACTGACTCGGGTCTCTTCCAATCCACTATGGCTTCTATTTTCGAAGGATCCACAGAAATCCCGTCTTTAGAAATAACATGACCCAGGAATGAAACCTTCTCGAGCCAAAATTCGCATTTACTAAACTTCGCAAACAACTGCTCCCTCGCAAGAATGGATAAAACTGTCCTCAAGTGCTGCTCGTGCTCCTCTCTAGATTTAGAGTAGACGAGTATATCATCAATAAAGACCACCACGAACGAGTCAAGATACGGATGGAAAACCCGGTTCATCAAATCCATAAACACGGCCTGTACGTTAGTCAACCCAAACGGCATAACCAAGAATTCATAATGACCATACCGAGTGCGAAAGGCAGTCTTCGGAATATCCTCCGATCGAATCTTCAACTGATGGTACCCACTCCTCAAATCAAGTTTAGAAAACACAACTGAGCCTTGAAGCTGATCAAATAAATCATCAATGTGAGGTAGAGGATACTTGTTTTTCACCGTAACCTGATTCAACTTTCGGTAGTCAATACACAATCTCAAAGAACCATCTTTCTTCCGCACAAACAAAACCGGTGCTCCACACGGGGAAACACTAGGGCGGATAAACCCTCGATCAAGCAACTCTTGCAACAGAACCTTTAGTTCCTTCAACTCTGCGGGAGCCAACCTGTACGGTGCCTTTGAAATCGGAGCTGTACCCGGCAAAAGATCTATACAAAATTCTATCTCACGATCGGGAGGCATATCATACTCAGAAGAGAAAACATCGGGAAATTCCCTAACTACCCGAACACTCTCCAAACTAGGGGATTCTTTCCTAGTATCAAGAACACTAGCCAAATACCCCTCACAACCACGGTGCAATAATTTTCTCGCTTTCACATAAGAAATGATACGAAAATTTCTACCCAAAGGCATAGCCTCAAAAACAAATTTAGGCACATTAGGAATAGCAAAAGTAACAACTTTCCTACGACAATCAACAGAGGCATGAAACTTGCTCAACCAATCCATACCCAAAATAACATCAAAGTCCTGAATAGGAAGGACTACCAAGTCCGCACACAAGACATGACCACATATAAGCACGTCACAAGCACGGAAGACTCTATCGGTCACCAAACATTCTCCTATAGGGGTCGATACCTCTAGCACATAGGGAAAAGATTCAGATGCAGCATTTAGTAAAGAAGCAAATTGCATAGAAATGTATGAATGAGATGATCCTGGATCTACTAACGCTCGTGCGCTCACACTAGATATAGAAATAATACCTCCAATAACTGTGGGATCATCTGTGGCTTGTTGTTGATTCATTGCAAACACTTTCCCTTGGACTTTGGCCTTTCCCGTAGCATCCCTTTTCTGACCCTGTGGAGCAACAACTCCTACCCCAGACGGTTGACCTCTATTCCTCGGACAATCCCTCACATAATGTCCCATTTGGCCACAATTGGTACACCTTCCCTGTTTCTTCCAACAACGGTCCTCTGAATGGCCTTCCTTTTGGCAATAGGAACAAAGCCTCCTATTTTGGTTCCCTTGGTTCCCGGAAGTAGTACCCGGTTTCCTTGGGGTCGGTTGCCCTCGGAACTGAGATTGTCCCCCAAAGTTACCTCGGTTATCTGAACAGGATTGTGGCTTGCCTTGCCCTCCTTGTTTGCTCGGATTAGTCACCTCTACCTTCTTCTTATGCTCCTCTATATCTTTCTCGATCATATAGGCTCAGTCCACCGCATCCTGGAATGTCGTAATCCTTTGGGCTATAAGCTGAGTACGGATAGAAGTCTTCAAACCCCGGATAAACCTCATAGCTTTCTGTTCTTCGGTCCTCACAAGATAGTCACAATACTGGGCTAATTCTGTGAACTTAGCCGAGTATTGAGCTATAGACAACAAACCTTGCTCCAAGTTGAGTAGCTCGATCTCCTTTCGGTTTTGATCCACTACCGGAATAAAATGCTCTTTGAACTTCCGCACAAACAAATCCCATGCATACACGGTGTGAGTGTCATCCCAACTAGCTTTAACTCCTTTCCACCAATGTTCGGCGGCACCCATAAGCTTATAAGCCACAAACCGGACCCTATCCTCGTCCGTGCACCCCAAAACATCATAGATTTTCTCCATTGACTCGATCCATAATTCGGCCTTCTTCACATCGGGCTCACCGTCAAACTCTCTTGGTTTTAATTTCAGAAACTACTCCAACCCGTGACATGGAGGTGGCACATGCTCCTCTCTAGGCCCTTAGTCATGAATAGCCTTCATGGCCGCCTCAAACATGCCTTGGAACATGGCACGGTTCTCTTCCCGAAGATCATTCTGATTCTGAGCCCCACTAGAACCTTCACCTGTTCTTCTTCTAGCCATTGGAAACAATTAACTGCATAAAACATCAACCGTTACTCACTCCGAACACAACTACCCTCCTAGGTCATACTAGTCCACCTAGACTTATACTTAGAGCCAAACCATAGCTCTGATACCAACTGTCGCGACCCCGAACCCCGCGGGCCCAAGATCGCGAGCTGGACGTCGACTTAAACAGTAAACTCTAAAATAATGAAGATAAAAATTTCCTTTTATACCAAAAGATGATAACACAAGGTTTTGAAATCCACTTGAACAACAAAGTAAAACTAGTATAAACTCCACAAGCTTATACGCCAAAGTTATAAAATATACAAATCCTAATGACGTCAATATTTGGTACGAATATCCCAAAGAGGTTACACATTTATATAATGTAAACCCACCAATATGAACCTGCCCCAAAAGCTCGAACCCACTCGACGTCCTGTCTCGTGATCAGCGAGTCTAATCCTTTCCACCTGGGGGGGGGGGTTAAGGAAAAACAAAGACAAAAGAAAGGGGGTGAGATAAATCTCAATAAGTTACTAATGCAACTACATGACATGCTAAGATGAAATAAGCAATAAACAATAATAAATCACATAGCACATAGCAATTGTCATTTAACAGATAGCAGCGGAAATAAACACATAACAAAGGATATAGCCAAGGTTTTCCAAACCGATGAACCAAATAAAGGTCGCTGCGCAGCTTCAATAATCAACCATCAACATCTTCATAATAGCATGAAAGCTGAAGAGAAATCCCCGGTACCGGAACCAATAACAAAGTAATGTGCCACAAAGGGCGGGAGCCATGCCACAAAGTCATGCTCCAAACGTCTCAACCAAGGCCGATCTGGAAGAGGAAAATAAGGGCAAAACAATGGTCGACACCATAATGGACTTGGCCGGTGCCATCACAATATCTCACATCGCCCGACACAACCACAAATACCAGCTGGGCTTTAAAATAAATGCTAAGTAATAAATACTAGCTTAATTAAACGACATAGGGTTCCAAAGTAGGGAACCATACAAAGTGATCACTAACAAGATGGAACGAACCAACAACACACCAGTAAGGTGTTCCAATAAACTCAACCATGATAACACAATTCCCATATCACGTCAATCACAAAGGATCCAGTTAACTCAAGAACACAACCAAAACTACTCACTCATCTCGAAGAGCTCAAGGAGAGCTTTAAAACGATAATTTATACACCTAAAATGGAGTCCGGATGAGGGAGATATGGCTCTCGAAAGATTGGACAAAAAGGGAAATAAATTTCACACCAGGGGAGAGGGTGCGCGCGCCTCCTTTGATCAGAAGGGAAATCAAGTTTGGAGGAGGAGAGGGTGCGCGCGCCTCCTAGAAACAGAAGGTCTTTGTTCAAGAGGGGCATAAGGGTGCGCGCGCCTCCTATGGGAGGGTGCGCGCGCCTCCTTGCCCGGAAAGGCAAATTCCGGCCAAAAAATCTGGGTTTCTACCATTAACAACCCCAAATCCAAAACCAACCCAATCTTCACCATTTCTAACACTACCAAGATGTGAACTAAGGTACCTACACCAATTTGAACCAAAAGGACTCCAACAACATCATCTAAAGAACCTCAATCAAGGGTGATTCAAATACCAAAATTTCACAAAATGAACAAAAATGTAAATCATCCCAAAATCAACCAAAGAAGCAATAAATGGAAATCATAGTATCATCTAAGCATAGGATGGACATTTTTAGCATTAATGGGGGGAAAAGTAACTTACCCGGATTTTCTCAAAGTTGATGGATTTCAAATATTTTTGGCCTCCTACGGTCCTATCGACGATCCCTTTTTCTTTGAGCTAGGAAGAGAGAGAGAGAAATGAGCTGGGAAATGGAGAGAGTGAGGGAGAAGATGAGGAGTATGGAGGGAGTAGTTAAAATGATTTGAAAACTTACACTTAGGCCCCCTCCCCATCTACTAACACAATACTACACTCCCTACTAACAATTAAGACCCAACAATACCACACTAACTCAAATGACTCAATTAAAATGCTAGGCATGAATTATTATAACACATAAAATGCACGCATAATTATTTAAATAAATAATAATTTAAATAAATAAATAAGCAAATAAATAAATAATAATTATTTATTACTAATAAAATAGAGTCTAGATTTCGGGTCGTGACATAACAAGTGACAAATTTTTTATTTTTTTTTCAAAAGAAATAAATAAAACAAATAAGCACATAAATTACAACTCCCGAATCACCCGTGTGACCAGTAAATAAAACATAAAAATAAACAGTCTGAGGGTTCAATTCTGTTCTGATGCAGGCAACTGTGCCCACACCCCACTGTTCTGCTCAGTCACTGAAACCTGTTTCTGTTCTGGGAACCAACCCAGAAGCGTGCGCCTCTAAGTGCTGATAAGGGACGCGCGCGCCTGGCGCAATGCTATTAGGAGGCGCGCGCTTCTGGTCATACCTGTCAGACTGTCAGATTTTAGACTCAGGGGATTGTCCTGGTCCTATGTGCATATTGTAACCCCTGCAGAAATGATTAGTGGAGAATACCAAAAGAAGAAGATGAAGAACATGAAGAAACGGGCGATTCTGGTCCTTGATGCGGGATGCGCGCGCCTTAGGCTGAAGAAGCCAGACGCGCGCGCCTCCCATATCAGGAATCAGAATGCCCAGAAAAGATGTAGATTTTGATCAGATGCAAGTTTAACCCTCAAATGTCCCCAGCAGAGTCGCCACTGTAGATACCCCGGGGAGCCACGGCCTGGCTAGAGCGCGTGAGTTATCCTAGGATGTCTAACTTGTTTTAGATTGTTTAGAGTCGCCACCTATGTTTTGAGGAACATAAGAAAAACCTATTGATAATAGCCTAAGATTGATTACGAAAACAGAGATTCTTTGTTTTGAGGTTCGGGGGTTAGATTACGAGATGGGAAGTACCGAAACACCCATCTCGCCCAACTAAAGTTGGTCTTGCTTGATCAAAATCTACATGAATGATAAACGTTCTTCTTCTTCTTCTTTAAATCGTAAAAAGGGGTTTAAAATGGAGTTTGGAATGTAGGAGATAACTCTTTAACCGACCTCAATGAGATGAGGTGATCATTAAAGTCATGTCCTAAAATGATTTGGGTGATTGCACTTTGATAATACAAAAGAAAGAGAAAAGAGATGAAGTTGAAAAGGGGAAAGAAATGACTTTACCTAGACTTCAAGAAACTTCAAACACTTCTTGTTGAATTACTTGGAGAAATCCTTTGGAAAATGCTTTTGAAGTAAGAAATTTGGTTTCTTACTGAAATGTGAGATTGAGAGCCAAGGGTCCTTGAAAATGGAGGTAAAGGGGGGTTTTAATAGGTGAAAGAGAGGTGTTTTTGGTGCCAAAACTCAGTCACCAAGAAATCCTTCCCGGGCAAAATCCTGTAAATTGAGCAAGGGAGAGAATCCTGGCCAGAAATCTGTAACTGACGCCCAGAGGCGCGCGCTTCCTGCTTTGGGGGCGGGAGGCACGCGCGTCTGGCTCCTCCTGTCGGAGGCGCGCGACTCAGATAAGGCAATTTTGACAGAATGGACTAGAAAGTCAGCCCTATTATTCAGTTTAGTCCCTGGACTTAACGAAGTCACTCAGGAACTTAACGGAAGTGACAGAAACTAACGAGAAACACTTAAAATGGGGAGAAACACAAGATCAAATGTGCAATCGGGGTGAGCGGTCCAAGGCGGGGTGTCTACACTAATGTTTGTTTTGTAGCTAAGAACATCAGTGAGAACTCATGGCTATGGCACAAGAGACTCAGTCACTTGAACTTCAAGTATCTATCCAAGCTTGCCGGTTCAGATCTGGTAACCGGTCTGCCTCAAGTGTCTGCTGATCATGAAAAGAAATGCAAGGCCTGCCAGCTTGGAAAACAACATAAGTCATCTTTCCGAAGAAAGCCCTGCATGTCAACTTCTAGGTGCCTCCAATTGCTACATATGGATCTATTTGGCCCCACAACCACTGCAAGTATTAGGGGAAGTAGATACACTTTGGTTGTAGTAGATAATTTCTCTAGTATACTTGGGTAGAAACCTTCAGTCACAAAGATGACACCTATGCCGTTGCTACCAAGTTATTCAGACTACTACAAACTCAGAAAGAAAGCAATATCATCTGTATGAGATCAGACAACGGCACTGAATTCAAGAACAATGGTATTGCTCAGTACTGTGATGATCATGTCATAGACCACAACTTCTCAGCTGCCTATAAACCACAATAAAATGGTGTCGTTGAGAGAAAGAACAGAACTCTCATTGAAGCTGGTAAGACCATGATTGCTGAAGCCAGGCTGCCGAAATATTTTTGGGCTGAAGCCATCAATACCGCCTGCTTCACTCAGAACAGATCTCTCATCAACAAATTCCATAACAAGACTCCTTATGAACTCTGGAGAGGCAGAATTCCCAACATCGGATTCTTCAAAATATTCGGCTGCAAATGTTACATGCTTTACAACGGTAAAGAGCAGAGAGGTAAATTTGATGAGAAAGCTGATGAAGGAATCTTTGTTGGCTACGCTAAACACAGTAAGGACTTTCGAGTTTTTAATAAGAAACTTTTGAAAATTGTTGAATCTGTTCATGTAACCTTTGATGAATTTGATTTGTTAGAGTCTGACAAGGCTCCAAATAGTACTAATGTGTCTAGTGCTCATGAGACAGGTGAATCCAGTAATACTAACCCTGCAGATCAAGTACCACCTGCTGATCCAGTCATTTCAGTAGAAGAATCAGCAGATGCTCCGTACTTTCCTTCATCGGCAGAACCAGAACCTGCTGATGAATTTCATAATCCATTTGCCGATGCAAACTCTGCTGATCATCCTGAAGACAGATCAAGCCCTCAACCAATTTCTGTTATAAGGCCCTTCCCAACAAGCTCTCAATCTAATCCACCTCTCACCCAAAACACTAATTCTCCTACTCCACCTGCTGATCTTGACCCTCCTCTCGAATCTTTACAACAAGATACAGTCAGACAAGATGTGCCAAGGGAGGTTAGAACAGTTCGTGATCATCCATTAGAAAATGTGATTGGTGATGTCTTTGGACCAAGATTGACAAGAAACCTTAGTAGAGCATTCGCCGAGAGTCTCTTCTCATCTGCTATGGTTTCCAATATAGAACCAAAGAAGACTGAAGAAGCTCTTGCTGATCCTTGCTGGGTGGAAGCTATGCAGGAGGAGCTAAATCAGTTTGAAAGATGCAATGTGTGGGAACTAGTGCCAAGACCATCATCTCAACAAGTGATTGGTACAAAATGGGTCTACAGGAATAAACTGGATGAAGCAGGGAAGATCATAAGGAATAAAGTAAGGTTAGTTGCTAAAGGATATCGACAAGAAGAAGGGATTGACTACGATGAGACATTTGCTCCTGTTGCAAGATTGGAAGCTATAAGACTTTTCTTAGCCTATGCTGCCTTCAAAGAATTCAAGCTATATCAAATGGACGTGAAAAGTGCCTTCCTGAATGGAGAACTCCAAGAACTAGTTTATGTTGAACAACCACCAGGTTTTGAGGACTCCAAGAAGCCTGATCATGTCTACCGATTGAAGAAAGCTCTCTATGGCTTAAAGCAAGCTCCAAGAGCATGGTATGAAACCCTATCTAAGTTTTTACTTAGCGATGGCTTAGGTTTCACTCGAGGTAAAATCGATACTACTTTATTTGTTGCCAAGCATAAGGGTCATTCATTGTTTGTTCAAATATATGTCGATGATATTATTTTTGGTTTTACTAATGAATCACTTTGCAAGAGATTTGAGAAGCTAATGCAGAGCAAGTTCGAGATGAGCATGATGGGTGAACTAACATATTTCCTTGGACTTCAAGTCAAGCAATCCAATGAGGGGATATTCATCAGTCAAGCCAAGTACGCAAAAGAATTAATCAAGAAATTTGGCTTTGAAAATGCTCACTCTCAAAGCACACCAATGGGCACTAACATTCACTTAGATAAGGATGAGTCTGGTAAGAAAGTAGATATGACTGTCTACTGAGGTATGCTCGGCTCACTCCTCTATCTTACTGCCAGTAGACCAGATATCATGTTTGCTGTTTGTGTTTGTGCCAGGTTTCAAGCTGACCCTAGGGAATCCCATCTGCAGGCTGTAAAACGTATTATTAAATATCTTTGTGGCACTGCTAACCTTGGATTATGGTATGCTAGAGATTCATCCTTTAATCTAATAGGTTATTCAGATGCAGACTTTGCAGCTTGCAGGGTAACAAGAAAGAGTACGAGTGGGACTTGCCAATTTCTTGGTGATAGACTGGTGTGTTGGTCCTATAAGAAGCAAGCATCAATTTCCACTTCTACTACTGAAGCTGGGTATATAGCTGCCGGCAGTTGCTGTTCACAGATCCTTTGGATGAAGCAGCAGCTGGTTGACTATGAAGTTCCATCTCAAATTTGTCCCATTTATTGTGACAACCAATCAGCAATTTCAGTTTCAAACAACCCGGTCATGCATTCCAAAACCAAGCACATAGACATCAAGTATCACTTTCTGAAGGAACATGTTGAAAAAGGGAATGTAGTGCTGCTCAAAGTTCATACCGATTACCAAAGAGCAGACATACTGACAAAGCCCTTAGACCAGAAAAGATTTGAATTCCTAAGAGGTGAACTAGGTATGATTGATTTCTATGGTTAAAACTGTGCTAACTCTGCCTATTGTGCTAGTCTTGCCGATCTCATCAGCAAGTATGAAAATCTTGCCGGCCAAATTATTTTTCCGATCTCATCAGCAAGTGTGAAAATCGTGCCGACCAAATTATATTGCCGATAAAATATTGCTGACAACATCATGCCGATCAACATATCTTGCAGACTAAATTATCTTGCCGATTCAAACTATCTTGCCGATATTTAAAAAAGTATCAAATCAGCACGTCTCTGCAAAAAGATAAGATTCCTGACACATGACGTAAGCAATCAAATCAAAGGTACATCGGTCACACCATCTCCCTGACACGTGTGTGTACCTTTCTTACCCAAAATCGTGTTAAGATGTATTCCATTTAATGCAATACATCAGCAAGGTAACAGGTCATCATCACTTCTCCTTTAATTTTGACTAATTTACCCCTTCTCCCTCTTATTTTTAACTGTTCATTTCTTACCGTTTTGTGTGCGCATTAAATTTTGCGTGCGCACGTTCTCCGAGATTATAGGTATAGTTATTTCTCTCTATTCCTTGTCCTCTCATATTCTCTCTCTCCCCCATAACATATATAACGCCTTTCAAAATTCCTTTAAGCTTTCTTCGCCATTTTTCTTCTCTACTCTATCTCTCTCACTCCTCTAACCAGTTTATTGAGTCATCGTTTTATTTGCTTATATCTTCTTAATCTGGTAAGTGCTAATGTTTAAACTTTGCTCATTTCTAATCATTCTTGGTTTGATTTGTCTTTGTTTCTAACATTGTGAGTTGTTTGAGTAATCTTGCAGAAAATGTCCGGCGAAAAAGATATCTACGGAGGCTATGTTAACTCCGACTACTTCAACGATGAAGCCGACGGGGTTTTCTTGAAGAATCTTCTTATTGGGTCCCTGCTCGACTCATTCATCACTCCATCTGGAGTTGATTCAGTGTTCTTGGATCTCGTCAAAGAATTCTTCTCCAACTCCTCTGTTGTCCGCTCTCGTGCTGACTCTTCAGTCATCATCTCCGTCAACTCCTCTGTTTTGGGTGTGCAAATCTCTCTTACTCCCTCTTCTATTTCTGAAGTTTTTCCCTCTCTCGGGAATGAAGGGTTGAGTGCTTTAGTTGATGATAAGGAATTTGATAGGGCATGGATTATCATGAGAGGAGCTGGTACAAGACTCAGTGGCACCAGTCATCTGAAAATTCATTATCCTCGCCGATACTATGCTTTGGCTGAGATAGTTGATAGATGTCTTATCTGCCGATCTGGATCTCATAGCAATGTCACTGACATTCAGTTTGAAGCTATGGCTGCCATTGTTCTGCAGATTGAGTTCAACTGGTGTGCCTACATATTCAGGATCATTGCCACTGCTGCTGATAAATGGTCTTCTGATAGGCTGAAGAACAAACCCAATCCTGGGAAAGGTTGCCATTATCTGTTAATTAGCATGATCTTAAGGAGAAATATAAACATAGTAGCTGCAGATCGTTTTCCATCCAGCATTGCCTTCAGCAAGCTAAAGTCCTATAATGCTAAAGATTGGCAGAGAATAGCAAAGAATGCTTCTAGTGCTATTACTCCTGCTGATACTCATGCTGCTTCTGTCGCTCCAAAGAAGAAAAGAACTAAGAAAATTCCTTTAGTTGCTTCCCAATCAGCAGTCTCTACTCCTGCTCCTTCAACCGATAGAATTCTTGCCGATTCTACTCCTGGTGCTCCAAAGAAAAGAAAATTGGTGAAGGTTGCTGATAAAGTTGTGTCAAAGAAGGTAAAGGTTGCCGACGAACCAGACTTGCCGATGAAGAAGTCTACCCAAGTTGCTGATAAGATGGCCTCGCCGATGAAGAAGCAAAAGCTTGTTGCCGACGAAGTTCCTTCTGCTCCGATTGATTCTGCTGATCCTAGAGCAAAGTTGATTAGATTTGCGCCTTCTCATCTTGCCGGTGCTTCTCTTACTACCGATCCTATTGTCAAAGTTGAAGTTCCTTCTGAAGAATTCACTGATGACTTTGCTGATGGCAAAAGTATTGAAGATGTTATTGAAAAGCTCAAGTCTCAGACTTCAAGGAAATATGCACCCATCAAGAATCCCACCTTCCACACCTTCTACAGGAATCCTTGGTCCTTCACCAACAAGGTCTTGAACAAGAAATGGGTCTTTCCGATTGATCATCTGCCTCCTTTCATTCATCGTCTTCTTCAGTTTCATGAAGAAATGAAGGATACCGTGCCATCTGGGAAAACTTCTGATTATGTTGACTACCGGAGTTTGAACATTCGCACTGATATGTGGAATGAGAAGTTCTTCCCTCTCTCTAAGTTCAAGCAGTTGAAAGAAGCTGAACTGAAGCTCAATTTTGGTCGCTATTTTGAATTTCTACCACTACACTGGAACCAAGTCTATCTCTTTCAAGATCGAATCAGACAAGACTTGATGGTTCAAGATGTATGGATCATTTATGCCAGAACTTTCAATCAGCTCTCCCAATTCACAGAGTTTGATCCTTATTAGATTGGAAGACTTGAAAATGATGAAGATTTGCTGCCATACAATGATGATGAGGCTCCTGCTGTCAGTCCTCTCAATGCTCATTTTCATAGATCAGTAAAGAAGGTCACTATGGACTTGATTGAAAAGTCTAATGAATTTCTGTTGAAGCAAGATGCCGATCGCCGTGCTGCTGAAGACCTTGCCGATCAAGATGCTCATATTCCTTCGCCCAGCAGTAGCAAGACCGAGACAGATGCCGATGGTCACTCTGCTGGCGATGCAAATGCTGCTGATAAAGATTTTGTTGCCGATGGATCTGATGATGCTGATGAAGATAGTGATTCACTGATAGTGATGCTGATGATGATGGTGCTGATTTATTTGGAGACTTGGTTTGTGCTCACAAAGTTGCTGCTGACTCTCCTTCCACTTCACTTACAACAGACAGTGACAAGATGCCAATCAGAACTGTCATGACTAAAGCTCCCTCTGCTGAAGTCTTTGCAGAGTCTGTACTGAAGGATGATAGTAGTGTTGAAGGAAGTCATGCTGATGAACATTTTAAGGAGATTATGGAATTTCAAGTTGAGACAACTACTGACACTCAACCTCTGATTGAAGTATCTTCTGATCAACCTGCTCCTATTGAGGAAACTATGGACACTCAACCTTTGGAACCATTGGAAGATGTAGTTGATATATCTGTTTCAGGAGGAGTTTATACTGATAAAGGAACTGATGAGAAAACTGCCGACACTCATCTTGCTGAGCAATCTACGGACACTCAATTAGTGACAGTTACTCCTGAAATACAGATTGTCCCACCTACTGGTATTAAGGAGGTTGTGGAATTGGGAGGAGGTACTGAAGGAAGTACTCCTAATTTGGATGCTGACATTGCTGCTAGCCTGCAATTTGAAGAAATTCTTCTACAGCCTTTATTCAGCTTGCCGACTGTTGTTACACCCCTTCCTCTTCCTGCTCCAACTGATGTTCGTGCCGATGGAAATCATGTTGATGAGGCTGATCCTGCTGACTACATGGAGGTTGGAGAACAAGCTTTTGTTGATCCTGATGCTGTTGATACTTCTCCACCTCCCAGCTATGATTACTTTCAGAATGGGAAGGATATGATGTGCCTAAATTGGTACACCACCAATGCCTGTATCCCCTCTAACAGCTTTGGACAACCTCTCTTTGCTGTTCATCCAAGGCTTTCTTTCAAGTATACTCTGGGAAGATGTCCACTTCCCTTCGGCAAGGAACATCCTCACTATTCAAAGCATAAATTCTCTTCTGGCGCTTCAACCAGTGATAGACCTATCTTCCTTCCTTGGATTAAGGATGAGCTTGTTCGTACAAAAGGAAAGACTCCTCAGATTTCTAGACTGAAGCGAAAAATTGTCTATGAACCTAGATGTCTACTACCTGGTAAACTGAAGATAGGTGGTAAGATCGTTCTCCCAGGTCTATCTCCAAAAGAAGTTTGCATCATTTCAAATGGTTGGATGAGGAGATGCTCTATGATCAACGATGAGCTTAAAGAAATTCTTGAGTATCGGCATCTCAACGCTCATGGCCTTGTGCACTTAGTCAAATCAGCTGCACTTGCCATTACTCTGCCAATGTTTCTTCCTCGTCAGCGTGCCGATCACATGGTTTACACATCTAGGCTGCTGAATGCTAGATTGGTGATTATGATATTGGAAGGCATTGCTTGTTTAAAGTTTCAGCTTGCTTTCCTGCTCTCTATGGAAGACAACGACATCTTTCATCTTTCAGGGGATAGACACATTATTGTCCATCCAAACTTTCCTCTGGAGATTGTTTATTCTAGACCTGCCGATGATATTGTCTCCACATTCATTCCTGTTGATGTTCTTTCTGCTACTGAGATTATTGCCGCTCCTGCTGATGATGCCGATCTTATTTCTGCTGATGATGGTTGTGCCGATGACTTAGATCTTGCTGATGATGAAGATCCTGTGCTTCAAAGAATTCTATCTTTGCCTCCACCTCCAGTTCCTGTTCCTTCTTCTCCTCTGCCGATTGTTATTTCTGACGATGATACGCAGATTGTTGCCGATGAGGTACAGATCGAGGATGCTGACATGGAAAATGAGGAATTTTTCCCTTCTCTGGTTCTCAAAAATCCAAATTCTTTTGCTGCACCGATCTATGTTGATAAACCCATTATCTTCAACAGCCTCTATGATTTTCATTGCTATGAAGAAGGAGATGATTTTAATCAGAATGCGCCTCCTACTCGTGGTGATTTGGTTGACTTCTCCCACTCCATTGCGGACCTGTTCAAACAATCCACAAAGGAGCTCTCCAAGCAGATTCATAATTCCAATCAAGAGGAGGATATTATCAGAATCAGGACATCTGTTTGCAATGACATGAAAAATCTGCTGCAAGATAGAACTGAACGCGTTTTTAATCTGTCTGAAATAAATGGCTCTCTTGTCACTCAACAGAAAATTTTACTTGCCGAGCACAATGACACCCGCAGCAAACTTGAAGCCTCAAATGAGAAACTTGCTGATATTCAGAATGAACTTCTTGAAGCCAAATTGAAGATTGCTGCTCTTGAGGCAAACAACAAGATGCTTTCTGATAGATTAGAGAGTGCTCAGAGAAGGAAGAGCAAGGCAAAAAGGAAAGCTGAAAAGAAAGAAGAAAGAGCAAAGAAGAAGGCAAGAAAGTCTGAATCTATAAAGGACTCGACTCCAGCAGATCCCAAGACGTCTGATCCAGCTGCTGATTCTTGAGTCGATATAGCCAATGATGTAGATATCTTATGAAGACCTTCATAGACAAATCTCTTTGCTTAATGATATTTTGTTTGTGCTAATATGTTTTTCTTATATATATGTTATCTGCATTATTCTGTGCTAATCTTCTTTCCAGATTAACATTCTGCCGATTCATTGAACCGGCTTCACCATTTATTTTGGTGAATCCACCTTTTACTTTAGACATTTAGTGTGACTTACCTTAGGAAATGATTTTATCTAGATATCCATAGAAAACTTTTCCTTAAGATAAGAGATGTCATTAGTATTAAGGGTGATTGGACTTAAGTAATTAGGAGGAGATTGTTGTTCAAATAGATTCCTAGATCATAGAATTACTTAATCCCAATCATGTTTGCACTTAGGATCCCCCAATTTTATTAGAACCTTTTTAGGTACCCTTAGGATTCTTTGTGACCAGCACATGTGTACTACAAGTCTTCATTCAAGACAAACCAGCAGAGGAAGCAAATCAGCAGACCGGTAAACAAGTTGCCGATCAACTTATTAAAGAAGTTGCCGATCAACTCCATTCTCAACATGCCGATATAATAGACAGTCTGCACTGTCAGTCAGGTGACATCATTTCATTAAAGTCAACCTTGCTGATTGTCTCTATACTGTTTTATCTTAAAGTAGTTTACCTGCTCTGTAATGATTACTGCGCCATCTGATACATAGCTACTTTTAGCTATAGTCTGTCTCTACTTGCTTTTGCAGGTAACCGGTTGAGACAAAGGGGTCTTTACCCATCAGACTTTTAAGGCACGCGTATCTTCGCCATTAATGCCAAGGATACTGCATTAAATGCTCCTCACCTACCCAGCTAGAAATTCAAATATTATCCTTCTTCAACAAGCTAAGACATTAACTCATCCTATAAATAGAGGACTCAGTGCATTGAAAAAGGTTGGTGATTTTAGTGCATTAAAGAGAGTTGGTTGTTTGCAGCATTCATTGAAGCTCAAACATTCTGTGTCTAGATAATCATTAGATCATTTAATAGGATATACACTTGTGCACAAACTCAACAACATTGTTAGTATTCCCGAACTAGATCATTTTAAGGAATACGTTGTTTGAGTCTTTCACACACCCACCTGAGTGAGACAAGTTCTTTTGAACTTGCCGCTCAAATACACTTGGTCAGATATTTGTTTTACGATTCATTAACTATCTCTAGAATTTAGTCATTGTATCCGGCAAAGCCGCGCTTGTAATAGACTAGGGATATTTAATAGTGCTCTTAACCCAAATTCAAGTTCTGACCAAACTTGGTAGAGGACGTAGCAGTATTTACACTGTGAACCTCTCCAAATACTTGTGTCCCCTGTTACTTACTGTCCTTGCCGGTTGGAACTCTATCACCGGCAAATCATTATTGTTCTTGCTGGTTTATCATTATTTCCTTTGACCAATCTCTTGAAACTGCATTGAACTTTTGGAAACAACTTTGTGTTTAAACTAAGCTCTGAAAATCTTTTATACACTGATTTTGTGTGAGTTAAAACTAAGTCATATTTTACCCGCTGTGCTTACTGATAATAGTTTGTAAACTGATAAGTGACTTTGCATTTATAAGTGTTTCTTTGAAAATTTTTAAAAAGGCTATTCACCCCCCCTCTAGCCTATTTTCCTACCAATTGGGCCTAACATTTAGTTAGTTTGTGGGTGAACCATTTTAACCATTGTGTGTTTTCAAAGCCAACCCAAGATCAAGTCTGTTGGGTATGCTTATCACTTAACGCTCCTACTTAGGTTAGAATTGATTGATACCATCACCTGTGTTTTTTTTAAGGACTTTAGGACCCTATGTAAGAAGTTTTGTAACTTCAATTTTTTAGCTAAGTCCTCTTTATAGACTAGGCTTAGTATCTAGGGCTGAAGCTATAATTTCATGGTAAAAAGAGCAAAGGCACAGCATGATGCGCACACCTTCCATGCGCAGCACATCCCTTCATGCGCAGCGTATCACCTTCTGTGCACTCCATGCGCATGAATCTCATGCGCACTCAGACTTGCCTTAATTCTCACTTTCTGACCTTACCTTTTGAAGCTTGGAAAGCGTCATAACAAGTTACGCTTTTGAATGAGCCAAATTTGCTGATGTGGACAAACGACAAAACAAGAACACTCAGCACACACGAAGATGGAGACGCTCCCCTTGTTTGAAATTCAAATCTGAAGACAGCTGTCACTCTTGAAGATTTTTGAAAGCTGTCAACTTGATGTCTCCAACGGCTATAAAGAACAGCTGCGCGCCAATCACAAAGCGACAGCACATAGTCCTTGCTCTGCTCCCCAACGCCTAGTTTTTGGAGCTCAGCTATAAATAGCATGCTCATCCCCTTTTTCCAAGCTGCTGGTGTGTTACTTGAGAATTGCTTAAGATTTGCTTTCAAAGAGAAACTTTGAAGATTTGAAGATTGCCTACAAGATTTCCAGATTTCTAAGATCAACCTTCATACCTTCATACTTCACAAAGCCCAGATCCTATAAAGCCTTTGTAACACCAGAATCTTGTGCTCTCCATCTCATAGATTCAAAGAGCCCAGATTTCTGATACACACACACACCTCTTGAAGTTTCGATCTCATCGATATTACTTCTAGAGATACACCGGTTATTGTCTAGGATTTTGTTCTTTCATAGATTATAGATCTTTGAGTTAGTTTTGTTCTACCTCGCTGTAACTTGTAAACTCTCTCATATAATAAGATCTCCATTAGAAATCCAAGACTAACCATCTTGGTAGAGGACGTATATCTTTTCCCGATCGAACCTCTCCAAATAGCTTGTCTATTGTTTGTGCTTTTCATTCTACATTTAAGCTTTACTCATATATTGTTTTGTTTGATCTTTGTAGATTGTCTTGCATCGTTCGAAGTGTGTTTGTGAGCCTTTTGCCTTAGTTCCATCTTGCGCCTATCTTTAAGCTAAAACTTAGTGCGTGCGTATTTACACTTCTGCGCATACTCCCTGCGCATAAGTGATTGCTTTAAGACTTCCGCTGTGCATTTCACACTCTTGCTGCGCGCTATACTTAGCCAAATTAAGAGTCGTGCGCATTCGCCATTGCTTTGCAAAAGGGTTTGAAAAGAATTTTAAAAACGCTATTCACCCCCCCCCTCTAGCATTTTTCATACCCTTGTTGCCCTTCTGGGACCAACATGTAACGCCCGTCCTAATTCTTGTTAAATTCTTGACTTTCTTGTTAAATTCTTGACTTTCTTGTTAAATTCTTGACTTGCTTGTTAAATTCTTGACTTGCTTGCTAAATTCTTGACTAGCATATTTATATGCTATTTTATTTGAGTTAATTATTTAACTACTTTAGAAAATTAAGGTGGTTAAATGTCAAAATTGAAAGTTTAGGGGCCTTTTTGTCAAAGTTAGAAATTGAGGGGCCTAGTTGCAATTCTTGGAATCTTGCAAGTATATCTTGTTGTTGCTTTCACTGAGAAAGCAAATTCTCAGTTTCTTCTCGTTTGTTCTTTCTGTTTCATGTAGGGAGTTCAGTTTTACCCTATTCTCGACTCCTCTCGCTTAATTATGCCTCTGTTCGAAAATCCGACTTCGCTTAGATGATCAGGGCGGTGAGTAGAGCATTTCCTGCCGAATAGAAATTTATTTGGGTAACTTTGATTTTGGACTAGGTAAGCTATTGACTCCCCCTTACTTGTAATAACATGCATATATGTTATTCCCGATACTTGTTCTTGTTAAAATTGTGTTTTGGGCAATTTTTGTGATACTTGTTAAATTGGGACGAAGGGAGTATTTCTATGCAAGGTACAGAGAGATGCTAAATGGGTTTGCAAGTATAAAGGAAATTATACTCCTATTCGTGAGACGGTAAAATAGTAACTTGATTTAAATACTATTAGAAAAATTATACCATTATTTGTGGTACGGGGAAATGAATGGAAGTATCCCTAAATGATTATATTAGTATATTAGAAAATGATAGTTATACTTTTGGGTCGGTGAAATATTTAATTGGAATAAAAGGAAATTGTCCTATTATTTATGGGACGGTAAAAGAAATGAATTGAGCTTGAAATAGGTGTTAAGAAAATGTTTGTATACTCCTAGCAATGTTAATATGTTAGTAAAAAGTTACTCCTACGCTTGGGACGGAGAATTCTAAGTCTGGAAAGAAATTTGGTATTTGATGAAAATTGTACCAGGCGCCCGCCTAGTGGTCCCTCGAGCGCCCGCCTATTTCACCAGAAGTTTTGGTTTCAAAAGTGCTCTATTGAGCGGCCGCCCGGTCAGTGGTAGGCGCCCTCCCGGTCCCCTGTTTCAACCAAAGTGTTTTAAATCTAAATTAAATTGAAAGCTTATCCTTTGTTAAGGCATATAGCCTTAAGATAAGATGTCCTAGCAAGTGTTGTGATACCTTAGGGGTATCAGAAGTGAGTCTTGAACATGATTACTCATTAAATTAAAATGAGAACTTCAGTATAAAAGGAAGAACTCTTTTTTTTATGTCTTGGAAGTGCTATAAACAAGCACTTATGTGTTATGCTTGTCTTGGAACTAATGTTTGTGCACCTTGAGAGCACCAAATTAGTGTCTTGAGCTTGAATATCCTATGTAGGGGATTATGAACTTGTAAGTATGAGTGGTATAGCTCATTTACTTAATTTTAACTCGAAGTATTCTTGGTCTAGGTTTAGGGTACTACCCTAGATGGCCTAGATGAGTGTTGTAGAACACTCTAGTACTGAAAAATAGTCTCTTTGTGAACAAATGAAATGTGGACTTGAATCATAATTAAATGATAACTTGAGTATAAGAATAGTAACTCTTTTATGTGTCTTGAAGTTAATGTTTGTGTACCTTGGGGGCACCAACTAATGTCTTGAGCTTGAATGTCCTAAGAATAGGATTAGGATTTTGTAAGAGTAAATGTATAACTCTTATACATACTTGAATGCCCAAATATTGTAGTTATAACTTGAAGTATAAGATAATTAACTCTTGTACATGTTTAACCATCCAAAGAAATGGATTGAGAACTTGAATATAAGATGATAAAATATTGTATAAGTATTGAATGTCTTGAATGTCTTAAGTTGAGACAGTAACTTGAAGTATAAGACAATAAAATCTTGTACATGACTTGAACATCCAAATAATTGGATTAAGACTTGAATATAAGATTATAAAATCTTGTACGTGCCTTGACACCAATATATGTGTATGATAATAAACTTGAAAGATTCTTGATGTGTGTATGCAAATCTTGAAATTATTTACTTGATAGAATGTTAGTTCTTGATTACTTGATACATGGTATGAATAACCAAAAGAGTTGGGATATGGAACTAGATAGAGAATGATTAACTCTACTACATACTTGAATTTGATACGTGTGTATTGTAAGTGTTATGAACAAACACTAAAGTGCTAGTGATTAGTTTTAATCGTGTATATACTCAATAAAGTATATAAAGAATAAAGAAGATATCTTGTCTTGAAATGGGTTCCTAAAGAAAATAGGGACTAGTGTAATATGAAGATAATTCATATAATCGTGAATACTACGATTTAAGTTAATAAGAATAACTACAGAACACAATATGTGTTGGAAGATGTATTCGATTATTAACGATACATATACGTGAGATATGACAAAGTGATATAGAATGATATACCCTACTACTTGTTTGAGGTCTATTATTAATAGACTCTAACTTGGATTGACCGTGTTATATGGACACTCTACGTTCCATTGTTAGATTGATTTGTCTTCGCAATGATTGCGTATGTGTACTTGTATTCTCGTGAGCACATGATACATGATTACATGGTGCATATTCTCGTGAGCACATGATACATGATTACATGGTGCATATTCTCATGAGCACATGATACATGATTACATGGTGCATATTCTCGTGAGCACATGATACATGATTACATGGTACATATTCTCGTGAGCACATGATACATGATTACATGGTGCATAAAGACTAGTCCACTAATATGGGACTTAGTTCTATTCTCGTAGTTCAAGTAAACATCTACTTGTGCATTCTCGTGTGAGTCCAGCTGGCTTATTTGGTTCAGAGGGGTGTATAGGTTCATGCTTATCGCGAGAGATGGGGCATAAGTGATAATCGTGGGTCTATGCATTCGGTATGTTTTTCCCTTACTACCGGCCATAGTAAGGGCTTACCATCCTATATTGGAGCAATACGCCTGATATAAGTGAATGCTAACTCGTGAACACCTTGTGAATCTTGTTCTTGTGAATGACACTGGTTACCGGGTCTTCTTATATACTGCATAGCAGTCTCTTGATCTTGATCGTGGTTGTTATCAGCTATACAAGCATCGACAACAATGGTATTCTTGGGAGAAATAAGGAAGGATTCAGGTAATGATACGTGATAGGCCTATGTGCATCTTGGTGAGTTGGTCTAGCCTCTCACACTAATTGACTACTTGTTACCTGATCATCTCTTGAGCTTGATTACTTGTTGAGTTGGCTTAGCCTCTCTCATACTTGTTACTTGATATATGATTACTTGAGTATCTACTGGGATTGCGTGATAACATGTCATGTAGTTGCATGTTAATAGCTTACTGAGATTTATCTCACCCTTTATTTGTTTCCCCCCCCAGGAAAGCAGGGGATAGTACGCAGTGAGGCTCGACATAGCTGGGAACGTACTCCACAGGATGTTCTTGTTTGAGACTAGTGTCCTTTTACACTTTGGTAAGGGCGATGTTGTATGAGTTGTTAAACTCAGGGCTTGTTTGGGGTAGACTTGTGTAGTACTTATTGTCTCTAGACATCTCTTGATGCCAGATTATGTGCTAGGCATGTCTTCCGCTGTATGTAACCATGTTTGGTTTTAATTTTCTTGGTCTAGAACTCGTTGTGAGCTATCTTAGCTCCTTACTCTTGAGTATATATATCATGTCAATTTGTTTCTAACAGGTATTATTCCTGTTTCCCGTTAGTTTCTTATTCCTTGTTAGTTACGCGCACCAGGTTCGAGGTTCTATTAGGGGATCCCGGGACTTGGGGCGTGTCACAACAAGTGGTATCAGAGCTAACACCTTTATAAAACATTTATGTTTTTTAAGCTTAACAGCTTGGGTGCCGATTCGATATGGAAAACTCAAAACCTATGGCAACTGCAAACTACACTCACGTTCCGGTCTTTGATGAAGATCATTTTGACGTGTGGAAATTCAGCATTTTAACTCATCTCAACTCAATCGATGAAAGACTTCATGACACCGTGGTTTATGGACCTTACATTCCTATGAAAGCGAATCCAAATCCGCGCACAAATGCTATTCAACCAACCGTCAAGAAACCAAAGGAAGAATGGACTGAGGAAGAAACAAGAAGAGTTGCAAATGATGGCAAAGCAAGAAACATTCTTCTAAGCACTCTAAGCACGGCTATGAAACAACAAGTCATGCATTGTGCTACCGCCAATGAGTTATGGGATGCTATTGAAGAACATATAGAAAGAGACACCGTGTGCAAGGAAAACAAGAAATATGAAGTACAAAAGAGATTCAACAATTTCTCTCAACTCCCCGGTGAAACCTTAAGACAAACTTATGAACGCTTTTGTGAAATTATCAATCTATGTATTTCACTTGGCATGAAGTTTTCGAACAAAGATTAAAATGTCAATTTTCTTCAAGCTTTTGGATCAAGATACCTACATAAATCTAGCGCCCTAGAAGACGCTGGAACTTTGGATGTATGGACACTTAGAAATCTTTACGCAAATCTCAAAGTCTATGAACTCAAGCTTCAGCGTATAAGTGAAACTGAAGGAAAATCCAAGTCCATTGCAATGGTGGTGCAAAGAGAAGAAGCACCTGCGCAAGCTCAAGTTCAAATTGAGAAAAGCGCAGATCCCAAAATTTCTACTTCTGAGCTATTGGACATGGATGATGAAGACTTCGCTTTATTTGTGAAGAAATTTCAAAAGTTCAGAAAATTCTCAAGACCCAGCTCAAACAACAAATTTCAAGGATCTACCAGCAGAGCTCCTCCAAAATTCACGAGGAGTAGTGATTCTAAAAGAAAAGAAGATCTTGTTTGTTTTAATTGCAGGAAACCAGGACACTTTGCTTCAAGCTGCCCAATTCCAAAATTTGAATATATGCAGAAGAAGAGCAGCCATACTCCCAAGTTCACTCCCAAATTCACTCGTCACAAGGGAATGGTTGCTGAAGAAGAATCACCAGCAAATGAGCAGAACACTTGGATCGAAACAGACTTAGATGAGAGCGATGAAGATTCTGATGATGGACTCGTTTGTTTGATGGCAAATGATGATGAAGTTGATACTTATGATTCTGATGATGACTTCTCCAAGGATGTTCCTGATATGAATGCCTTGAATAAACCTATCAAGAAATCTGTAGGTTTTCAAGAAGAGAAAAAGAAGAAAGGACCAACCATCAGCGAGCTCGTTGAACAAGGATTTCTCACTCCGGCTCAAAACGATGGTGGATTGTTATTTTCACGATGTGATCTAAGTGCAAGGAACAAGTTGAGAAAAGGAGCTTACATCAGACCTCAAGTTGAACCAACTGCTCCAATCTCCAAAATCAATGATGATGAAGTGATTGCTGAACAAGAAAAATTGTTCAAAAAGGCTGAAAAGGTAATCACTAGATTTGATAGTATGAAGGAAGCTTTAACACTATCATGTGATGAAATTTCCCAGCTTAAGACTGAGAAATCTCTACTTAAATCTGAACTCACCCTCCTTAAGGAGCAGATAAAGAGCATGACTCCTCTTACTGTTAAAAACACTTTTCTAACGGAACAGAACTCACTTCTTAAAGTTCAAAACGATGAATTGGTTGCTCAAATTACTGATCTTAAAAAGATTACAAATGAGTGGTCCAATTCTCGTGTCACTATGGAGAATATATTTGAGTCCCAAAAAGTCAGTGGTTATAAAAGTGGCTTGGGATTCTCATCAACTAGTGACAACTTTAAATGTGATGTCTGTGCTGAAAGAGATAGTGAATTTACAAACCAGCAAACTTTTGAAATTCCCAAGGAAAAACATTCTAATTCAATGGGTAAAGGACGGGAAAAAGTCAAGAGACAAACATTCCATTATGTCTACCCAACGAAGCAATTTGGGAAAGCTAATGGGAAAGATATAGCTACAGATGAATCATCCTCTAGCAAAATCCCTCTTGAAACCAAGAGCGCTCCTTCTACAAGTGATCATTATGTGCCAAGGAGCCATGCGCCTCACCGCCATGCGCACCCTAGCCCTATGCGCACTCCTAGAAAAAGCGCTCGAAAATTTCAAAAGAAAGAATTTGTTAAGGCCGGCTCATCTGACCCAAGGAAGAATGCTATCCCTAAGAAAAGTAAAGAGCTTGTGAAAACTCATGTGATTAGTGGCTTTCATCATTGTTCCATTTGTGATTGTTCTGGACACAAGGCCGTGGAATTCCTTTTGCGATTCACTCCCAATGCCAAAGGACGTAAAAACCCCAAGGTCAAGCAAGAGTGGGTTGTCAAAAGTTGCTAACCCTAGGACCCAAAAGGAATAAAGGGGACCTGCTTAAATGTCTATATTTCAGGTTCTTTGTTTCATGGCTGGATCTTCAAAAACTAGAAATTATTAATGGATTCTCGATAGTGGGTGTTCAAGACACATGACTGGAGATGAATCCTTATTAGAAGATGTCCATGAAGAAAGAGGTCCCTCAGTTACATTTGGTGATAATAACAAAGGTCAAGTTGTAGCATATGGAAAGCTCAAGAAAGACAAAGTGTGCATTGAAAGAGTCTCTCTCGTCGAAGGACTCAAGCACAACTTATTATCCATATCTCAATTCTGCGACAGAGGATTAGAATGCCATTTCTCTTCAACGCAATGTCTTATCAAGAATGGCAAAACTGGAGCTGTCTTACTCACGGGTTATCGTAAGACAAATATTTACATTATTGATTTCCATAGTATGAACTCTAGTACTAATCTTTGTTTTGTAGCTAAAAGTGTAAGCGAGAACAGTTGGCTATGGCACAAGCGCATGAGTCACTTGAACTTCAAATGTCTATCAAAACTCAGCAGGGACAATCTTGTCAAAGGACTCCCCAAACTTGCTGATCATCATGACAACAAATGCGCAGCTTGTCAACTAGGCAAACAATCAAAGCAGTCTTTCTCCAGCAAGACAAATCCCTCAACTTCAAAATGTTTGCAACTGCTGTACATTGATCTATTTGGACTAGTTACCACTGCAAGCATCAAAAGAAATAAGTATACTTTAGTTGTGGTGGACGATTTCTCAAGATATACATGGGTGGAAATGATGATCTCAAAAGATGATTGTTATGACATTCTCACCACTCTATTCAGACTGCTCCAAACCCAAAAAGAAGATAACATCGTTAGTGTTCGATCCGACAATGGAACATAATTCAAAAACAACGGTGTTGCTCGATATTGCGACGATCATGGGATAGATCACAACTTCTCAACCGCTGGAGTTCCACAACAAAATGGTGTAGTGGAAAGAAAGAATAGGACGTTGATTGAAGCAGGAAAGACGATGATAGCCGAAGCGAAATTGCCTAAGTACTTTTGGGAAGAAGCTATCAACACTGCATGTTTTACTCAAAATCGCTCCCTCATCAACAAACGTCACAACAAGACTCCATATGAACTATGGCGTGGAAGAACTCCTAACATTGCTTTCTTCAAAATCTTTGGTTGCAAATGTTATATCCTCTACAACGGAAACGAACATAGAGGTAAATTCGATGCCAAAGCCGACGAATGTATTTTTGTTGGGTATGCTAAACATTCTAAAGCTTTTCGTGTTTTCAATAGATCTACATTAGTGATAGTTGAATCTGTACATGTTACTTTTGATGAACATTCTCTCCTTGAGCCACATTTGGCTCCAAATGTTTCTGATGATTCTGTTGAGTCCATTGAGACAGGTGTGCACATACCAGCTGCGCATACACAAGACCAGAATGTATCAATACAAGGAAATCCATCTACATCAGTTGCGCAAAGCATTATCAATAGTGCACCAAGTAGAACTTCAGCTGCACCTAACTATGCGCCTGGAGATTCTTCCAATGCGCATCAGTCTACTGCTGCATCTGGTGTTAATCCCACTTTCAATTCTGAACCAGTTCTTCCTCCAAATTTTGATGATTTTAATACTGGTGAAGATGTGCCAATTGAAGACCTTCAAGTTACTACAACTCAACCTAACTTACCTCCTAAAGTTCGTGAAGTTAGAGATCACCCAATCACTAATATCATTGGTGATCTTCATGTTGGGGTTCGTACAAGGAGAGCTACAAACTTTGATGCTTACACTGCATTTATCTCTCAAATTGAACCAAAGAAGGCTGATGAAGCGCTCCAAGATCCTAATTGGGTTGTTGCTATGCAAGAAGAACTCAATCAATTTGAACGATGTAAGGTTTGGACTCTTGTCCCAAGACCAAATAATCAAGGAGTAATTGGTACAAAATGGGTGTTTAGAAACAAGATGGATGAGAATGGAATCATCACGAGAAACAAAGCAAGATTGGTTGCACAAGGCTATAGGCAAGAAGAAGGAATTGATTACGATGAAACATTCGCGCCCGTAGCAAGACTTGAAGCTATCAGATTATTTCTAGCTTACGCCGCTCACAAGGACTTCAAGTTATATCAAATGGATGTGAAGAGTGCGTTTCTGAATGGTGAACTCCAAGAACAAGTCTACGTTGCTCAACCACCTGGGTTTGAAGATTCACAATTTCCAAATCATGTCTACAAACTCCAGAAAGCTTTGTATGGACTCAAGCAAGCACCAAGAGCATGGTATGATACACTATCCAAGTTTCTCATCGAAAAAGGCTTCACTCGCGGTAAAATCGATACCACTCTTTTCATTACCAAACATAATGGTCATAAATTACTTGTTCAAATTTATGTCGATGATATTATATTTAGTTCTACTAATGAATTGTTGTGCAAGCGCTTTAAGAAACTAATGAAGAGCAAGTTTGAAATGAGCATGATGGGAGAACTCACATTCTTCCTCGGGCTTCAAATCAAGCAAATGAGTGAAGGCATATTCATCAATCAAGCCAAATACACAAAGGACTTAATCAAGAAATTTGGACTTGAGAATGCTAAAGCATACGATACTCCAATGGCCACCGGCAACAAACTTGACAAAGACTTAAAAGGTAAAAAGGTTGATCAAACACTTTATCGAGGAATGATTGGCTAACTCCTTTATCTTACTGCTAGTAGGCCTGATATTATGTTTAGTGTTTGTGTCTGCGTACGTTATCAATCTGACCCTAGAGAAGCGCATTTAATTGCTGTGAAACGTATAATACGATATCTCTCTGTCACTGTTAACCTTGGACTTTGGTACACCAAAGATTCGAACTTTAAACTTGTAGGTTATTCAGATGCGGACTACGCAACATGCACAATTGATAGGAAAAGCACAAGCGGCACTTGTCATTTCCTTGGATATCGACTTGTGTCTTGGGCCAGTAAGAAGCAAGCTGCAGTTTGTCTCTACAACTGAAGCAGAATATATCACTGCTGGAAGCTGTTGCTGTCAAATTCTGTAGATGAAGCAGCAATTAGTGGACTATGACATCAAAGAAGAAAATTGTCCCATTTATTGCGACAACACTTCAACAATTGCTGTTTCTGAAAATCCTGTCATGCATTCGAAGACCAAACACATCAACATTAAATATCACTTCCTCAAAGACCACGTGGAAAAGGGGAATATTCATCTAGAACATGTGGGAACCGATTATCAAATCGCCGACATTCTTACAAAAGCACTTGATGCTAAGAGGTTCATCTTTTTGAGAGGTGAAATGGGTATGCTTGAACTTAGCTAAATTTTGTCAAATATGATTTGTCAATACTAATGATTTTGTTTGTGATAAAATTCTAAGTTAGATATTCATCATGCGCCTGCGCACAAGAAGCGCCCTTAGCTATGCGCATAAGGTAAATCAGTTGTTTCTTTATGGAAACTCTACGCAATACATTGCTGCGCATAACTATCATGCGCATGACCCGTGGACCTAAGGTAAGTTCTCTTTTCAATAGTTTCACTTAGGTCATTGACTTGCTGAGTCAGCATAATTCGCAAGGGTACTTGTGTAATTATTATTTTCCCTCGTCATTATTTTTGATTTTTTTTGGGAAATTACCTTTCTGCCCTCTGCGCACGTCCCACCTCATTTAATGCAAAGGCATTGAGTGACGCGCATTTAATGCTCATTGTGTGCTGATTATGACGGAATAGGAAAAGATTCTTTTTGACCATAAATGACTAACACACGCGTGCGGCTAGGCTTTTTCACGCGCGTTCCTCATTGGTCCACGTCATTCACGCATGCGCCTCACCTGCGCGTGCGCCTCACTCGCCTGACTTTCACTAACTTGTTGTCAGCGCGCATGACGTCATCATCCTTTTTGATGATTAAAACCTCCTCCGCTGTCTCTCTCTCCTCACTTCTCCTCTGCTCACTTTCCTCAACCGCCTTCTCTTCTTTCTCCAATTCTGACATCTCTCTCTCTCTCTGCACTCATCAATCTCACTCTACTTTTCCGAAAAATATTCCTTATATATCATGGCTCCAAAGAAATCATCCACTACATCTTCCAAGAAGCAAGAGGATCCACAAATGGTAAGGATTTCAAACTCAAACTTTCAGTTTTCCGCCATTAATGAGTTCGAAGGTCTGGCTTTTTTTTTCCCTTTCTGATTCCTCCATGATTAGTTGCTCGTTTTTCAAATTATTTGATGCTACGTGTTCGATTTACTCTTAGCTTTTCATTTATGTAATTTTTTTTATGATCAATGATCATTTGATGTGTCTTCTGTGGAAATTTCGAATATTTTGTCTTTTTGAATTCTCTTCGGTTTTTCTCAGATCTTGGTTGTACGTTTATGTTATTGTTGTTATGGTTTACTTGTTTGTGTGTGATTTTTCATTTCGAACATTTTGATGTGCTTTTTATGCATTTTGGAGCACTTTGACATTTTTATGTTCTTCGAGTTCTTCGTGTATTCAATACATGTTCTTCGTGTTCTTGATGAATAGTCATATGACAAGCCTTGATATGATTCTTGATTGTGTTTCTACTTTTCGCGCCAATTTTAGGTGTTTGGTTTAAAATTGTTTTTTTTGGACATTTTTACCCTTTTCATTTCCTATCTTTTTCCAAGTATGGAGTCTAGTTCATGCGCTGCGCATATTGCTCATGCGCATGCGCTTCTCTCCATGCGCATGTCCAGACCTAATTCTCCACCTTTGTTTTGCGCAGAATCTCAATTACTTTATTCCTGGATGGGAACTTGATGTGGAAGACCTAAAACTGGATGCGCTAGGACGCTATATGGTTGAAATCATGGACAAATCTGGGATTTTGCCTCTCTTCTCCAAAGGCCAGGACTTTATTCTTCCATCTTACATCGACGAGTTCTTCAGCAATGCAGAAGAAATTGAACGAATGTACGACGACATCTCAGTTCCTTGTCTCAAAAATTCTATCCGCGGAGTTTCTATAACTATCAACTACGCGCATATCAGACAGACGATGGGTTTACCAGCGTGCAATAAGAAGAAGATTCCTCAGGATGTGCAGGACAGTGTTGCGCAGAAGCTTATAAGGATTCCTACTCTGGTTGGTCAGTACAACAACCATGATATGAAAGATTTTGGGGAATTGATGTTCCACCTCTGCACTCTCATTGGTGACACTATCAACTGCAAAAATGGTAACAAGTCAACATTCATCAGCAAGCAATGGATGTGCTGCGCTGCCATTTACAAAAAGAAGAGGTTAAGTTGGTCTGAGATTATCTTTGATGAATTAGTGCGTTGGGTGCGCGTCTACAAAAAGAAGGCAGCTGATCCAAAGAAACCAGCCAAGTACAAAACGCATTGCAGAATTCTAACTGCAATCTTCATGCGATTCCCATCAGTGCGCAAAATGGTGGAAGAGGACCCCTCTCTCAAAGTTGATGTGACTTCCACACGCACGTATTCACGCGTATTTCTTCAGAATTTCCGCCGTGAAGTAAACAACTTTGATTACTGGATGTACTGGGCTGCTGACTCCATTGAAGTGTTTGAAGATATTCATCCTGAAAATCAAGGATCGCCTCCTGTATCTAGTGGTGAGATTTGTGAGGCATCTTCAACTGACTCTGATTCTGAAATTGAATCCTTCTTTGAGCCGGTCCCAAGCAAAGTAGGCGACAAAGAAAAAGGCAAGGGTATTGCTGCCGATGCGCCTTTGCGCAAGAAGAAGAAGGCCAGCAAATCTACTGCTGCGCCTGGGATAACCATTAAGGAGCCTACTGCGCAAACTCCGAAGCGCAAGGCTACTTCAGACCCTGAGCCTCCTAAGAAAGCAAAGAAGGCCAAGGCTCCTGCTCCTGAAGAAAAACGAAAAGCTAAGGCTGCTGCGCCTGTTGAGAAGAAAGACAAGAAGAAGAAGAAGAAGGCAAAGGAATCAAGAACCCTACTGGATGAGTCTGATGAAGACGTCCAAGTAGAAGCTGATGTTGATGCTGCGCCTCCTCCTACTGCTCCAGAATCAAAGCGCACATCTACCCCTCCTGTGCCTAAGTCAAAACGAGCCTCTACTCCTCCTCCTGCGCCTCAAGAAGAAGATGAATTTGAAGGTGCTTTCAATGATCCTCTTATCAGCCCTTCCAAATCTACTGGAACTTCCAAAGCTGCTCAATCTCAGTGGGAGAAGCAAAAAGAAACTGCAAAGCCCATGCGCAATAATACTTCTAGTGAGGATGAAGTCCCTGTCACGACCCGAAAGCTAGGCTCTATTTTATTAGTAATAAATAATTATCATTTATTTATTTTCTCATTTATTCATTTAAATTATTGTTTAATTAATGAATTATGTGTGCTTTGTATGTGTTATAATAATTTATGCCTAGCATTTTATTTGGGTCAGTGTAGTGTTGTTGGGTCTTAATAGTTAGTAGGGAGTGTAAGTATTTGTGTGTAGTGTAGAGGAGGGGTCTGAGTGTAAGTTTTTGGGAATAATTCCCCCTTCTCCCTCTCTTCTCCCTCACTCCCTCATTTTCCCAGCCCATTTCTCTCTCTCCCATTGCCAAAGAATGGGTAAGTTTCTTCTCTCCTTCTCTCTTCATTATCTTCCTCTTCCTCTTGTTATTTCTCATTTCTTAAAACATGAATCATGTTTAGATCGTCGATAGGATCGTAGGAAGCCAAGAAATTTCGAGTTCCGTCACCTTTGGGAAAATCCGGGTAAGTTGCTTTTCCCCCATTTTTATGCTAAAGTGTTCATATCATGTTTATATTATGCTTGATGTGTTATATTTGAAGTTTGGTTGAATTTGGAATTTATTTGGAATTTATTTTGAGTTTTGGTCAAAAATGGTGATTTTAGGAATGTTGGGTTTGAATCTTGATCTTGGTTGATAAATGGTATTATTTGAGTCCCCATTCTAGTTATAAGTTGTTTTGGGTTCATCTTTATGCTTGGTGGAAGGTTGATTATGTTTGATTTTGGTTGTAATATGAAATGGGTAAGAAAATTGGTAAAAACCCAGATTTTGGCCGGATTTCATCCCTCCGGGCAAGGAGGCGCGCGCACCATGTTTTAGGAGGTGCGCGCACCCTTTTCTGCTTCGAAATCGCAGCCTTCTGACCTTAGGAGGCGCGCGCATCACTTTTTATGGAGGCGCGCGCATCCCTCCTTTTTCCAGTTGTCCGTTTTTCGTTCGATCTTCCGGAGGCCATAACTTTCTCATCCGGACTCCGTTTTAGGCGTGTAAACTATCGTTTCGAAGCTCTATTCGAGTAATACAATATGGTATAGGTTGTTCAGTTAAGTTATAAGTTTTATACTTCGGGATTTTATTGGGTGTTTGGGCATCTTATGATGTGTTCGTGGTTGTTCCAATCGAATTGATTTTCGAGTAAGACTTGGTCTAGGTTTTAGGCGATGTCCCATAGTAACTAGAGGGTTGTTGTTGAACACCAAAGTGTAGGGTTTAGTCCGGTCGTGATCATGTTCTAAAGATTAACCTTTTTGAATCGTTTGGGGGTTTGGGATTGGTTCGTTAAGGATGAAGGTAAAGCGTGTATTAGCAATCGGGTACTTGCGGTTTGATTAACCTTAAGGTGTATTCATTATGATTCCTGCCTTGGAATTTCAGGTGTGATGAGATGGTTGAGTTCATAGTCCTAGTACATCTTTATGAGTAAACGTTTAGGATAATTTTGGGTTGTAGTCGTTGTACTATTTGTGAGCGACCGTTTGGGTTGTGTTCCTTATGAGTAACTTATGGGTATCATCTTTGAAATGTATCTGGTATGGTTCCTCTTTATGGAATTATCGTATTATAATAATCATTGTTGTTGAGCTCCTTATGAGCAATACCGTTTATCGTTGTTGGACTCTTTTATGAGAAACTCCTTGTGCTATTGTTGTTTAACTCTTCTTGAGTAATCGTTTGCATCTTTTATGGTGATTAATTGGTATGATTCCCTACTTTGGAATCAATGGTTGTTTATCGTGCTAGTATTTTATTACTTAGCCTTTACTTGAAAGCCCAGCTGGCATTGTGTGTGTGTTTCGGGCGATGCGAAATATTATGATGGCACAAGCCAAGTCCATTATGATGTTGACCATTGTTTTGCCCAATTATTACCCTCCTCCAGATTGGCCTTGGATGTGAGAAGAGCTAGCTCCTTTGTGTGCATTTTAGCTTTACTTGGAGCATGACTTTGTGGTATGTCTCCCGTCCTTTGTGACACTTCATTTGGTTATTGGTTCCGGTACCGGGGGTATTCTCTTCAGCTTTTATGCTACTATGAAGATGGTTTAATGGGTTGATTGGTTGATTGGTCGGTTCTGACCGGGGATTTCTCTTCAGCTTTCATGCTATTATGAAGATGTTGATGGTTGATTATTGAAGCTGCGCAGCGACCTTTATTTGGTTCTTCCAGTTGGGTGAAACCTTGGCTATGTATCCACTTATGAGTGTTTATTTCAGCTTTATGTGTTGCATGATGAGCTGGTCGTTATTTCCAACCGGTATGGGACGGTTGGCGATAGGGAGCCTCTCATTTATTGTTATATGTTTATTTATATGATTGATTATTGGATATTACTGTTGACAGCATGTCACTTATTATTCCGCTGCTATCTGTCTTATGTTAATTGCTATTGGTCATTGCATATTAGCATGTCATGTAGTTGCATTAGTAACTTACTGAGATTTATTCTCACCCCGTTTATTTCCATCTTTGTTTTTCCTTAACCCCCCCCCAGGAGGAAAAGGATTAGGATTCGCGGATCGATGAGGACGTCGAGAGGATTGAGGATTTGGGGCAGGTTGTTATGGATCGGTTTACATTATTTAAATGTATAACCTTTTGGGGATAGTTTTACCATTATTGACGTCATTAAGAATTGTAATATTTGGTATCTTGGGTGTGAGCTTGTGGAGCTTACACTAGTTGTTTTATGGTGTTGTTAAACTTGGATTTTCCAAACCTTGTATTAAAATCTTTTGGTTCAAAATGGAATTTTTAACTTCTATATTTTAGAGTTTTGGGTTTTAAGTCGACGTCCAGCTCGCGGTCTCGGGCCCGCGGGGTCCGGGGTCGCGACAGTTGGTATCAGAGCTATGGTTTAGCTCTATGTATAATTATAGGTGGACTAGAATGACCTAGGAGGGTAGATGGGTTCGGAGTGAGTAACGATGAGTATTTTATGCAGGTATTTGTTTGTGATGGCTAGAAGAAGAGCGGGTGAAAGTTCTAGTGGGGCTCAGAATCAGAATGGTATACGGGAAGAAAACCGTGCAGTGTTTCAGGGCAGGTTTGAAGCGTCCGTGAAAGTAATTCAAGACCAAAGGTCGATAGAGGAACATGTAGCACCTCCGAGATATGGGTGGGAGCAGTTCTTGAAGTTGAAACTAAGCGAGTACGACGGTGAGCCTGATGTGAAGAAGGCCGAGCTATGGATATAATCGATGGAGAAAATCTGCGATGTCTTTGATTGCACTGATGTGGATAGGGTTCGGTTTGCAGCTTGTATGTTAGTTGGTGCTGCGGAACATTGGTGGAAGGCACTGAAGACCAGTTGGGATGCGACTCTTGTACCATATCCTTGGGAGTGGTTCGTGAAGAAATTCAAGAATCACTTTATCTCTCTAGTGAATCAAAACCAGAAAGAGATCGAGTTCCTCAGCTTGGAGCAAGGCATGATGTCTGTAGCACAGTACTTAACTAAGTTCACAGAATTAGCCAGGTGTAGTGACTACCTTGTGCGGACCGAGGAGCAGAAAGAGATGAGATTAATCAGGGGTTTGAAGACATCCATCCGGACTCAGTTTATAGCACAGCGGATTGTGACGTTTCAGGATACGGTAGACCGGGCATACTTGATCGAGCAAGATATTGGGGAGCATAAGAGGAAGACCGAGGTTACAAATGCGGGTAAACAAGTAAGCCATGCTAAATCTCAACTAGATCACCGTTCAGATAACCGAGGTAATTTTGGAGCACCATCTCAGTTTAAGGGACAAACCGCGCTAGGGAATCCGGGTACTACTTCGGGGAAACAATGGAAACAAGGTAGGTGGCTTTGCACTTACTGTCAAAGGGAAGGCCATTTGGAGGATAAGTGTTGGAAGAAGCAAGGAAGATGTATCAATTGTGGTCAACTGGGTCACTTCATAAAAGACTGTCCGAGGTTTAAGGTTCAATCATCAGGAACAGGAACCAGTACTTCATCGGGTCAGAAGAGGGATGCTTCGGGGTACCCTAAGGTATAAGGCAGAGTAATTGCGACCAATCAGCACTCACCAGGTAACGGATAAATTTCAGGAGGTATTATTTTGCGTCGTGAGAGTGAGCGCGTGCATTTTAGGATCATCGCATTTATGTGTTTCTGTGCATTAGTTGCATTTATTTCTTTTGAGTCTTTGACTTATGTGTTGTAGGTGTCTACTCCTATGGAGGAGTTTAGGGTATCTGATGAAGTCTTATGTGCTTATGATGTGCTTAAGTATGGTTATGTCTTACCTGCTAAATTAGCCATGTTGCTATTACAAGATTTTGATGTTACTATTGCTTTAATCTATTGTTGTAGGGGATTGTTATATTCTCCGTTCCTAATTTCTTAAAACTGTTTGAGACCATTCATTTGGGTAGAGTTATACCTATCTTTCCTTAATTGAAATCAGAGTATTTAGTTTCGGTGAATTGTTGAGCGTATTTATCGTTTGTGAAAATTTCTATTTTATTTCTGAATAGTACCTAGTAATTGGGGAGAACCTTGGGTTAAATTGAGTTGTTATAGTACAAGGTTGTAGTGCTAATATTTAGATCAATGTCCTTATGACATCGGTGGGATTATAGGAGTTAAGGATTCAATGAGGATCTCTTAAGGAAAATTTTGGTCACTTTTAGTACATCTCCGTGAATGCATCGGAATGGGTTAGTATGGAGAGGTATACGATTTGTTATGGATGATGAGTTTGTTGTAGGAGTTCCGATCATTAATGGTGGTAAGCGTGTTAAGTTAGAAATGACTAAGTACATTTTGGGAGAGTAATAATTTCTCGATTTATGTTAAGGCATTTTGAAATTTTGGTTAGATAGTGGTTCTATGGTTCTAAATCCCTTCTTGGTGGCGTTTCCCGAATTGGATCAAGGGTATGTGAAGGAAGTTGATTATCAATACTTGGGCATAATTAAGGAATATCATGAATTGGTATTGGGTCAGTTGGAACGTTGCTAGCTAATTGGTTTATTATAATGGTAGTACCATTGAGCTTAAGTATCATTAAGTTAATAAAGGTATGCGTGAGAGACTAACTGGGGTTAGCTATTGAATTTAGAGTTCATTGATTTCCTTTGGGTATATGAGCTCGGATTATAACTTAAAAGGGAGCTAGAGGAAATCCCTTGAAAATAAAATTTAGACTATTTTCGGACTATTGAGTATTCGTAATTATTTTGGACTTTCAATGATTGGAGTGTTATGACGATGATGTTATGGCGTAGGTTTAAGTGCACATTTTGTATTAAATTTTTGGGTTTATATTGCACCTCTAGTTTAAGGTGCTACCTAGAGCGAGAGCACTATAATAGGAATCCTTAGAGATATAGCCTTTGGTGAATATTATGGGGATGGAAAATTTCTTTAGCTCTTCATATTTTAAAAGGCTAATTTAGCTCGAGATGGTAATGTTTTGAATTTCTGGAGAGTAATACTAGGTATGCGATTTACAAATGGAAGTACCTTTGCGGTGTAGTTAATGTTATGAATAAGGCAAGCTTGAGATACCTCGAGAATTATGTGTGGAATTAATTTGGATTCTTCGATTTTAGTACGGATTTTGATTAGTAATGAAGATAATAATGGAATGATTCGGCTCGAGAGGTGGTGTTATCGTAAGCATTACTTAAGGTTACCTTTTAGTGGGTTAGATTGGACAATTGAGGAATTTGAGAAATGCGGAACTATCGTATCCGTAGCTAATTAGTCTTTCGGGTAAGTCTCGTTAAAATTCGGGTCGAATTTTCTTTAAGGGGGAGTGAATGTCACGACCCGAAAGCTAGGCTCTATTTTATTAGTAATAAATAATTATCATTTATTTATTTTCTCATTTATTCATTTAAATTATTGTTTAATTAATGAATTATGTGTGCTTTGTATGTGTTATAATAATTTATGCCTAGCATTTTATTTGGGTCAGTGTAGTGTTGTTGGGTCTTAATAGTTAGTAGGGAGTGTAAGTATTTGTGTGTAGTGTAGAGGAGGGGTCTGAGTGTAAGTTTTTGGGAATAATTCCCCCTTCTCCCTCTCTTCTCCCTCACTCCCTCATTTTCCCAGCCCATTTCTCTCTCTCCCATTGCCAAAGAATGGGTAAGTTTCTTCTCTCCTTCTCTCTTCATTATCTTCCTCTTCCTCTTGTTATTTCTCATTTCTTAAAACATGAATCATGTTTAGATCGTCGATAGGATCGTAGGAAGCCAAGAAATTTCGAGTTCCGTCACCTTTGGGAAAATCCGGGTAAGTTGCTTTTCCCCCATTTTTATGCTAAAGTGTTCATATCATGTTTATATTATGCTTGATGTGTTATATTTGAAGTTTGGTTGAATTTGGAATTTATTTGGAATTTATTTTGAGTTTTGCTCAAAAATGGTGATTTTAGGAATGTTGGGTTTGAATCTTGATCTTGGTTGATAAATGGTATTATTTGAGTCCCCATTCTAGTTATAAGTTGTTTTGGGTTCATCTTTATGCTTGGTGGAAGGTTGATTATGTTTGATTTTGGTTGTAATATGAAATGGGTAAGAAAATTGGTAAAAACCCAGATTTTGGCCGGATTTCGTCCCTCCGGGCAAGGAGGCGCGCGCACCATGTTTTAGGAGGCGCGCGCACCCTTTTCTGCTTCGAAATCGCAGCCTTCTGACCTTAGGAGGCGCGCGCATCACTTTTTATGGAGGCGCGCGCATCCCTCCTTTTTCCAGTTGTCCGTTTTTCGTTCGATCTTCCGGAGGCCATAACTTTCTCATCCGGACTCCGTTTTAGACGTGTAAACTATCGTTTCGAAGCTCTCTTCGAGTACTACAAGATGGTATAGGTTGTTAAGTTAAGTTATAAGTTTTATACTTCGGGATTTTATTGGGTGTTTGGGCATCTTATGATGTGTTCGTGGTTGTTCCAATCGAATTGATTTTCGAGTAAGACTTGGTCTAGGTTTTAGGCGATGTCCCATAGTACCTAGAGGGTTGTTGTTGAACACCAAAGTGTAGGGTTTAGTCCGGTCGTGATCATGTTCTAAAGATTAACCTTTTTGATTCGTTTGGGGGTTTGGGATTGGTTCGTTAAGGATGAAGGTAAAGCGTGTATTGGCAATCGGGTACTTGCGGTTTGATTAACCTTAAGGTGTATTCATTCTGATTCCTACCTTGGAATTTCAGGTGTGATGAGATGGTTGAGTTCATAGTCCTAGTACATCTTTATGAGTAAACGTTTAGGATAATTTTGGGTTGTAGTCGTTGTACTATTTGTGAGCGACCGTTTGGGTTGTGTTCCTTATGAGTAACTTATGGGTATCATCTTTGAAATGTATCTGGTATGGTTCCTCTTTATGGAATTATCGTATTCTAATAATCATTGTTGTTGAGCTCCTTATGAGCAATACCGTTTATCGTTGTTGGACTCTTTTATGAGAAACTCCTTGTGCTATTGTTGTTGAACTCTTCTTGAGTAATCGTTTGCATCTTTTATGGTGATTAATTGGTATGATTCCCTACTTTGGAATCAATGGTTGTTTATCGTGCTAGTATTTTATTACTTAGCCTTTACTTGAAAGCCCAGCTGGCATTGTGTGTGTGTTTCGGGCGATGCGAAATATTATGATGGCACAAGCCAAGTCCATTATGATGTTGACCATTGTTTTGCCCAATTATTACCCTCCTCCAGACTGGCCTTGGATGTGAGAAGAGCTAGCTCCTTTGTGTGCATTTTAGCTTTACTTGGAGCATGACTTTGTGGCATGTCTCCCGTTCTTTGTGACACTTCATTTGGTTATTGGTTCCGGTACCGGGGGTATTCTCTTCAGCTTTTATGCTACTATGAAGATGGTTTAATGGGTTGATTGGTTGATTGGTCGGTTCTGACCGGGGATTTCTCTTCAGCTTTCATGCTATTATGAAGATGTTGATGGTTGATTATTGAAGCTGCGCAGCGACCTTTATTTGGTTCTTCCAGTTGGGTGAAACCTTGGCTATGTATCCACTTATGAGTGTTTATTTCAGCTTTATGTGTTGCATGATGAGCTGGTCGTTATTTCCAACCGGTATGAGACGGTTGGCGATAGGGAGCCTCTCATTTATTGTTATATGTTTATTTATATGATTGATTATTGGATATTACTGTTGACAGCATGTCACTTATTATTCCGCTGCTATCTGTCTTATGTTAATTGCTATTGGTCATTGCATATTAGCATGTCATGTAGTTGCATTAGTAACTTACTGAGATTTATTCTCACCCCGTTTATTTCCATCTTTGTTTTTCCTTAACCCCCCCCCAGGAGGAAAAGGATTAGGATTCGCGGATCGAGGAGGACGTCGAGAGGATTGAGGATTTGGGGCAGGTTGTTATGGATCGGTTTACATTATTTAAATGTATAACCTTTTGGGGATAGTTTTACCATTATTGACGTCATTAAGAATTGTAATATTTGGTATCTTGGGTGTGAGCTTGTGGAGCTTACACTAGTTGTTTTATGGTGTTGTTAAACTTGGATTTTCCAAACCTTGTATTAAAATCTATTGGTTCAAAATGGAATTTTTAACTTCTATATTTTAGAGTTTTGGGTTTTAAGTCGACGTCCAGCTCGCGGTCTCGGGCCCGCGGGGTCCGGGGTCGCGACAGTCCCACTATCGGCGAAGAAGGCCACTCCATCGCGCAGGGTAAAGAAAGTTGCCACCAAGAAGCGCGCCTCCAAGCGAACCATGGAAGACTTATCTGATGTTGATTTAGATCCTCCAAGACATTCTCCTTCGCGCACTGAAAATTCTGCGCGTGATATAGCAAGGGAAGCAAGACTTGCTGCAGTTGTGCAAAGGAACGTTGCGCAGTAAGCCCCACCAGTCTTCATTGATGGTGAAGGCTTTGCTCATGATGCGCTTGATCCTACTGTTTATGAGGATGCGCCTATAGTTGAAGATGGCGAAGACTCGAGCTCAGAAGATTATGAGGTCCTTCGTTCTCCTATCCATGCGCATCACTCTCCAGTTCATGCGCAAGAGACTCCTGCTGCTGTTGTCACTCCTGTGCAACCTACTGGATCATCACAGACTTCTCCAATTATTCTTGCTGTAACTCCAGCAACTGCTCCCTCATATCCCTCAAGTTCAACAACTGACATGCGTCAAATCTTGGCCATGCTCCAGACTATCCAGGCTAATCAATCTGCTGCGCAAACCCAGCACTTTCAGGTGGTCACTGCGCAAACTAAGATTCAAGAGCAACTGGATGCGCAGTCTGCATGGCTCGATGCGCAAGCCAGTTTCCTTCAGGCTATTGATTGTGCCATTAAGGGGAAGAGTTCTGCAACAAAGGCAACCAGTTCTGAAGCTATGCCTCCTCCCACAGGTTCTGCTGGAGCGCATGCATCTGGTTCTGGTGCTGCGCCCTCTCAAGATTTTGATCTACTGCGCCAAGATATCCAGCATGACTTCGGCATCATCTCTTCTGCGCTCACTAAGATCCCCTCTGTGCATGGGTTGAATGAAGCTATGTTTTCCTTAGCCAAAACCATCATATAAATCATTCAGATTGAGTCTGCCAAAGTCATAAAGTCCATTGACAATTTTGCGCCTACTGCCTCCAGCTCCTCCTCTATTGATGCGCTCAAATCTCATATGACTGCTTAGTTCAGTTCAGTGATACTTTCAATGGAAGAATGAACCAGGCTATGCTAGATATGCAAGCCAGTCAGAACATGGTTCAGGTTGAGCTAACCAAGACTTTGGTTGATGCGCAGAAAGAAATTCAGGACTCCATAGCTGCGTCCCTTCAATCGTTTGGAAATCAGATGGGGGCGTTTGAAATTGCTTTAACAGGATTTCTGAAGACATCCAAAGAGATAATGCGCTGATGCGCGACGGTATGAGGACTCATGTGAATCTAGTGGTGGAATACAATGCCAAGTTTTAGCAACTGAAGATTGAGTTGATGAACAAGTTTACCAGCTTGCAGAATGAGATGCACGAAGCACTGCAGCGAATTCATATAGACTAGACTTTGTAATCTTTTCGTTTTGCTGCGCAATTGTAAGTTTTTGATGCGCAAGGTCTTTTGCTTTTGATTTTTCTTCCATTGTAAAACTTGTACCCTGTAACTCTTACCTTTCAAGTTTTAATGAGAAGAATGCATCATTGCACTTTCACAAAACCTTGTTCAATTCAAACTTTTCGTTTGTGGAACATTGCATATCTTATAAACTTCATGCGCATATCCTTATCAGCTCATATTTCATTGCATAATGTTTAAACATTCAGTTTAAACGCATACTAAACTTAAACTCATATTATTTGTATGCTTTGAGTGATATTTCTGTCTTTCCTATATTGTAAGTTAATTTCTTTTGAATAGACTAGAATTCTATAGCAGTGGCTAGTGTGTACATTGACTTGAGACATGATTTATCATTTTCTATTCTTATGGACATGTTATTATCAAGTACAATGAATTGCCTTTGTTATAGTAGGTAATGGCATCAATCATTTAGGGGGAGATTGTTGGGTATGCTTATCACTTAACCCTCCTACTTATGTTAGAATTGATTGATACCATCACCTGTGTTTATTTTAAGGACTTTAGGACCCTATGTAAGAAGTTTTGTAACTTCAATTTTTTAGCTAAGTCCTCTTTATAGACTAGGCTTAGTATCTAAGGCTGAAGCTATAATTTCATGGTAAAAAGAGCAAAGGCACAGCATGATGCGCACACCTTCCATGCGCAGCGCATCCCTTCATGCGCAGCGCATCACCTTCTGTGCACTCCATGCGCATGAATCTCATGCGCACTCAGACTTGCCTTAATTCTCACTTTCTGACCTTACCTTTTGAAGCTTGGAAAGCGTCATAACAAGCTACGCTTTTGAATGAGCCAAATTTACTGATGTGGACAAACGACAAAACAAGAACACTCAGCACACACGAAGATGGAGACGCTCCCCTTGTTTGAAATTCAAATCTGAAGACAGCTGTCACTCTTGAAGATTTTTGAAAGCTGTCAACTTGATGTCTCCAACGGCTATAAAGAACAGCTGCGCGCCAATCACAAAGTGTAGACACCCCGCCTTGGACCGCTCACCCCGATTGCACATTTGATTTTGTGTCTCTCCCCATTTTAAGTGTTTCTCGTTAGTTTCTGTCACTTCCGTTAAGTTCCTGACTGACATCGTTAAGTCCAGGGACTAAACTGAATGACAGGGCTGACTTTCTAGTCCATTCTGTCAAAATTGCCTTCTCTGAGTCGCGCGCCTCCGACATGAGGAGCCAGGCGCGCGCGCCTCCCGCCCCCAAAGCAGGAAGCGCGCGCCTCTGGGTGTCAGTTACAGATTTCTGGCCAGGATTCTCTCCCTTGCTCAATTTACAGGATTTTGCCCGGGAAGGATTTCTTGGTGACTGAGTTTTGGCACCAAAAACACCCCTCTTTCACCTATAAAAACCTCTCTTCACCTCCATTTTCAAAGGACCGAAGATTGAACTTACAAAAACTATACCAAAATCACTTTCTAAAAGTTCTCCAAGGATTTCATCAAGCAATACTTGAAGGTCTTCAAATTGTAGGTAAAAGTCCATCTTTTCCTTTCTTTTCTATTTCATCTCCTCTCTCTTTTTTACTCTAATCAAATGTGCAATCACCCAAATCATTTTGGGACATGACTCTAATGATCACCTCATCTCATTGAGGTTGGTTAAGGAGTTATCTCCTACATTCCAAATCCTATTTTGAACCCCTTTTTATGACTTAAAGAAGAAGAAGAAGAACATTTTCATTCATGTAGATTTTGATCAAGCAAGACCAACTTAAGTTGGGCGAGATGGGTGTTTCGGTACTTCCCATCTCGTAATCTAACCCCCGGACCTCAAAACAAAGAATCTCTGTTTTCGTAATCAAACTTAGGCTACAATTAATAGGTTTTTCTTATGTTCCTCAAAACATAGGTGGCGACTCTAAAAACAAGTTAGACATCCTAGGATAATTCATAGCTCTAGCCAAGCCGTGGTTTCCCCGGGGTATCTACAGTGGCGACTCTGCTGGGGAGTTTTATTTGAGGGTTAAACTTGCATCCTGATCGAAATCTACATCTTTTCTGGGCATTCTGTTTCCTGATGGGGGAGGCGCGCGCGTCTGGCCTTTTAAGCCTAAGGCGCGCGCATCCCGCATCAAGAACCAGAATCGCCCACTTCTTCATGTTCTTCATCTTCTTCTTCTGTTATTCTGCACTAATCACTTCTGCAGGGGTTACAATATGAACATAGGACCAGGGCAATCCCCTGAGTCCAAAGTCTGACATTCTGACAGGTGTGCTCCAGAAGCGCGCGCCTCCCATAATCATTGCGCCATGCGTGCGCGTCCCACATCAGCACTCAGAGGCACACGCTTCTGGGTTGGTTTCCAGAACAGAAACAGGTTTCAGTGACTGAGCAGAACAGTGGGGTGTGGGCACAGTTGCCTGCATCAGAACAGAATTGAACCCTCGGACTGTTTTAATTTTGTGTTTTATTTACCGGTCACACGGGTGATTCGGGAGTTGTAATTTTATGTGCTTATGTGTTTTGTGTGTTTTTCTTTCTTTTCAAAAAAAAAAAAAAAAAAATTGTCACTTGTTAGACCTCACACTACATGCACATATTCCTATGAACTGCTCACTATCGAGTCGCACAAGTCCAACCCCAAACCCGTCGAGGCCCGTCCTAGAAAGTTTCAAGCTCCACCAGACCTTGGCTCTTTCGAAGCGGTAAACCTCAGCCCGTGGCTTAGTTCCAGACTACATGCCGGGGGTGACCTTTGAGCCTCATATTCAAGCCGAGCACAAACCACACAATTCTAGTTAGGGTCTAACACTCCGTGACTCAAGTCGGTTTTCATGTACCGAGATTTCCCTAAACTAATGTCTTCAAATCATACATGCCAACTTGTTGAAATGGACGCAATAAAAAATCCGTCCCCAAAAGGTGGTTATTTTGGACGAAAATAAAAATCCGTCCCCGCATGTATGCTTTACTACATTAATTTAGTCTAATCCCGATACATGTAGGATTCACAAGCGCGATGGAATCCGATGAGTATATGGGACCGCGAGATGGTCTATATACTAGTGTGACGATTCCATTATTTTCTTAGAAACCCCAAAAGGGATTCGTTCCCTCCGACTTATAAAAAAAAAGAGTCTTTTCTTATGTGGTTCGAGTCGTGTGCCCAACTGTGTGTTCTAAGCCTCTTCATGGACCGCAAGTGTTACTCAAGACTGACAAGGGCCTCTTCTGCAATATAGGTTCAATTGGTACTTACAGAGTCTACCGGGATTCAGCAAATCGGTTAGTCCGTGAAGAGATCACTCCAACAGCTCCAACACCAACCATGACCGGCAGCAGCAACACCATGTCTCTCGAACAGCTCTCAACTATGGTCCAACTCCTCCAAGAGCAAGTCTCCACCCTTAACAAGGAGGCACAAAGCAAAGACGACATTTGAGAATCCCACCTCGACAGCCAAAGGGAGGCCCACGAGGCCGAAATGGAACTAATGAAAGAAAAGCTCACCAACCTTGCCAAGGGAAAGAACAAGAACAATGATGATGAATCCGAATGGACCGAGGGTTTGTTCAAGAGTCCTTATGTCAACACCCGCACCAAGAAAATGGGGGAACCAAGTTCTGAGAACAATGAGCCCAAAATGGTGGATTCTATCATGGCCTACATCGACCAAAAATTCAATGGGCTCAACATGGGGAAAGGCTCCGACACAAGCCTTTATCAATCATCCATCCTCATGAGTACTATGGCCGCTCTTCCCGATAAGTTCAAGATGCCCGACATAAGCAAATTCAAGGGCAACTCTTGTCCTATGGCTCACATTGAGACTTATATTTGGGCAATGGTTCCAAAGAAGGTCTCCACCAAGGTGATGGCTCAATGCTTTCCTCTCACTCTCGAGGGGGCGGCAAAAGATTGGTATGCTACTCTCCCACTCACTGTCCGTCTTGATTGGGACTCCGCCATGCTTGCCTTCAAGAACCAATACCAAGGCAACACCACTCACCGGCCCACAAGGAAAGAGCTAGAGAACACTACTCAATGAGACAATGAGTCCTTCATCGACTTCACAAGGAGATGGAATGACAAACTCTCTGAAATTGTTGAGAGGCTGAACACAAAAGAGCAAATGGACATATTTCTCAAGTGTCTCAAGATTGATCTCCGCACTCACCTAAGTGGGGCTTGCTACTCCGACTTCTCCCAAATGTATGAGGCGGGGGTACGCATGGATGACTTGCTCAAGGAGATTAAGAAGACCACTCCTACTTACCGCTACAAGGCCGCTTCCAACTCCACAAAAGAGGCCTCGGTCAACGCTGTCACTATTGACAAGGGGAATTACAAAAATGTTCCTCCACCTCAAGGGAAGAAGTCCCGAAGTGACCGTGTCTACACGCCTCTCCAAGGCATGACTCAAACCGAAGTGTTCGAGGTCCTCAAGGAAAGGGTCAAATCACACCCGTGCAAGGGTACCAACCCAAGACGATCCACCCCAATCATGCTCACCACAAATATTGTGGCTACCACCAATATAGTGGCCACACCACCGAGGAATGCTTCGTTCTCCGCAATGTCATTCAAGATCTCATAGATAAGAAAGAATTTATAGTGACTAATGACGAGCATGTCAATGTAATAGAGATAGGAGAACTCGAGGGGACCACCCATTCAATCCCAATTGTGAATGGGGGCCCCAATGTTATGAATAAACTTGACAATTCTTGTTATGTAGTGACTTACGATGAGGTAATGAGGGAAGTACTAGAGAATAGGAAAAAGAAGCAAGATGGGAACGTCAACATGCTAACTCGATCTGGTCGAGTCATAGCAAGCAACCCTTCCACTTCCGCACCGAGCTCCTCTTCTCAAAAGCCGCAAGCTCACAACGCTCCCGAAGATCCTCTACTTGTCCAACTCAAGAAAAATCAAGCCAACATCTCTATTTGGGACCTCATTGCATCCTCAAAGAAACACCGAGATCTTGTCATCCGCAATCTCGATGATACATCAATCTCTCCCGATACTACTCCCGAGGACCTCACGGCAATGATTGGTCACATTCATTTTAGCAACGTCATCACCTTTGCCGATATGGACCTTCCACCGTTTGGTTCCGACCACAACGAAGCTATTTACCTCAAGGTACGAGCAAGGGGGAGGCCCGTCTCAAGAGTCTTAGTGGACGGTGGTTCCGTGCTCAATCTCATGCCTGGTAGAATCATGGGCATACTGGGGCTTAAGGATTCTAATTTGAAGCCTTCTACTCAAGTAATCCGAGGTTATGACAGCACCGCCCGTACAGTCATGGGTATGATCGAAATAGACATTGAGTTTGGGAGCATGGTCATGTCCGTTCCATTCCAAGTACTTGATATCCCGGCCTCGTTCAACTTACTGTTGGGTCGACCATGGATTCATAGTGCTAATGCCGTACCGTCAACCCTCCACCGATGTGTCAAGATCCGAAATGGTGACGAAATAGTGACCGTAATGGCTGAAAACATCACTATCCACAGAAAAGGTGAGCCCGTCCACCAAGTTCAGCATGGTCTACCAGACTCCACTCTCTCCGGCGTCTCAATCAACGCCATTGACAAAGAAGGGGGAAACGGATCATGGACCCCAGCAATCACAAAGTCCTCCACATGATGAGGAATATGGACTATTTCCCTGGTTTCGCCTCCTTCGGTTTGGGGTATGAGCCTTCCAAAGAAGACTTGAAACAAGAGCAAGCAATCAAGAACGAAAAGGCACGAGCTCGTAAAGAAGGCCGTCACTATGAAGTCCCTAATCTAAGGCCTTACCGCAAGACGTTGAATGGTTATTTTTTCCGCCAAGGGGAAGACGTTCCATACATGATCTTTCCCGAGCCGTGGGTTAACAATAAAGGTGTCAAAAAGCCCGGCCTAGAAATCTTCTCCGATTGTGAGATCCAGAAATCCGAAAGGGAACCAACTCCCATGTCGCCCCGTGAATGGTGGGGGAGGAAGATGACTATAGAGTCCGAGACAGAAATCACCGTGGGGGAAGAACTGACAGATTTAGCCTCCATGTTTGAAGAGCTTTCCATGATGAATGAATGCCAAGTTAACGCCATCCATGACACCGTCATCACGAACGAGACTATCAGAGAGATCCCGCCAAGCTCCGAGCCGATCAACAATTGGTATTCAACAAAAGGGCCCGTGGTATCCGAGGAATTCTTAGTCCAAGAAATGGGTTGCATACCCCGCACAGCAACAAAGGAAGAGCAGCTCACACTTACTTTCGAGTCCGAGAGTGTCTCTAATACCCTCACCCAAGAGGATTTGGAGACCATAGCCGAGCGTGTGTTTCCTTTCTTTGCTAATGAAAAATTTGATATTTCTGAGTACCCTGAGATTGCAAACATCATAAATGATCAATTAACTAGTAATGAACTTAACAAACAAGTTAATAACGATTCAAATTATGATGAAATAGACCACGAAAACACAACATACTTAAATGAACTTGCTCAACAAGTCCGTAGTCGTGGCGAGAATGGTCCAAAGGCTGACGAAGAATTGCATGTTGTTAATCTGGGTACCAAAGAAGAGCCAAAAGAAACCAAGATTGGAAGCTTCTTCAAGGGAGACGACAGAGACAGATTGACTGCATTACTACGGGAGTTCGTGGATGTGTTCGCATGGTCATACAAAGACATGCCGGGTTTAGACAGAAAGGTAGCGGAGGACAGGATTCCGATCAGAGAAGATGCCAGGCCAGTAAAACAGAAGCTCAGAAAGATCAAGCCAGAATGGTCTCTGCAGGTCAAAGAAGAGATTGAGAAGCTCCTCAGTGTGGGTTTCATCAAGGTTATCGAGTATCCGACATGGTTAGCCAACATTGTGACAGTCAGGAAGGCGAACGGCAAGGTTCGAGTTTGTGTAGACTTCCGGGATTTAAACAAAGCTTCCCCGAAGGATGATTTTCCACTCCCTAATATCGACATGCTAGTCGACTCCACTGCTGCCTACGAGGTCCGCTCATTCGTGGATGGGTTCGCTGGGTACAATCAGATTCTTATGGCCGAGGAAGATCAACATAAGACAGCCTTCACAACACCGTGGGGTACCTTTTGCTACACAGTCATGCCATTTGGGTTACGAAATGCTGGGGCTTCCTACCAAAGAGCCATAACAGACTTGTTCCACGATATGATTCATAAAGAAATCGAGGTCTATATGGACGACATGATCATTCACTCTAAAGGAACCGATGGTCAACACCTAATCGATCTCCACAAGTTCTTCGAAAGGCTTCGTCAACACAAGATGAGGCTCAACCCTGCAAAGTGCACATTCAGGGTTATCCGAGGCAAAGTTCTTGGTTATATGGTCACTGAAAGGGGAATCGAAGTAGACCCCTCCAAAATCAAGGCAATCATTGACATGCCTCCTCCAAAGACGCAGAAAGAGATTAAAGGTTTCATGGGAAGACTATAATACATCAGTCGGTTTGTGCACCAACTCACTTCCATGTGCGAGCCAATCTTCAAGTTACTCAAGAAGAATGTGGCTCTAGAATGGACCGACGCATGCCAAGAAGCCTTCGATCAAGTAAAGCATTACTTGACGTGCCCTCCTGTTCTAGTTCTGCCGCACAAGGAGAAACCTCTGTTACTCTATCTCACTGTCAATGATGAAGCCCTAGGGGCTATGTTAGCACAAGAGCAACGAGAGTCCACAAAGGAGAACGCCATTTACTTTGTCAGTCGCCGATTCCAAGGAGGCGAAAAGAACTACTCTGTCTTAGAGAAGTCATGTGCAGCATTGGTTTGGGTCACTCAAAAGCTCAAACACTATATGGAAGCTTTTCCGATCAAGCTAGTAGCAAAGGTGGACCCGCTCCGCTACATCTTCGAGAAGCCTTTCATGTCAACAAGAATAGCCAAATGGTACTTCATGCTCGCCGGCTATGATATCACTTACGTCACACTAAAATCTGTCAGGGGGAAAGTGTTCAGTGACCAGCTTGCCGAATTCCCATGTGACGAAGTGAAGATGTACAGTTCCCCGACGAGCATTTAATTTGCACTGCAACCGAGGAAGACAAGTGGCAACTTTTTTTCGATGGCGCCGCCAATAAACACGGTTTTGGTATAGGGGTATTGCTTGTCGATCCAAAAGACATCTACACTCCCATTGCCATACGCCTGGAATTCGAAGCTACCAACAACATTGCCGAGTACGAAGTATGCATAGCAGGGCTCGAAGCAGCTCTCGAAAGAAACGTCACGGAACTAGAAGTGTTCGGCGACTCTTTGCTCCTTATCAATCAGCAATCGGGTAAATGGCGAACCCAAGACCCGACTCTCCAACAGTATGGTCAGTACCTTGAAGAACTGGTTGAACAATTCCAAGAGATCACTTTCAACTACCTGCCAAGGGATAAGAATCGCTTCGCCGATGCACTGGCTACTATAGCTTCATTAGTTGAAATGCCCAAAGGGAAAATGGTGAAGCCTTTCAAAATTGCTCGAAGGAACAGTCCGGCATATTGCATGAGTATCGAGATCAACGAGGTTCAAACAAACTCTCCGTGGTATTCGGATATCATGAACTTCCTCAAAGACGGCACGTATCCCGAGAACATCAATAAGAAGTCTCAAGCAGCTCTGCAAAGGTTAGCCTCTTGGTACGTACTGATTGGGGACCGAGTCTATAAAAGGCACCACGACGGGATCAATCTCTTATGCGCCAATGAGACCGAAGCTCAAGAAATAATGTGTGAAGTGCACGAAGGAGAATGTGGACCCCACATGAATGGGTTTATGCTAGTCAAGAAGATACTTCGCATTGGTTACTATTGGAGCACTATGGAACGAGACTGTATCGAGAAAGTCAAAAGGTGTGCAAGTGCCAATTCCACGCTAATCTGCAACATGCTCCACCCTCACAACTTTACAACATGGTCACACCTTGGCCTTTCTCTTGTTGGGGGATAGACATCATCGGTAAAGTTCATCCTGCCGGGAGCAATGGGCAGTCATTCATCCTAGTGGCAGTCGACTACTTCACAAAGTGGGTCAAAGCACAAGCCTATCGAACCCTCAACGCCAAGAAAGTGGCCGAATTTGTAAAGATTAATATCATGTGCCGATACGGCGTGCCTCATGAAATCATTTCCGACAACGGCTCTCACTTTGAGAAGGAAATGGATGCACTTTTGGTAGAATACAAGATCACCAAGCACAAGTCATCTCCTTACCGTCCCCAAGCAAATGGCGCGGTCGAAGCAGCAAGTAAAACCATCGAGACCATCGTCAAGAACATGGCCTCAACAGGAAGGGATTGGCCCGAGAAGCTACCATTAGCATTGTGGGGCTACCGCACATCCATACGGTCCGCAACAGGAGAAACTCCTTATGCATTGGTCTATGGTTCTGAAGCCGTACTCCCTATCGAACTTGAACTCCCATCTCTACGGGTCCTCCTCGAGAATCAAGTCAACGAGGTCAACTGGATGCAAAGTCGATACGAACAGCTAGCCTTACTCGATGAGAAAAGGTTAAGAGCACTCGAACGCACGAGGGCATATCAGCAAAGGATAGCAAGAGCTTTCAACAAAAAAGTGAAGCCTCGAAACATCAATGTGGGAGATTTGGTCTTAAGACGACATCCTCCTAATGCCATGAATCCCCTGGGGAAATGGGGACCCCGATGGATCGGTCCGTACGTGGTCAAAAAGATACTAAGCGGTGGTGCAGTCCGGCTCGTGGATTTAGATGGTGACCAGCTGCCAAAGGAGGTCAACCTCGACAAGCTCAAGAGGTTCTACGCTTAATAAACAAAGACCATTAAAAAAAAAAAAAAAAAAAAATCGCTCGCTAGGTGAAAACCCGCAAGGGCGGCCTAGGCAAAAATTAGAGCACGTGCAAAAAAGAAGCCCGCTAGATTGAAAACCCGAAAGGGCGGTCTAGGCAAAAAACAGGGTGCACAACAACAAAAAAAAAAAAAAAATGGTCTTTGTTTGTTTGAACTACGAAGACCTGAGCCTCCCAACTGGAGGAACGTAGGCAACCTTCGGGTGCGGTCTAAAACATATCAAAAATACCCAATTCACTTCAATAACAAAATGCAATTTTTATTCATTCAATGAATTATTCAAACCATTACAACGGATTTATTGAGCAACAAAAGACATCAAAATATTAAATCCTAAAACAAAGTGGTCTAATTGCAATCTCTTGGGGTACAAAGAAAAATCTAATCTTTCTTAGGTTTGGGAACCCATTGCTTCTTGTTATGTCCTTTAGTCTTCTTGGATGGGGACGGAACATTCTTGGGACCGCCAAGACGGGAGAAAACGCTAGGACGGGACGGAGCTTCATCAACGGCTTTCCCTTTACCCTTATCAAGCGGAGCCTTAGCGGGGACAACCATGGGACGCTTCCACACATAGGAGGAATTTCCTTACCTTTCTTCTTCTTGGGAAAATGACGGGGTCTATAGTCCCGCACATGAACCACCGGTCTCACGGGGTCAACAATATCGTCATTGGGCCTTCCCAAACGATCAAAAATGCTCGGACGCCTCTCCCCCATCGAGACGGACCCCACAGCTGGAACGGCGTTCACCATTGGAACGGACTTCTCACCCTCGGGGACGGAAACCTTAACTTCAAAGGAGAAAGTCATTGGAACCATTATGACAAGAATTTTGTGGAGAAAGTGTTTGCAAAAGAATGCTGTGTGGCCATTCTGGTCGAAAAATGGTTCAAATTTATAGCTGTTGGAACATTCTGATTAGAAAAGAAAGGGGCTGTAATTCAGCAGTCCAGAAGCGCGCGCCTCCGACCAGGGCTGCACAACGCGCGCGCCTCCCACAAGCAAGACCCGACGCGCGCGCCTTTGACAGCAGTTCAGACAGAAACAGCCCTTGTCAGTTCAGAACAGAACCCAGGCACTTCAACATATCCAACCTGCAGCAAAATCAAATCCCAGCAACAAAAAGGAGTTCAAGCATCGACAACAAGCATCCTTTGGGCACACATTTGTTTGTAAAGAGTCGACATCTAAGATCGAGTCGCTAATAGAACATGAAATGAGTAGTAAGATAACTAGGATTGTAAATAAATGTTAAATGTTATTACAGGCAAAAGTGAAAGTGTTTCAATCCCTCATCCTCTCAGCCACAACAGCTCGGGCACGTCATCACCAACACTGTGCTCACCCCCTGCTACCGCTCTCGGTCTCCTCATCGTCATCATCATCCTCATCATCATCATCGTCATCATCATCCTCAGACTCAGATGTCTCAATCACAACATCAGGACGGGTTCTCTTGGCAGCTCTCCCTGATGAACTGGCGCCGCCCCGGCTCTGGCTACCCTCTCGGCTCAGGCTCCTACTATGGGTACCTCCGTGGCTCAGACTCCTGCTCAGCGACTGCCTCGCTGAAGAGACAACCTCATCAATGTCCAGTGCAGCATCCCTGCAGCCTCGTCCCATGCCCCTAGCACCTCGGGCAGCTCCTCTCGCAGCACCAGAGACAGCACCGGCAACACCTCTAGTCATGGCAGCAATATCCCTGCACAGCTCCAGCACCCTCTCCTCCAGCTGGCGGAGCCTCCGCCTCATTCCTTTGTTCTGCCTACCCAAGTGCCTATAAGCAGCTACGGGCACCTGTTGCAACAAAGGACAGGGAAAAGAAATTACAAAGGGATAGAAAAACAAGACTGGAACTGAGAAAATGCAAAGATGGTCAGGAAAACATACCACAGCAGCCTGAGCGGGAGGCTCTCTCTCCGGTGACATATCCTCGGGAACAATCTCCCTCTGCTCCTCAAAGACCCCGAAGTTTGAATAAGTATAATAAGGAGGAGGCAAAGGAGGATCAAAACAATACCCGGCACCGGTGGTATAAACCGAGCGGAGGTCGAAGGAGCAGCCTGTGATCTCCTCGGATCAGCGAACATAAAGCCCTGCATCAAGTTGTTCTCCCTGAAGAGGCCATAATCCTGATCCAAGTGAATATAAGGGACGGCATCAACCCCTACGCATATATGCCGCACGATCAGCCTCTGAAGTGACCTCCAGTTACGAGGGCAGAAAGGAGGGGACGTCTGGAACTGCAGGACGAGGAGGGTGGTAAAAGTCTGTCACCTGGGTACCATGCTGCCAAAATACTCTATCTCCCAAGTACAGAGCCATGCACTCGCCCGAACTCATCAAAATCCCGAGAACGGGTAGGAATAAGAGTGTGCTCAAACCAGTGCTGAACTGATCTCCACGGATACAAAGAAAGGCAACAGACTCAGCCTCAGGGTATCCAAGTGCCGCGGGCCGAAGTAAGACTAATGGATTCGTGCCAGTCTTCACATTCCTCTCCTTATACGCCCACCGTGCGCAGTCCGGATACTGGGGCTGGCCTTCCTTGTCAATCTTGAAATCCCTCAGATTCAGGATAGCAAAAGCCCAAAGCTGTAGACCAGAGGCAGAAACAAAGTTAATGACAGTCAACGAAAAAGGCAGTTATGACTAAGGCAAGGAGAATATAAAAGGGACAGTAAGTGGTATACCTCCCACAGCAAGCTGAAGCCCGTAACAGAGCTGGTAGTCGAGCGGCTGGTCAAATCCATGCCGTGATAACAAGCAGCCAAGCACGCCCGCTGCGCCCCAGTTATACTGGCCGATCTGGTCCAAGTCCACTAACAAGTCAAGCAGAGCCAAAGAGGCCGAAGATCCCCCGTTGGCAAACAGAGTGTGGGATAACAAGTACCAAATGAAGCAACGGGCCACAGCGTCAACCCGATCAGCAGTAACACCTCGAGCCTCAGCCATCAAGATGCTTGATAGCCCGGATTCCTCCCCCATGTCACTCGAGAATTCTTAACCTCGAACCGGCAGTCAACAAGGCCAGTAACTCGTCCGGAGTCCGAACAGCCCCTCTCAAACCACAAAGGGACATGCTCCCCCATGAACGGCAAGCCCGTCAAAGCTGTGAAATCAGTAGGCGTCATAGTCACCTCGCCCATGGGTAAATGAAGGTATGGGTGGTATCCCACCATCTCTCCTCTCAATGCCTGACCACATCAGGGTCATTCTTCAAAGCTGGGAGGCTAGTGACAAAAAAGACCCAAATGAGTCCCTGTGACTCGGGCCCGAACATTCTCGGGCACCTCTTCCATATAGAGATGGACCCTGAGCCCCCCTCGAATCTCTGTCAAAACGGTCCACTCCTGAAAGGAAAAAAGGAACAGCAAAAATTCATCAGCATGACTGCTAGAAAAACGGATGAACTCAACACAGAGATTTCAACGGCAGAACAATGTACAAGCAAGTGTGTGAACGTGAAAATGGACATCCCAACATGTTTCTTACAACAAATCAGCAACAACAAACACAT